>CM035416.1:75078042-75133042 GCA_020310875.1 Ceratopteris richardii
TTCTTCAGAACTTTAAAACTACCTATGTATCGTGGAGAAAGTCTATGATCCCTCCCTAACAACAAATTAAAGTTGGTGAGGATTGAATTTAAGAAATACCATTTCATGTGTTTGAAATTCAAGTGGCCTTCTCTTCAAAACGTAGAATTGCTTTTGTCTTTTTTGAACTTCTTTTATGTTTTTCTTAATTTTTCCAAGTTCTTCATCCATCTTCTCAAGAATTTCGTTAGATACTTCTACTTTATTTGAAAGAACAAAAAACAAAGGAGGAGTGAAACAATTATTATCATACATAGCCTCAAATGGAGTCATTTTTATGGATGCATGCAATGCATTATTGTACACAAACTCGACCAAAGGAAAGTATTTACTCAAATTATCTTGCATTTCATTCACATACACATGCAATATATCTTCAAGTACATGATTAACCCTCTTGATTTACACATCAGTTTGTGGAGGGAAAGTTGTACTCATATGAAATTGAGTTCGAATCAATTCAAATGTTTCTCTCTAGACACTTGATGTGAATCTAGAGTCTCTATGAGAAATTATGTTTTTAGGAATTCCATGTAGTCAAAATTTTATTTTACAAGGACTCTTGCAACATTCAAGGTAGTATCAATCCTTTTCATAGGAAAGAAATGTGCCATCTTGGTAAGTTGATCAATTACCACAAATATGCTATTGTGTTTACTTCTCATCATAGGTAATTTAGTGATAAAGTCCACAGAGATCAACTCCTAGTTCTAATTTGGAACATCCAAATACTTAAGCATTCTAATCATTATCTTAAACTCAGATTTTAGGTGTTGGCTCTTTAAGCATTGATTTAACATATTTTCTAATATCCCGCTTCAAAGATGGCTAGAACTAAGAATATTTCGTTTTGAAATAGGTCCATGAATAACCTGGATGCACAAAAAAAGGTGCATCATGAGAATCATCCAATATTTCAACTTTCAATGGAGACTCAAAAGATATGTATGATTGATTATTACAATACAAAGATCCATTTTGCAAATGAAATTTCTCTTGATACATCGATTCCTTGTTTGCATGCAAAAAATTCAAGATATGTGCATAAAAAGAGTCTTGTTTGAGTTCTTCTTGGAATTGATTAAGAAAATAAGAATTTATTACAATTACATAAAGGTATCGGACTCAATGCATGAGAGACCTTATTTTCGTTACTAGCCAAATACTTAATGTCAAAATCATACTCGCTTAATAATTCAATCCAACACTTTTTTGTATTGTTAAGAAATGGTTGTGTAAAAATGTATTTTAGACTCTGCTGATATGTTTTCAATTCAAACTTAGCCCCTGAAAGTAGATTTCTCCAATGCTTAAGTGCATATACAATAGCAAGCATTTCTAGATCATGAGTAGGATAATTAAGTTCATGTTTTCTTAATTTTTCGGATTCATATGCAACCACCCTAACATCATGTGAAAAAACAGATCCTATCACACTACCATTCGCATCATAAGCAACCACACAAAACTTTCCCATTGCTCATATCTTCAAAACACAATTTTCAATGATTTTTTTTCAATGACTCAAATGATTTCTAACAAGTGTCATTCCTCACAAATCCTCCATTACTTTTAGTCAAATCTCTGAGAGGATTAGATATCTTAGAGAAATCCTTAATATGTTCTCTTTCATAATGCACCAATCCTAAAAAACTTCTAACATCCCTTGTAGTATTAGGAAATGGCCAATCAACTATTATTTTCACTTTATCGTACTCTATATACCCTACCATCATGTGAAAGAACAAATCCTATCACACTACCACTTGCATCACATGCAACCACCAAAGACTTTCCCATTTTTGGTATTTTCAAAACACATTTCTTAATGAAATTCTGTTTCAATGACTCAAATGATTTTTGAAAGGTGTCACTTCACACAAATCTTGCATTATATTTAGTCAACTCTCTGAGAAGATTAGATATCTTAGAGAAATCCTTAATATGTGCTCTTTCATACTACACCAATCCTTAAAAACTTCTAACATCCCTTGTCGATTTAGGATCAATAAAGTATTGTTTTCACTTTATCCTAGTCTATATGAATTGTCTCTCTAGAAATGACTCTTCTTAGATACACAAATTTATCCTTAGTAGAGAAAGATTTAGTATTCTTTCCATAAATTTTTTTCTCTCTAAGAGTTTGCAAAGTCTTTTTTTGAGATGTATATCATGCTCATCATCAACTTTAGAGTATACAAATATATCATAAACAAATACTAAGATGAATTCATCTAGATAATCATTAAGTGTATTATTCATCAAACACATGAATGTGGTAGTGCAACCCCCTATAGTCAATACATAATCTAGAAGAACCATCTTTCCTCTTTCGAAATAAAATAATTGCACTGCAAGGTGAAACACTCGGTCTTATCAAGCCTTTCTTCAAAATTTTATCTAATTGATGCTTAAGCTTCTTTTATTCATCTATGTTAAATCTATGGGGTACTCTAGAATATGTTTCACTCCCTATATGCAATTCAATGACATGGTCAATATACCTAGGTGGAGATATACGAGGGAAGTCTTTTAGAAATACATCTCCATATTCTTTCAAAAGATTTTTTACATAATTTGGAAGATTTTCATCATTATCTTCATAATGAAGATTTCTCACATACACTATATATGTTCTAAAACCATCATGCATACCTTTAATTATCTTCATAACAGAAATCAAAATAAGCTTAGGATTATGCACATCACCTAGAATGTGCCTAGATTTAGTGTCTAGCCTTAAAGTGACTATTCTTTGTTCCCAATCAATTGTTGTAGAATTTTCAACTAACCAGTCCATGCTTATAATTGCATCACTCTTTTTCATTCCAATCATATGGAAACTCCCAAAAAAGCACTTATCAAAAAAAGTAAATGCAAGGTTTTCAATATATCCTTTCGTATAGTGTAGTCATCCATTGGCCATCTCCACAAGTCTTGTTATCTACAGATTTAGGGGTTTCCCTAAATTCTGTACCAATTTGAAAGATATGAAAAAATGTGTACTACTCGAGTTGATAAAAAATCTAATTAGGTGGATAGAAATCATACCCTAAATATAATTATAGAAGTCCTTGGGAAAGAACAAGCCACCATGCAATGCACGTAGAGTTAGGGCACTTACTCAATTGTTGCATCTTCCTTAATGATGTTTATTACCTTCGATTGTGCATGCCAAAAGATTGCCTTGTTGGGGCATTGGTATGTCCAATGCCCTTGTTTCATGCAATGGAAACACTAACCTAGTCTTATTTCCCACTCAATAAAATTAGGGTCTTGTTGTAAATAGATGATTTGATGCCTCCTTTTATTTTCCACCCAAGCACGATTCTTACCTTGATTATTAGAAGATGGAGTCTTGTTTGAATTGTTTATATTTGTTATGGTACATCTTTGTGGCCTATTTTTCATTGCAATGAATGTGGTTCGATTCACCTTCTGCAATCTGAACTTCTCCATCTTCTCTAAATTCTCCACCATTGCAACAAGATCCAAAAAATCAACACATTGAGATCCCTTCACTTGATAACAAAGCACCTCACAAAGCCCTGCAATAAAATTGCTCTTCAAAACATGTCCACTAACCTCCAATGCATATTTATAAAGATGTAGCGATCACTCAAGAATAAAAGAAGAGAGAAAAAAATAACTTGCATAAGATAAGAGAAAGTATGACATGAAAGAGTAGAAAAAATATGACCTATAGAAAGAGAAGTTTTATTAGAGATTTGAATAAATTGGATACAATAGCTTTGGAAAATAGCTTCTTGATAAAGCCTCAACCTCCCGACCACCCTCGAGCAATGTAGTTCGGTAGTCAACCTTTTTCAAATTATGGTGATGAGTTTGGTAGTCAACGAGCCTAGACTTATGATGACTAGTTTGGTAGGCTGGATTTGTACCATGGTCTAACTTCTCTCTAGAGATTTACGTAGTCCCATCATATCAAAGCTTAGGAGGGTTTGAGTATCATCGAAGAAAAAATGCAAAAGTCCTTGAAAGACTTAAGAGAGAAGATGTCAAGCAGTGTGTGATCATCTACTATTGGAAACCAAGGTAGTTCATTAGTAGGAGCATGCAAAACACGAATCAGAACACTAATGATGTTGATCATGCAAACATTGTGGATATAGCCACTAGCCTTTAGAGGAGGTAAACTCGATGGTACTAATTACACCTTGTGGAAATTTAAGATTACTTCTATCCTTGACTCTTATGAGGTGCTCAAGAGTGTACTTGGGACTGATTGTGAGCCCCAACAGATACCTGATTCAAATGATCCTTGTTGAATGATTCCTCCCAATGTTGATACTTTATGAGCTTGGAAGCATAGGAATGTAGATGCACTCTGTACTCTAGTTACAAGTACTTTTGATAGTGTTCCGACTCTTATTCAACACACCACAAAGGCGTGGGATTGGAACATATTGACAAATCAATATGAAACCCGAAATTAGACACATGTTTAGAACTTGGAGAATCAGCTAGCAATAGAGAGGTTTGCTCATGGGGAGACTATTGAAGTGTTTATCACTCACATAAAGAATCTACAGGATCAAATGGTGGGAACAAGTGTACCAAAGTCAAATGAAGAATTCGCACGGTGTTGTCCTCAAATTTTTCTAACGAAGTTGTATGGTATGGTAATTGCCCTTAATACCTAGATTAGACCACAACCACTAACCTTTGAAGAATTTAGTGCCTTACTCTTGCACGAGGAGCTTTGGCTCAAGGCAAGGAATGACAATGGCAGAGGACAAGCTACATTCATGGTAAATGCCAAAGGTACCAAAATCGATTCTTCAAAAGATGGGGACAAAAAGAAGATAGACAAGAAGAAGTTCATGGGAGATTTTTTCCACTGCAAGAAGAAATGCCATAGAATCCAAGACTATCCAATTAAGAAGGTAGAGGAGAAGAGTGGCTCTTTCAAAAGTGGTAAGGGCAAGGAGGTTGCTAACAGTATCAAAACCGAGCTTGAGTTGTTTGTTATGGTAGAGAAAATGTGTTCTTCAACTAAAGATTCAGCTTGGACAATGGTGTCTCTCATCATATGACAAGAAAAAAAGACCTTTACAGTTGTGTATAGCCTCTAGAGGAACCCATCATGGTAAAGGTAGGAAACAATGCAAGATTTCTAGCCAAGGCAAAGGTGCGGCATCTTTCATTAACCATAACGGGGACATTAAAAGCTTTCGGATGTGTTGTATACAAGTCAAACAAAATCTACTTTTGGTAGCTTTTATAATTGATCAAGGTCATCAGGCGTCTTTCAGCAAGATAGGAGCTGCGATTTTGGACCAAAACAACAATGTTGATGGAACTCGAATAAGAAGGAACAACCTGTACAAGCACTCTACTCTTATAGCATTGATACGTGTGGGCACAAATAAGCTTTGGCATGAGAGATTCGGCTACATTGGTGTCGGGAAGATAAAGAGTTCTAAAAGGAGCGGCGGGGTTGGATCATGCCCCGATGTGGATCGTCTCCCATCCGACGAGCAACATCTGCACTTTGGGAGCCTTGGCTTTACATTGTGGTCTCGTCGTCATAGGCTTGCACCTTGGAAGAGAAAACAAAAGCGCTCAGTCACATGGAATGAAGTTGTAGGGCATATGCGTCATGAACGGGAAAGGGAAATACAATGCTAAATAGAAATCACTGGAGTTGATGTGCCAAATAAGTGACTATGCTCAATAACCGTGATCAATATACAAATGGGTATCACCAAATGACTCTGAATAATACAAAATATTTTGCTACAATGCGGATCACTCAATAAAAATAGAATTCTTGGCTAAAGTGTGAGAAGATGCCCACAAAATTCGCTTTGTTCTTTGCGGCAAGTACTTCGCTTCACTTTAGGTCTTTGGTATGGAACTTGGGAGCTAGTTGAGTGACCTCAAAGTGAAAGGTTATAGGCACCAAGTGGATTTGGAAGCCAAAATACAAGGCTGATGGTATGTTGGAGAAGTACAAAGCTAGAATTGTTGAACATGGCTATTCCGAAGTCACAGGCATTGACTTTCGTGAATCGTTTGTCTCCACAACAAGGATGACTACTATTTAGCTAGTACTAGTTGTGCCTGCTTATAAACAATGGGCAATATATCACATGGATGTCAAATTAGTATTCCTCAATGGAGACCTCAAAGAGGAGGTATATGTGTCTCCGCCACTAGGATTTGAGGCTTCCCATTTAGAGAACAAAGTATGTAGGCTGAAAGAGGCATTGTATGAGTTGCAACGACCCTTGAGAGCTTGGTACCAATAGATAGATATGTATCTTTTGGATATTCGATTCAAAAGATGTGCTTCTAATGCTAATTTATATGTTCTAAAGATAGGAGGGAAGACAATTGTGCCTATACTCTATGTAGAAGACCTTGTAATCACCAGAAATGATGATGTTCTTCTCAAACAAAAAACAAGATGCCTTGAATTTAGAATTTGAAATCGTGGATTTGGGCTTAATGCATTATTGCTCAAGTCTTGAAGTCCGACAGGAACCAGGGATGATCTTTATCTTGCAAGAAAAGTATGGGAGGCAAGTGTTGAAGGCGTTTGACATGAAGGATTGCAAAGAAATCTCTACAAAAATGGAAGCCAACACAAAATTATCTACTGAAGATACTTCACCTCCTTTGGATATTTGAAGATATAGGAGATAAGTTGGAAGTCTAATTTACTTGTGTAATAGTAGACCAGACATCTCTTATGCTGTTGGCTTAGTAAGCAAGTTTTCTAATAAGCCATGTCTAACTCATTGGAAGGCATGCACATGAATACTCAAGTACGTCAAAGGAACCATTGAGTATGATATTTTTTATGGAGAAGGATCATCTCTAAATGGATAATGTGACTCAGATTGGGCAAGGGATATTGATGCCATAAAATTAGTTTCTAGATATTGCTTCTCTTTAGGTTCAAGGGTGTTTTCTTGGATCAACAAGAAGCAAGCGAACATAGCACCATCTTCTACCAAAGCTGAGTACAAAGTAGCATGTTTCACTACATGTGAAGCAGTATGGTTGAGAAGGTTCCTATGGCATGTAGGAATTCAAGGACAGGAGGCTACAAAGTTGAGATGGAGCAACTAGAGTTGCATAGCCATCGCCAAGAATGATGTTTGTCATGCACATACTAAGCACATAGAAATCCAGTATCACTATGTGCGAGAGTTGATCGAGGATGGAGTTGTGGAGTTGAGCTATTGTCGATCAGATGAAAATGGAGCAGACATTTTCACCAAGACTCTACAGAAGAGCAATTACACATTTTCCAAAGCTTGGCATTGGACCAGGAAGGTAGTTCACCGTAGGTGGACATTGAGGGGAGGTGCTAGATATACTCAATATGCCACTCGCACATGACCACAAATGATCCATGATACTCTAAGTTGTACACCCCCCATTACAAGGAGAAGCCATTATGAGAGTCCGTACATTTGTGATGAGGTCTACATGAGACCAACAAAGGATGATCTATGTGAGTTTAGTCAAAAGGATAGCCAAGGTGTGTGTTTTAGTCACACCAAAATTTCATAGGTATGACACTTCGGTAGTCAACCAATCTAGAATTATAGTGATTTGTCCAAAATTCTGAAGGTATGATAGTTTGGTATTCAAGCAATATGGAATCATAGTGATGTGTTTGGAATTCTAGAGGTATGAAAATTCGGTAGTCAATCAGTCTGGAATTAGGATGACTAGTTTGATAATCAACCTATCTTGAATTATGGTGACGAGTTCGGTAGTCAACCTCAAAGAGCTAAGAATTATGATGACCAGTTTGGTAGTCCAGGTTTGTATGATGGTCTAAGTTCTCTCTGGAGATTTACTCAATCTGGTAATTATGCAATTTGGGATGTTTCAAATTACAGATGATCCCAGAGATGACACCTACATTACAACATAAGGCAATCTCAAAAACCATGCCTAAATCAGAGGATTAGGCAGGCCTACGTACTGAAGTAAAATCACAATTATGCACACTATAAAGACCTTCATCTAGAGTCTATCTATATTGCCATTGAAGCTCCATAGTGTGAGCATATGGGTGGACAATATCATCGGTATATGTACATTGTTGTTGGCAATTTGAGAATTTTAGTTCTCTATCTATCTATTTGTGTATTGTCTGTTAGTCCATTTTGCTTCTCACTAGTCTACCAATCTATCTTATTCCATTGCGTTATTCATCTTGATCATCATTTTCTGACATTTTTAACTCAAAAACATGATGGACATTAGGTTTAGAGATAGAATATAAAACTTTGTCATCCCTAAATTTTGCCTACATGCATCAAATGAACTAATGATTCATTCTAAACATTATCCCCACAATGTAGTTTGGAAATTTCAAATTTAATTATTTCACTATCAAAAGGCCTATTCTTCTCCCCTTTTAAGAAATATTTCCTCAGACCTGGAAAGAATTATCTTACTTCACCCAAGTCGAATCTTCAATTGGTTATGTGGGCCATTTTACCAAAATCTCTACTATAGATCTATTTCTAAGTAATCTTTCCCTCCTATCTAATTCTATTTTAGGTTCAAGCTCAAAAGAGCCATCATCTTTCAGCTTATAGTTGTCATGCAAAATATGAGCAACACTAGGTACATATCTTTTAAGTAAGATAACATGAAATACATGATGCACATTTAAATATTCAGGTAATTCCAACAAATAAGCAAGAGATCCAATCTTTCCCAAAACTTTAAAAGGACATAAGCAAGAGATCCAATCTTTCCCAAAACTTTAAAAGGACATGTGTATCATGGAGAAAGTCAATGCATCAACGACTCAATGCATTAATGACCTTGTTTTTCTTACCAGTCAAATACATAATGTCAAAATCATACTTGCTTAATAGTTCACTCCAACACCTTTGCCTCTAGTTAAGCAATGGTTGTGTGAGAATGTATTTTAGACTCTAATAATCTCTTTTCAATTCAAACTTAACCCCTAATAGTAGATGTCTCCAATGATTAAGTGCATGTAAAACAACAAGCATTTCTAGATCATGAATAGGATAAATAAGTTCATTTTTTCTTAATTTTTTGGATTCATATGCAACTAGCCCACCATCTTGTGAAAGGACACATGCTATCTAACTACCACTTACATCACATGCAACCAAAAAAGCTTTCTAGTTTTTAATATTTTCAAAAATCAATTTTCAATGCTTTTTGTTTCAATGACTCAAATAATGTTTGACACATGTCACTCCACACAAATCATGCATTCATTTTATTCAACTTTATGAGAGAATTAGCTATCTTATAGAAATCCTTAATATGTGCTCTTTCATATTGCACCAATCCTAACAAAATTCTAACACCCCTTACAATTTTAAGAACTGACCAATCAACTAATGCTTTCACTTTATCCTAGTCTTTATGAATTCTCTCTTTTTAAATGACTCTTTCTAGATACACAAGTTTATCCTTAGGAAGAAACAGTTAGTCTCCTTTCCATACTATTTGTGTTTTGTAAGAGTTTGCAAAGTGTTTTTAACAATGTATAGCATGCTCATCGTGATCTTTAGAGAATACAAATATATCATAAAGAAATACTAAGATGAATTCATCTAGATATTCATGAAAAATATTATTCATCAAGCACATGAATGTAGCACGAGCATTTGTTAATCCAAAAGGTAAAACCGTAGACTCATTGTGACCACAACATGTTCGAAAAGCTATCTTGGGTATATCTTCTATTTGAATCCTAATTAGGTGATAGCTAGATCTTAAGTCAATCCAAGTGAATATTGTTAGAGTATGATCAATGTCTACCCCTCATGATTGTATGCACATTTTGTAAGGCCCCCTTTATGAGGAGAAGCCAAGCGTGCATTACCCAATTGATGGGAATCCCAACTTGAATGTTGGATGAAGGTCATATTGGACCATGTAAGATATTATAAGGAAAGAGAGTTACCAGGGTCCCCAATTGTGGGGTCCGGGGCAGCGGTGAGCAGCCCCGGCTGGGGGGTCCAAGGGGGCCAGCGGGCCCCCTGGCTGGGGGGTCCCAGGGGGCCAGCGGGCCCCCTGGTGGGGGTCCGGGGGCAGCGCCCCCGGCGCGACGGTAAAGGGAATATTCCATGGAATATTCCCTGTCAGAGTCAGAAATCATTTATATTTGTTAGGTCGGTTCAACCAGTCTAAGCCGTGTATGGCAATTACACGGGCGGTGGCCGCCCACGCTCTACCGCCCATGTATAGCCGTCCATGGCAGGCCACCCATGATCCTATATATACATGACTTCCGCACTACCTAAGACATTGAGTTGAGCCAGCATACCTCTACCTTGTATCTCCCTATCTAGAGTTGTCTAGATCACCATTTAAGCTCTACCTTGAGAGCGCACGGGTGGACAACGCCATCATCTTTGTACTTGCTGCTAGTAGAAAATTGTTGAGATTCTCCTATATCTGTTATCTTCTCTGCTATTGCTCCTGTGTTATATTGCGTAACTATTGTTTTACATGGTATTAGAGCTGTAAGGTTCGAATAGCTTGAGAAGTATCATTATTTTTAGCCTACTAGCAGACTAGAATATCAGTAGATTATTCTAGTGATTACATGATGGCTTCATCGTCGAACACTAGTCTTGGTGCTTCACCTAATGTTAATGCTGCACCTATTCGAATTCGTCCACCTGCATTCACTGAAGGGAAGCTGGATGGAACCAACTATACACTCTGGAAGTTCAAAATTTCTGCAATTTTGGACTCCTATGAATTACTTGACACTGTCATGGGACCGATGGGATTGGATCCAGAGCCTATACCAGTTGAAGATCCAGCAAATTCAAGATTGATGATTCAGCCAGATCCAGATCTTCTACGAGCTTGGAAGAGGCGGAATGCTGATGCATTATGTGCGATTGTCACTAGTGTAAGTGATTCTGTGCTTACTTTAGTTCAACATACTACTAAAGCACATGAGGCTTGGGGCATATTGGCTCGACAATATGAGACCAAGAACCACACTAGGATACAGAATTTAGAAAATCAGTTGGCAAATGAAAAGCATTCTGATTCTGAAAAGGCTGAAGATTTTATCAAACGGATAAAGCATCTTCAAGATCAATTGGCTGCAGTTGGTGTTGTGATAACACCAGAAGAGCTAGCTCGAAGATCTATACGTGTTCTTCCAGCAAAGTATGATGGATTAGTAATAGCCCTTAACACTCAGGTAAGGCCAACTCCTCTTACATTTGAAGAGTTTTGTGCCATGCTTTTAGAAGAAGAGATGCGGCTGAAGAATCGGCAAAGTACAACTGATGCTGCATTCTCAGCAAATGCAAAAGGTAAAGGCTCTTCAGAGGGATCAAAGAAGAAGCCAAAGAAGAAAAAGTTCACAGGAAGTTGCTTCTATTGTGAAAAGAAAGGCCATGCCATCAAGGATTGCAGAAAGAAGCAAGCTGATGAACGGAATGGGACTGTAAAATCATCATGGAAGAACAAAGAGTCTGCAAACAACACAGAGCTGGAACTTTGGGTAGCTATTGAAGAGGTATGTTCATCTGCTCAAGCTCGTGTTGATGAGCCATGGATTTTAGATAGTGGAGCTTCTCGCCATATGACTAGTAAAAAGGATTGGTATAGTTCCCTAGTGCCTCTGCGGGAATCCATCAATGTAGTGGTAGGAAACGACTCCAAGTGTCCAGCTGAAGGAACTGGAACCATCTCTTTTATCACTTCTCCAGGTGTTGAGAAAAAGTTATCCGATGTTCTCTATGTACCTACACTCAAAAGAAATTTGTTGTCAGTTTCTGCAATAACAGATCGTGGACTCGAAGTTCACTTCAATAAGAGTGGTGCGGAAATCATGGATTCATCAGGTAATGTTGTAGGTAAAGGCACACGACGGGATAACTTGTATGAGTTAAGTGCTTTAACTGCTACAGAAGATAAAGATGTAAGCAGGTTATGGCACCAACGATTTGGGCATCTCGGATTTGCAGTTTTGAAGGAGATGCAACGAACAGGGATGGTTGCTCATTTGCCTGCATTTTCAGAGTTGCAGGAACCTTGTGAAGCTTGTATGATGGGCAAGCAACAACGAAAGGCATTTCCAAGAGAGACCAGCAATCGATCTCAAGCTCCTCTAGAGTTGGTACATGCTGATCTCTACGGTAAAATGTCTACACCTGCTTTAGGAGGATCTTTCTACTTCTTGCTGTTAGTCGACGATTATAGTAGAAAGATGTGGGTTTATTTCATTCGAGAGAAGGCTGATGCTTTTGAAAAATTTAAAGCGTGGCATAAGTATGTAGAAAGTGAATCAGGAAGGAAACTGAAGAAATTTAGAACAGATAGAGGAGGTGAATTCTTGTCAACAGAATTCAACAATTACTGTAAGGAGCATGGTGTGAAAAGGCAACTTACCACAGCTCATACACCTCAACAAAATGGCGTTGTTGAGCGCAGGAACAGGACAGTAGTTGAAATGGCTCGTTGTATGTTAAAGGCTCAAGACATGCCTGATTCATTCTGGGCAGAAGCAGTCAATACAGCAGTCTACATCCTCAATCGAAGCTACACAAAAGCTCTGAAGGGGATGACTCCTCAAGAAGCATATTCTGGTAAAAAGCCTTCAGTTTTGCATTTCAGAATTTTTGGTTGTTTCTGTTATGCACATATTCCTTATTCAACAAGATCAAAGTTGGATTCAAAAAGCAAAAAGTGTGTCTTGCTAGGATATAGTGAAGAGTCTAAAGCATACAGGTTATGGGATCCTGAGGCAAGGAAGATTTTTGTCAGCCGAGATGTGGTGTTTGATGAACGACCACACTTAGTAGAAGATAAAGGTAAATCTACTATCTCATCAAACGGAGAAATATCTCACCTTGTGCCTATCAAAAGACAGGTTAAAGTTGAGGAGGAGGAAACATCTGATGGAGAAATTTCCTCAATAAAAAGCCAACCAATTGTAGCTGCACAGCGTAAGCCACTACCGAAGTGGGCACAACAGCTCTTTGATGATCACAATCCACATGTAGATGCACCAGAATCATCATCGGATGGATTACGAAGATCAAAGAGAATAGAGGAGCAAAGAAGAGCCTCAGAACACATTGTTAACATGGCTCTAATGGCAGATATCATGGGTTCGATAAAGGAACCTACCACCATTGAAGAAGCCATTGATGATCCAGATTGGAGAGTGGCAATGCAGTCTGAGTATGATAGTATACTCAAAAATGATACATGCGATCTAGTCGACTTGCCGCCAAAGAAGAAGGTAATAGGTACTAAATGGATTTGGAAAGCTAAGTATAAAGCTGATGGAACATTAGAAAAGTATAAGGCACGATTAGTTGCACAGGGTTTTTCACAGATTGAAGGATTTGATGTTCAAGAAACTTTTGCACCAACAGCACGCATGACAACTATTCGGACGGTACTTGCAGTAGCTGCACAAAAGTCTTGGCCTATTTTCCAGATGGATGTCAAATCTGCATTTTTGAATGGTCACCTCAAGGAGGAGGTATATGTATCTCAACCACCAGGTTTTGAGGTGCCCAATTCAGAAAATAAAGTTTGCAGGTTGAAGAAAGCTTTGTATGGACTTAAGCAAGCTCCACGGGCTTGGTACCAACGAATTGATCATTTTTTCAAAAATATGGGTTTTGAAAGAAGTACTTCTGATGCTAACTTGTATGTAACGAAAAGGGATAGCAAGCTAGTTGTTGTCATTGTATATGTAGATGATTTGATCATTACAGGAGATCATCAGGAACTCATCAATCAAACTCGGATCAGCTTGGGAACTGAGTTTGAAATGACAGACTTAGGTCTACTCCATTTTTGTCTGGGAATTGAAGTATGGCAAAGGAAGGATGGCATTTTCATCTCACAACAAAAATATTCCAAAGAAATTCTCAAGGCATTTGGAATGATGGACTGCAAACCAACTAGCACACCTATGGAGGTAAATCATAAGCTATCTATGGATGATAACATGCCTGATGTAGATGCTAAGAAGTATAGGAAGCTCGTTGGAAGTCTTATTTTTCTGTGCAACACTAGACCAGACATTTGCTATGCTGTTGGAGTGTTAAGCAGGTTTTCCAACAAACCTAAGGAGAGTCACTGGAATGCTGGAATGCGAATTCTAAGGTACATTGCAGGAACCTTGGATTTTGGTATTTTGTATACCACAGGTGATACACTCCAAGGATATTGTGATTCAGATTGGGCTGGAGATTGTGATTCTAGAAAATCAGTTTCTGGATATTGTTTCTCACTTGGTTCAGGAATATTTTCTTGGGTAAGTAGGAAGCAACCAACTCTCGCACTCTCCTCCACTGAAGCAGAGTACAAAGCAGCTTGTTTTGCTTCTTGTGAGGCAGTCTGGTTAAGGAGAATTCTTGCAGATATAGGCTTTCCATCAAATATGCCAATTGTACTCAAGTGTGATAATCAAAGTTGTATGGCTATTGCAAAGAACCCAGTATTTCATGCTCGCACCAAGCACATAGAAGTACAGTACAATTACATTCGTGAGCTAATTGAAGATGAAATTGTGGAGCTAGAATATTGCCCAACAGAGGCAAATTGTGCTGACATATTCACTAAAGCACTTGGAAGAGAGCAACTCAACAAGCATCTTCAACAGATGGGCATAGGACCGAGACCTACTTGATTTATCATCGGTAAACATTGAGGGGGGGTGTTAGAGTATGATCAATGTCTACCCCTCATGATTGTATGCACATTTTGTAAGGCCCCCTTTATGAGGAGAAGCCAAGCGTGCATTACCCAATTGATGGGAATCCCAACTTGAATGTTGGATGAAGGTCATATTGGACCATGTAAGATATTATAAGGAAAGGGAGTTACCAGGGTCCCCAATTGTGGGGTCCGGGGCAGCGGTGAGCAGCCCCGGCTGGGGGGTCCAAGGGGGCCAGCGGGCCCCCTGGCTGGGGGGTCCCAGGGGGCCAGCGGGCCCCCTGGTGGGGGTCCGGGGGCAGCGCCCCCGGCGCGACGGTAAAGGGAATATTCCATGGAATATTCCCTGTCAGAGTCAGAAATCATTTATATTTGTTAGGTCGGTTCAACCAGTCTAAGCCGTGTATGGCAATTACACGGGCGGTGGCCGCCCACGCTCTACCGCCCATGTATAGCCGTCCATGGCAGGCCACCCATGATCCTATATATACATGACTTCTGCACTACCTAAGACATTGAGTTGAGCCAGCATACCTCTACCTTGTATCTCCCTATCTAGAGTTGTCTAGATCACCATTTAAGCTCTACCTTGAGAGCGCACGGGTGGACAACGCCATCATCTTTGTACTTGCTGCTAGTAGAAAATTGTTGAGATTCTCCTATATCTGTTATCTTCTCTGCTATTGCTCCTGTGTTATATTGCGTAACTATTGTTTTACAAATATAGTCACTCCACTTAAGACAAAATAAATCATCCATGTGATGGCGTTGATACTTATTTGTAATTGTCCATTTTTTCAGCTCCCTATAGTGAACACATAATCTATAAGAGCCATCTTTCTTCTTCTGAAATAAAACAAGTTCACCCCAAGGTGAAAGACTCGATCTTATCAAGCCTTTCTTCAAAAGATCATCTAGTTGAATCTTAAACTCTTTTTGTTCATCTATGTTAAATCTTCAGGGTATTGTGGAATATGGTTCACTCCTTGGATGTAGGTCAATGGCATAGTGAATCTCCCTAAGTGGAGGTATACTATGCAAGTCTTCTAGAAATACATCTACATATTCTTTCAAAAGATTTTCTATGTAACTTGGAAGATTTTTATCATTATCTTCCTCATGTAGATTGTTTTACAGCCATCATATATACCTCTTATCCAAAGGCCTATTACAATTTTTCTCCCCTTTTAAGGACTCTACTTAAGCAAGTCCTAGTGACTTAAGCAAGCCTTTCATCTGTAGGTGCATATCTACATATAGTTAGGCCATAGTTTTCTCTGTTCTATATCTACACCTAGCTAGAATATTTAAAAATCAATCCGAAACATTGTATTATTTCCTTAACTTGTTTCAAGATTTTGTCCATGTTATGAGTAAATGATGAGAAACGTGTTCTAGAGCATGAATTTTTCTATCAACTATACCTCTTTGCAAGGTCACATTACTCCTCTTCCCGAATAGGTATGTGAATCAACCAAAAAAGAAAAAGCAAAGAAAGGATATCGCGTGTAAAAAGACATTCCATTGGCATCACGGTGAGGCCATTCCATTATAATCATTATAATCATTCCATTGGCATCATGCTGGAATTTTATCATAACTTGCATGAGAAAGCATCATATATCTCATAATGTCAACCATTGTAGGGTCATATTATCAATTTATTTTCCTGTACGAGTTGATCTCTCTAAGGGCACAAGCTTTTATCTTTATATTCATCATGGGAAAGTTTTCTAGATAGACATGAGGACTTCATTCGCAACAAGAAATGAAATTATACCTCCTTTTTTTTTCCTCACGTGCTTTTGTCCCTTTGGCAATTCTCTAGGTCTGTGTATACAGAAGGGGACATGGTCCATAAAGACTTCTTGTACTGAAAGGAAAATATATGCAAAGGTGAAGTGAATGTTCTTTGCATAGTAAGATTATGATTTTTATTCAGAAACAAAACTTCCATTAGTAAATATGAGTGAAATGATATGTATTAATCTTTTCAACAATAATTTTTTCATTTTCAATCAAAAGGAAATTCAGCCGAACCTTACTCTCCCACACTTGAATTAATTAATAAAAGAACAAATATACTGTGAATGGGCTTAGCGCCCTTGGGATCCCCTCTATCTCAAAAAGCAGAGGTAGAATGTTACAAGGATACACAAAAGACACACAAAAAATGTTTTCATTATTTGGAGATCAACATAACCCGTCAAGCTAAAGTACACTTAATGTAAACCTTGCATTCTTTTCCAAAAAAAATATTACTGATAAATAAGATGAATGTTTAGTAAGAATTTTTTAAATAAAAAAAACTCCTTGAATTTATTTTTCTTAATCAAAATCTAATCACGTATGAATTTCATTGGATTGTGAGGGCCCTCATGACAACCATAGAGGCCCCTCATGATGCCCCACATGATGATTAAGCTTTAACTATTGAGGCCCTTCGTAATGACTAAAAGCTTTCATGAGAAAGCATCATTTTGGAGTTCTATTATAGCTTGCATGAGAAAGCATCAGTTATGAGAATAATGTCAAACATTTTCAGAAGCCGTATTATCTTTTTCACTTTCATGCACGAGCTGAGCTCTTTCAGGGAGCATGAGTTTAGATACATATTCATCACGTGTAATTTTTTTTTTCCTTTGTGTTAAAAACGTCAAATAATTGATACACATAAGGGGCTCATTATCCTGGTTTTCTCCCCATGTGCCTTTGTCCCTTTGGGAATTTCTCATGGTTCAAAAGGATACATGGGTTATTCTCTCCATGTGCCTTTGTGCCTTTGGGAATTTCTCATGGTTCTGTACTCAAAAGGATACATGGGTTATTACCACTGCTGTATTGGAAGGAGAATATATTAAAGGGAGCTATGAAAGCTCTTTTGATGGTGTTCTAGAAGCATTCTACTGGTAAATATAAGAATATACAAAAAAAACAATAGTGGATGACTGAAATGATGGTAATTCAAAATATAGCAAACACAAAAGACAACTATAAATGCGATTTCATAATTGGGGGATCGCCATAAGCCCACGAATATAAAATACACTTAATATCGTCAGCCTCTAACTTCTATAAAATTAAATCTAAGTTATTAATAGGCTGAATTTTTACTAAGGAGTTTGACAACACATCTTTCTTTACAAATCTTCCAGAGTGTTTCACTTGCCATAACATACCAGAAGGGAGAAGAACTCTCAATAGCCTTTCCAAATCTTTCAGAGTGTTTCGCTTGCCATAACATACCACAAGGGAGAAGAACTCTCAATAGCCTTGTCAGCCTGCTTACACTTGACTTAGCATCAAAAATTTATTGAGGAACTACCACATTTAGAGACTATTTGGGAAGGAAAATAAGAGGCGAGCAAGGTCCTCTCTATCATTTGTGCAATGCTTATACCATAGGGAAGCCGTGAAAATGTTAGTGGCTTCGACATAGAGAATTAGCCACATTGGTACATTTCCCATTGTGGAGAAGTGGGATGCTTAGCATGGAAGTATACAAATTGTCTTACAAAGTCTTGTGTGTATTTACGTCATGCTAAATTAACTCAAGTTCAAGTCACAATGGATAAGTATTTATCTCATTCTATTATCTGAAACACAAACATGAATAGTATTATACAAATTGAATGCAATAATGGATTGTAATCGTTTAATTTTTGGTAGACAAATCTTAACTGGGTACCGAAATTGAGAATGATTTCTATTCTGATCTGGTCTATGCATGTTTAATCAAGTAACGTGGTTGTTGCTGTTGGAACCTTGTCAATAGTCTTGCAAAATTGTGTAAATTTAAACTGCGAATTAATATATCAAGTTCAGGTCATAATGGCTAATTCTTTTTCCCATTCTACTATAGAAACACATAAGGATAATATTATGTAGATCAATTGGATTGTAGAATTTAATTTTTGGTAGTCTAATCTTGAATAAGTACAGAAATCTTAAAGGTTTTTTGTGCTCTGGTCTATGATCGTTAACAAAAATTACTAAGTAAGTCTTTGTACAAGTTCTCTCTATAATATCATCATTGATCGGAGTCAATTGTCTTGTAGAATCTTGTGTAGATTTTAACCATGATGTATTACCACTCAAGTTCAAGTCATTATGGACAATTTTCCCTCTCATTATATTAACAAAAGTTCACACCAAGGATAATTTTATATAAATTGATTCTACTATTTTCTTTCATTTTATTCTGGTATATGGATTCTAGTCAATGCATTCCCAAAATTGCAAGTGCTTTCTATTGTGCCCTAGTATATGCATGTTAATCAAGTAACGTGGTTGTTGTAAAGCAAAGAAAGCTAATTGGTTACAATGCTCTAGAATATGAGCGATAATCAAGTAAAACATGGTTGACGACTGTGGATGCTAGCATAGTTGGATGGTGCCCCACCTCATAGGCTAGAGGCAAGGGCTCAACCTCTGCTATTTGTCATGGACACCCCTCAGCACTCTAGTGTTCAGATGAATGTGCATATCTTTGGGTTGCTCAAAATATTGCTAGCTTTCGTGCTATCTCAAGTCAATTAGGCTTTTGGGTTATTTCAAACCAGTTTCTTCCCTTGACTTTACACCTTATGGCTATCTCTTCTCTACCTTTACCTTAGTGGGTCCTTGGCTTTGTATGTTGATAGTGCAAAGAACTTAAGGCCTGCTTTGTGGGATACATGGGCTACACGTGAGCTATATTGGCTTTCATTTGTACTTTTCATCCAATTCAAGCTTAATCAGAAGAGTACATTTCAATGATTTATCTTTCCTTTAATAGAAAAAAAAGAAAAGAATGCTAATCGGGTTTTTCTATAAATTGATTTTAGAATCTCATCGATGGGAGTCAACTGTCTTGCAGATTCTTGTGTAAAATTAATCCGAGATAGTTTATCTCAAGTTGAAAACGCTTGCAGGAAGTCATCATAAAACGCTGAGAAGACATCAACATGAACTAATCATTGTTGTTTAGCTGGACAAAGCCATACCAGCCCGGGCTAACCCTTGCTTTGTGGGATACAAGGGGTCATGCGGTTACTACGCCCCATTCGCTTGTACAGTTGCACTTTCAAAGTTAAGGCTCAGGGGAGTAGGCTTCGGATGAACCTCCATTATAATAAAAGAAAGTAATCATTGCTGTTTATAGATTTCGCGGCCACAGATTTTCACTTGGGCTTGAAGCACTCCTTTAGCCTGTAGTGATCCACCTTTTCCCTTTCTGAGAGCTCGTTTTCTGTCCGAACTACAGAATTAGCATGCACTTCTCAAAAGCATACTAAAATCGTCAATCAGATGAGAGCTATTTGTTAGAATAATGGAACAGCATAGAATGATCATCATTTCTTCGCGAGTTCATAATCATAGAGTGAATCTTTTGAGAAGGCAAAGATTGCGCAAATTGCGCAAACTGCCTGAGCATCGTATGTACGTATGTATGCATGTACGCACGTATGTAATTCTGTATATATGTGTGTGTATGTACAATGTAGCACGTATGTATATATATGTGTGTATGCATTCATCCATATATATATATATATATATATATATATATATATATATATATATATATATATATATATATATATATATATGTGTGTGTGTGTGTGTGTGTATGCATTCATCCATCGTATGACGTCGTATCATTCCTGCTAAACCTGCCCATGATAGGCATGCTGAAAAACAAGCGACAAACACTAAACTCTTTTGGACTCGAGTCCATTGTAGCACACTCATGCTTCCTCCACAAGATTTGAATGCGTGTATAAATGCTTCCTTTGTGATATGTGTATGTTTGTATGCATTCATACATGCACTTATTACGGAGATCCATGCATACATAAGTATGTATGTATGCATTTATGTGTATGTATGTGTTTATGCATTCATCCTGATAAAACCGCCCATGATAGACATACTGAAAAACAAACGACAAACACTAAACTCTTTTGGAGTCGAGTCCATTGTAGCACACTCATGCTTCCTCCACAAGATTTGAAACATTAACTACTTCAAGGAGCTGTAGAGAAAACTTCCTTCCATGCTTGAAATAAAATAATTCTGGAGTCTAATGATAATCTAAAGTTGTTAGTTCTTGCGTGTAATGTTCTTGATACATACACAATCACAAAGGAATTACAAATTTCAATGAGCACGCAGAGAGATGTCAATTCTAGAAATCATCATCTATTAGTACATACTAAATTGTCCGTGATTAGTAAATAATAATATGTCTCCAAAAGTTCCGTGATTAGTAAATAATATGTTTTAGAATATTCTGTCGCATAGAAATGACAAGAAATGGAGGACATAGACCTCACCAAAAAAGACAAGAAATGGAGGACAGACCTCACCAAACTGTATAATATTCGCTTTATATTGAGTTACGTTTATACAGCCAATGAAACATGTTCAATGTACTTCAGAATCCATGACATAAGATAAAAATCCCTTGAATTATTTATCTCCTAATCGAGAACCTATAAACAAAATCTCATAGTCTAGGAAATCCCAAAGCTTGGTGATCTCATAAGAAATATCTAATCAAGTTGTCTTGTATCGTCAGAAACTCCTACTGATTCATATAACTGAACATCTAGTGTTCCCTATGATTGACAATTGTAATTTACTTGAATAGTCATTCTTTCAATCAATTCATGTTGGAACAAAACAATCACAAATTGATGATTACAAAGAGTTTGAAGCATGTCAATGATCAGATTGAAGTGAAAGAAGTCATTTGAGAAAGTAAAGAGATCTCAGAAGTGAAGCTTGTATACATATGTACATTACAGATGGGAATTCTTGTACTATGAGTGTAGATGATCCTTAGGATGGTAAGGAGTAATTTAATAAACACGGGATAAGTCTAGAATCGTATGTATATAAGTCAATGACGTAAAGAAATACATGAGAGAGTCTTTAGAAGACAAGTGTCAAAGAGATAGATGTGTAGAGAGTCATCTTTATGAGTTAGCGTCGAGTCTTTCTCTGATCTATCTCAGCCTGATCATGTGGATCAGGAAATCTTTTGTACACATCTAATCTAGAAGCTAATGAAGCTATGTTCAAAGTTTTATGGTCTAATTCCTTTCATGCTATGAGTATGATCAATAGGAACATGTGTATGTAAAGTCTGCAGGTAGACCTCTCAGAGTAGCACACTTTTTTGTGTCAATGTTTTGCTCAGATCTCAATGCACAGTGTAAAGTTTTTGATGCGTGAGCATTCAAAATCTAAGTTAGAAGGTAAGGAAGCTATGGCTAAAAGCATTTAGCAAAATGGGATCTGTGCTGTGAGAAATCAACCTTAGAAGTTACCTATGTCAAAGTCGCTTATTCAGGAAGACAGTTTCTGACATACCTTTGATCTTAAGGATCAAATTGAAGTTTTAATGATTCTTTTGAAGGACTAATGGTTGATATGATTGCACAAAGGAAGTGTGGAGATATTTGCATTACTAGTTTGAAGAAATCTCAAGATATATGCAGGTATTCAAGTCAATCTTTGAAGCAGACTTCTTGAAGAAGAAAGATTTTCACTCAGAGAAGTGATAATTAAAGATTTGGTAAATGAAGGTAATATTTGTGTAAAGTTTGGTCTATAACTGATACAAAGGTGCTCTTAGATCAGTATAGATCAAGCATTTGGAGATTGAGAGGTCTCTAACAGTGGTATCAAAGCTGAAGGTGCAATACAAGTGAAGTAAAGACATTCGAAGTCCCGAGTGTTGAAGATATTGAAGTTCCTTCTAATTGAAGGTGGAAAAAGTCAAATTCTCGAAGAAAAACTGAAGAAGTACAAAGCACGAGTTCAAAGGATCAATAAGGATTAGAGCTTCATATCAAAGGTACACTATATTATCATAAATCATAGTAATTGTAGACACAAAAGATCAAAGATGGGAGAAAGCTTGCAGATTGATAAGCTAGATAGGGAGAACTATCCAGCTTGGTCTATGAGGATGGAGGCACATCGCATGAGCAAAGACTTGATGGAATTTATCAGAGGAGAAGAAGAAAAGCCTGAGTTTGAAGATCCTAGTGTTCCGACTAGGGAGGAACTTGCAGGTTTGAAGAATTAGATGAGAAAGGATGCTCAAGCTAGGAGTATCATTTACATGGCTGTAAATGATTATCTTCTACCTCACATCAGAGGATTGGAAAGTGCAACAGATGTGGAGAATGCTTTGGAAGAGCATTTCCAAAACAAAACCAAGTCAAGGAAGTCCTCATTACGAGCAAAGTTCACAACTTTCAAGAAGAAAAGCTCACAATCGATTTCTGATTATGTGGCAAGGATGAAGGATATTGCAGATAGCTTGGGAGCAGTAGATGAAGATATTGAAGAGGATAAGTTGGCAAGGCAAATACTTACAGGTCTGAGAGGAGATGAGAAGTGGAAGCCTTTTATATTGTCCATAGAATTGTCACTAGATCACTTTACTCCAGATCTTAATCAATTGCTAGGACACAGGCTAACTTTTGAGCAGGACATTAAGGGAGACAATGATAGGAGTGCAAGTCAGGCTAAAGCTTGTTGGATTTGTGGCAGAACCAATCATCTGGCAAATGATTGTTGGTATAACAATCAAAATGGTGGAAGTAATAATCAGAGTTTCAATCAAAGAGGTAGAGGAGGCAGAAATCAAAGAGGAAACTTCAGAGGAAGAGGTGGTGGGACATCATATGCTAGAGGAGGTGGAAGAAGTTTTCAATCTCAGTCCTACAACAACAATTATTATAATTATGCATCAGATCAGAAGGATGACATGACTCTCATTTTGAATGCAACACATGAAGCAGTAGGAGAAGACCAAAGGGTGTTTTATATTGAGTCAGGATGTAGCAATCATCTGAGTGGCAATATATCATTGATGACTGATATGGAAGCAAAGGTGAATGGACATACAGTTCAAACAGGAGATAACACCAAGCATAAAGTGGAGAGCATTGGATCAATGAAGAAAAAGAGTGGAAGCACACACTTGAGCAAGGTACTTTATGTTCCTACTATTCCTTAAAACTTGATAAGTGTAGGACAAATTGTGGAGAAGAGATATGAAGTCAGATTCACAAATGATGGTGTTTATGTGCAAGATCCAAATAAGGGATATAGAAGTATCATTGCATGCAAAAAGGAAGGAAGGTTGTTTACTCTCAAAGTTCAAGGTAATGTGTGACATGCTTTATTTACTTATGGAAGTCAAAAGATGTCTGAGTTAGACCTATGGCATAAAAGGCTAGTTCATTTTAATGAGAGAGCCATAAAGGAAATGTCAAAGGATGTGGTGCTTGGTTTGCCCAATATTGAAGGTCAACACATGGTGTAAAAGTGTGAAGCTTGTCAATTATGTAAAGCACATAAAAGTTCATACAGTAATTCAGGGTACAAGTATTCAAATATGCTTGAATTGGTTCATACAGATGTGTGGGGTCCTTCAAGGGACTATAGTATAAATGGATCCAGATATTATGTGTTGTTTGTTGATGATGCAACCAGATGGATTACTTTATATGCAATCAAGGATAAGTCAAAAGTTTTCAAGACATTCAAGCATTATCATGCTTATGCAGAAAGGATTACAGGACAAAAGCTCAAGAGGTTGAGATCAGATGGAGGGGGAGAGTATTTCTCTAAAGAGTTTGATGATTATTTGTGGAATGCAGGTATAAAAAGAGAAGTAACTTGCAGGTACTACCCTCAACAAAACGGAGTTGCAGAAAGAAGAAATAGTACTCTTGTAGAGTTTGCAAGAGCAATGATGAAGGAAAAGAATTGTCCAAACTATTTATGGGCAGAAGCTTTCAACACTGCAACATACCTTGTGAATAGGTTACCTTGTAAAGCTTTGGATGGAAGAACACCTTATGAAGCATGGTGGGGTAAGAAAACTACTCTTGATCATTGTAAGGTATTTGGATGTTTAGCATATGCTTATGTTCCTTCACAATTAAGACATAAGCTAGAACCCAACGCAGAGAAGTATGTGTTTATCGGGTGTGATGATAGACAGATGGGTTACAGATTGTGGAGTCCATCTACAAAGCAATTTCTTGTTACAAAAGATGTTACATTTGATGAGAAAAGTGCATGGTATACAGGGACAACAAATGAATATGCAGATGTTGAAGAAATACAAAGGAAAGGGAAGACCAAAGTAAAGGTATATGAAGAAGATATTGATGATGTTGATTGTAAAGGTAACTTGCAGGGTAATGTTGAAGATGGGCCAAGATTTGATCCAGAATCAAATGTGGCTGAGACTTCAAGAAGTGCAGAGGTTAGAAGATCTTTGAGAGAAAGAAAAGAACCTATCAGGTATAGCTATGATACATCCTTCTTAACAACAAAAGATTATGCTTACATTGTGAAGAGAGAAGAAGATCCAATCACACATGAAGAAGCCTGTTGAAGCTCAAAGTCAAGGACAAAGCATGGAAGCACATCAAAAGGTGGAGACACGAGGAAAGGGAGCAAGTAGGGAGCTCCAAGAAGTGTATGTCAAATTTTCAGAAGAATCCCCTACAAAAATAGTGATTTTCATCACTAGAAACCATTGTAAATACCATTATCTATTTTTAGTAACTCTATTTTGTTCAAGCCGAGGAGTCCTCGAGCTTGAGGAGTATTAGAAGTACCATTGTACCAAATAAGAGAACTCTTTTGCAATCTAAGTTTTCCATTGTTCCTCTCTTTGATCTCACTTGGTGCGCGTGTGTGTGTATGTGTGTGCATGTTTGTGTGCTTTCACTCACGCACTTGTGCCTTCACTTGCTCGTGGTCTTCATACCGGTCCTCACGTCTCCGCGGATTGACAAGTAAAGGAGGTGGTGCTTACGCTTGAGCTACACCAAATTTTGGCGCCGTTGCCGGGGAGAGAGCTTCGAGGACGAGCGTTGTGATGGTAAGATCGTAGATTTGCGACGTTGGAAGGTAAAAAAATTGTCATTTCAGTTCATTTTCTGTTTTTTTTCCTCTTCATCTTCATCATCATCATCATCTCCACCTTCTTCCATCTTCTTCTTCATAGAAATTTCTTGTTTTTTAGTGCATTTTCACCATTTTCATACCATTTTTCATGCATTATTGTGTGGGAAGGAGTTAGGAGAAGCAAGGGAGAGCAAGCGCTGTGTTTTTTTCATGATTTTCTGCTCATACGGAGCTCGCCATAGCCGGCGCTCAGAAATTTGAATTTCCCGCCAAAAAACGCGATTTTGTGATGAAAATCGCGATTCTGTGAAAATTCAAATTTTTTTGAAAAATCACGATTTTCAGTTTTCCCGCCTAAAAGTTGGTTGAAAAAAATCGCGATTCTGTGTTTTTCTCAAAAAAACACGATTCTCTGCTCAAAATCGCGATTCTCAAAAAAACACGATTCTTTGCTCAAAATCGCGATTCTCACCAATCACGATTTTCAGCAAAAACACGATTTTGTGAAAAAGGCGATTCTGTGAAAACACGATTTTTTGCTCAAAATCGCGATTTTCAAAAACACGATTTTGTGCTCAACATCGCGATTTTCATGTGAAAAATATGAATTTCAAAAACACGATTCTCTGCTCAAAATCGCGATTCTCACCAATCACGATTTTCAGCAAAAAACACGATTTTGTGAAAAACACGACTTTCTGCTCAAAATCGCGATTCTCACAAATCACGATTTTCAGCCAAAAATACGATTTTGAGAAAAACACGATTTTGTGGGACAAAATCGCGATTTTCAAGTCAAAAACACGATTTTGAGAAAACACGAATTTTTGCTCAAAATCGCGATTTTCAATTCACGATTTTCTGCTCAAAATCGCGATTTTCATGTCAAAAACACGATTCTGAGAAAACACGATTTTGTGATCAACATCGCGATTCTCTGAAACACGATTTTGTGATCAACATCGCGATTCTCTGAAACACGATTTTGTGATCAACATCGCGATTCTCTGAAACACGATTTTGTGATCAACATCGCGATTCTCTGAAACACGATTTTGTGATCAACATCGCGATTCTCTGAAACACGATTTTGTGATCAACATCGCGATTCTCTGAAACACGATTTTGTGATCAACATCGCGATTCTCTGAAACACGATTTTGTGATCAACATCGCGATTCTCTGAAACACGATTTTGTGATCAACATCGCGATTCTCTGAAACACGATTTTGTGATCAACATCGCGATTCTCTGAAACACGATTTTGTGATCAACATCGCGATTCTCTGAAACACGATTTTGTGATCAACATCGCGATTTTCAAATCACGATTTTCTGATCAACATCGCGATTTTTTAATCACGATTTTCTGCTCAACATCGCGATTTTCAAATCACGATTTTCTGCTCAAAATCACGATTTTCAAAAACACGATTTTGTGCTCAACATCGCGATTTTTTTGACTTCACAGCATCGCGATTTTCAGAAAGATCACAAAATCGCGATTTTTTCCAAAGGTCCTGTTTGCCTGTTTTGACCCCCAGGAGCCTGATTTGGCATAACTTTTTCATCCAAAGTCCATTTTTTGAGCTCTATAGCGTTGATTTTGAGATAGGATAATTTGAAGTTGACCCTCAGGTGGGACTAGGGAACCAAGGGGACTCCAAAGAATTTTGAACCATACCAAGGGGAAATTTTGGACTCTTGACTAAAGCTTATGAACCTGAGATCTGGTAGACACTTAGGTAAGGATAAACAAAGCATTAGATCTTCTGAGGCTAGTGTCAACCATACATCCAAGTCTTGGGCACAACAACTAAGTGGTCATCTTTTACTAAGTTCAGACACAAGTGATTCAGAAATGTCTTTTAGCATGGGAAAACCTGCAGGTGGCTCAGGGACTGCCCATCTACAAACACCGGAAGGTCCCTATAAGACACAGTTGGAATATATTCGGACCAACCAATTAGGTGCTCGCATCTATGAGGATGGTCTGAGGTGATCAGTGGTCCAACTCAAAAATCCAGATCAATCCTTTGGACTTGAACACCCGGTGGTCAAGTTCGAAGAGGGTTCATACATTGATAAGGAAGGAACCATGTATGTGGTTACCAACCAACCAGATAGGACTGATGAGTTCGGAAATATCATTCATGAGAATGAGATAGGAGACCTAGAACAAGGAAATATAGGACAAGGACCCCAGACTCCTAGAGGCAAGTCAGTTTTGACCCGAGTGATCACTCCAGACTGGATCCCTCAAGACAACAAAAGCATAGAACTATTTTTGAATAGAGAAACAGAGGAAGCCTTTTGGAGATTCAAGCCAGAACAACCTAGCCAATTGGGCATAGTCATCATCTACGAGTTCAAGGATCCAGAGATACCAGGCAAAGTTGTCTACCTAGATAACACGTCAGAGAAAATTTTCTTGGTAACAGATCATGACAGACATGCTTACACTTGGCAAGGTGAATCAATTTTTCCTCCACCAAGATCTAATGTTTCCCAGGGCCTCCAAGGAGCCGGATCATCCAAGGCTCATGAAACCCAGAGAGAAAGAACTAGAGAGAGACCGGAGGTAAGCTTTACAGCCACTATAGGCAGAGACAGATCAGGATATGGAACGGAAAAACTTGAAGGGGAGAGACATAGAGTTCATAGACATCAAAGAGATGATCATGATTTCCCATTGCCTAGACCACGAGAGTACCCAAGAACCCTTAAACCCAGTCACGTGATCAAGGCAATGAAGAACTATTTCGATGGGACAGGGGATCCTTATGATCATGTGGCCGAGTACAAACAAGTGCTGAGAGCCGAACAAATTGAGGACTGGTTCACCCAGTACGAGGCATTTGGTTTGACCCTTAAAGGCACTGCCTTAGCTTGGTTTCAACCATTGAGTAGAAGCAGCTATCGCGATATAGGTCAACTGCTAGACGAATTCATTGTAGAATTTTCCAAGAGTGGTATCAGGCATAACACATCGTCCCTGATCCATAGTTTCAAGCAGACACCCCAAGAAACAGTGCGACTAGCAGGTAGAAGGTTCAGACAGTACCTAGAAAGATGCCCTGCTCCAGAGCTACCCACACCAGCCAAACAAGTGGCTTTGTTTTTAGATGGCTTACTGAGCACAAAGTTAAGATCCTATGTATACTTGAAAGATCCTAGATCCATAGAAGAGTGTGTGCGGACGTGCATAGACATAGAAGATAACTTGGGTGAGGAGTTAGGATTGTCCAAACTCTACAAAGATTCGGATAGTTCTACTAGTCATACTTCAAAGATCTCCACAGAAATAGAAGAGATCGCTGAGCAAGTTGCCAAGAAGCTGGGAGTCCAAAATAAACAAACACAGAGAGTCACTTCATTGAATCGGTGCTATACTTGCAGAGGTGACCACATGGCTAACGTATGCCCAATGCAAAACCAAAACATTAGAGAAAGGAATGCTCCATATTGCACTATTGAGAGAAAATACACAAACCATACGGCTCAAGAATGTCCCTACAATAGGCAGGCTGTTAGACAGAATTATCAGCAACCTTATCCACAAGGTAGGTATCAGAACCAATACCAACAGCCATATTATAGACCACAACAGCAATATCAGGTACCATATAGGCCACAACCTGTCTTGGGAAACCAACCACCAGCTCCAGCCAACGTGATTCCAGTCAAGTATGCTGTGGGAGAGGAAAATCCAAATAGAGCTTTGGTGCCACTAACCCCATTGATACCAGATAATGACTCTCATGCTCATAGTTCAGACTACTCCCATGAAGGTAGTCCACATGCTTATTACACAGAGTCACCTGAACATAGTGAGATTTACTCGTATCAATATGAGGCACCGCCTATGGAGCAAAATTGGGAGCCAGAATACTCCAATGTCATGTACACAAATCCTAACCCTAGGCCCCAGTTGAGACAAATGAGACCACAAGCCCCTAGAGGATCTTGTTTCAGATGTCATGGTGACCATTTCATTCGTGACTGTCCCCACCCACCATCTCCGAGTCAAGGACAGGCTATCACAATACAGGCTTTTTGTCCTGATTGTGGCAAAGACCATCTCCCCAGAGATTGTCCAAGAAACCCCTCTAGTGCACCCAAGATTACACCCATTAATGTAGTAGGCTTAGTGGCAGATCCAAGTTCAAGTAGTAGCAATGTGGCTCCTATACAAGCTGTCACTAGAGCACAAGCCTTAAAACAGGATAAACCAGTAGAACAATCAGAGTTGAGTGAATCGGGAGAGCCTAGTAAGAGGAAAACAAGAACATGGAAGGATACCAGAGAGAAGGCCAATCGCAAGTGGAATAAAAAGTTATCGGAACTAGAAGAAAGCTTAAAAGAAGCGAAAACAAAAATAGAAGACATTGCATCTCAAAGCCCCTCGCATGCCGAAACTCCATCCACTCCACCTCATCCCACCCCACCACCCATTGTAAATAGACCGCAACCAGGGTCTGTTCTTGCAGATCCAACCCCAGAAGGCTTGGACATGATGTTCAAGGCCTACCAGGCTCGACTTCAAGAAGGGCCTACAGCGGCAAACCTAGACAAGAGTTACCCTAGAGCAGATTTAGAGATTGAACGGATGAAAATGTGCATGAAAATGGTAGAACAAGCTCAAGCCATGCTTGAGACTAGTCAAAAGTTCAATCAGACAAACTCTATCAAATCGGATTTGCATTTCCAGGGCTTACTAGAACGATTAGAGCAGTTGGTAAACAAACCACAAGTTTCTCTACCTCCACAGGCTCAACCAGTTATTGAAAGAGGAAGCTCACCACCAAGGGGAGCTTATGTTCCTAATTCCACGGATGCTGGAATACCTCCTTCTATTCAACAGTACTCTCAAGAGTTCTTGCGGGAAATACAAGAGGAGAAATGGGCCAAGGAGAAGGGTAATTCCCCTCCTATTCCTGAGATTGATGATCTTCATGATCAATTTCCCCAAGACATTCCATCTATTTACGAAGATGAAGCAGAACAAGAAGACGAAAGATTAGATTTTGAATCTAATACCTTAGAAGAACTGCCTCAATTTCCAGGCCCATGGGAATCTGAATCACTCTAGATTAGAGCTCCCACAATACTAGTAAGAAATGAAGACTCAGTGGTTCCAAGGAACACGGATGTCGTGAAGAACACTAAGGTTCAGTGTCATCTCACTGTAGAAGAGCTGCTCAAAGCAAAACCTGAGTTATGGAATCATGTGAAGGATCAGGTCCCAGAACTTGATTCCAATACGCCAAAAGCAGGCTCTAAGCAAAGGGTACCAGAGATACCTCTAGACAAAATAGGGGACATGTGTGAGGGTGAAGAAGGTAATACTTATCTTCCAATCACCTACCAAGGTTACACAACCAAAGCAATCATAGATTCAGGTGCTGGTGTTGCTATTGCGACCACCTCTTTGTGGAAGCAATGGGGCAAACCCACATTAAGACCAACTAGAATGAAGCTTCAAATGGCTGATGGTCATTTTGAAAGACCTCTAGGATTGCTAGAAGGGATCACTCTAACCACTTGTGGTGTAGAGTTTGAGCACACATTTGCTATATGTGACTTTGAGAAAAATAATGTCTATGAGATGATCCTAGGAAGACCCTTCCTACGACAATTGCAAATAGTACAGGATTGGGGAACTAACTCCTTGTACTTACAACACTTAGGGGTTACCACCAAGGTCAATTTGAAGGATTACACCTTCAGAGATGTACCACCCCTACAGTGGAATTCTATCCACAAAGTGAAAGAAGATTCCATTTCTGTGCATTCTGAAAGTTCACCTGATCCATCATGGCTGCATGAAGATACTCATTTGTGGATGTGCAAAGTCGCAAAGGAAGAGGAAAAACGTTTAAAGGCAAGGGAAGAAGGAACTTCACTAGGAGATAGACCAGTTAGAGACCCAGCCTACACACCGATGATCTTTCCAGATGAGGAGTTTGAGCCTCATGGCTGGCCAGAAATCTTAGCCACCATGGACATTGCTGTCAATGAGGAACAGTGGACACCTCATTGTGATGAGGAGGGTTATGATATCTCAGTGTTCATGTGTCAACCCTTGCTAGAAGAATGTGACCCTAGTGATGTCATAGAAGAAGAAGAGAATGACGATGATCTGGAGTCTATTGTGATGGATAGTTGCTTTAACTCAGAGCAGCACTATCTAGAAGATATAGGAGTGTTCACCCAGAAAGAAGAAGAACCTCTCACAAGTATTAAAACAGTAAACTCAAAGGATGGAAGTGAGAGTAGTCAAAAGAAAAAGAAAAGAAAAGCAATGAAACAAGAAAAGGAGGAATCATTGTTTGAAGTACCAGAAAACTTCAAGAAATATGAAGTTGACGACCGCAAAATTTTGGTACGAATGCCTAAGAGAGAGGCCATCATAGGAGAATCATATGATAATAAAGAAAAGACCAAGAAGATTGTAGTGACCATTGAAGAGAACGAAGAGAGATGCACATATATAGGAGATGACCTAAGTGCAAGAGAAGAAATGGAGCTCATAGCTCTATTAAGGGAATATAGGGATGTGTTTGCATGGCACTATAGAGACTTGAAAGGGGTAGATCCAAGAATTTGCTCTCATACTATCCCCATGACTGCTGATGCTAAGCCCACCAAACAGAAGCCCTACACATATAATGATACCTATGCAGCCAAAATCAAAGAAGAAATTGATAGGTTGATTGAGGCTGGATTCATCTATGAGATTGAGCATACCGAATGGGTGTCCCCCATTGTTGTGGTACCCAAGAAGAACGGGAAGTTGCGAGTGTGTATTAACCTTAAAAAAGTTAATGCCGCTACGATTAGAGATAGTTATCCACTTCCAATCACAGAACACCTATTGGAGCGTGTTGCAGGCAAGGAAGTTTATAGCTTCCTTGATGGATTTTCAGGTTACAATCAAGTAGCCATTGCCCCAGAAGATCAACACAAAACAGCTTTTGCTACAGAGTGGGGAATCTTTGCATTTCGGGTGATGCCATTTGGGCTCACCAATGCACCTGCAACATTCCAAAGGCTCATGTGTCATGTCTTCAAAGAGTTCTTGCGAAAGAGCTTAGAAGTGTATGTGGATGATTTATGTGCTCATTCCCAAGAAAGAAGGGTTCACATCCCTGAGCTCAGACAAATCTTCAACAAGTGTAGAGAATATCGAGTGTGTCTAAACCCAGAAAAGTGTGTGTTTATGGTGTGTCAAGGTAAAATCTTAGGTCATATTGTTTCTAAGAATGGAATCTCAACAGATGAAGATAAGGTAAGAGCCATAGCGGAGCTACCAAGGCCAAGGAATATTAAAGAGGTACAAGCCTTTATGGGCCATTGTGGATACTACCGTAGGTTTATCCACATGTACGCGATCATAGCTAGACCCCTTTATGCCTTGTTGTCTAATTTTGAGTGGAACGACGAATGCGAGAATTCTTTCAATGAACTGAAGAAACGTTTGTGCACAGCACCAATACTGACCACTCCTGATTGGAATAAACCATTCCATGTCCATGTGGATGCATCCAATCATGCCATAGGATGTGTGCTGGCACAACCCACAGGTGAAGGGAATTTAGATTTGCCCATAGCATATGCTAGTAGACAACTAAACCCAGCCGAAAGAAATTATACCACAACCGAGCGAGAAGGGTTAGGCATGGTATATGCTGTAAAGAAGTTTAGACACTATTTATTGGCCAACAAGTTCAAGTTCTTCACTGATCATCAAGCTTTGTTATATTTGGTCAATAAACCTTGCAATATTGGACGCTTAGTAAGATGGTTCCTCTTACTAATGGAGTATGACTTTGAAGTTGTTGTCAGGAAAGGTAGAACCCACCTTCGGGCAGATCACCTTTCTCGCATTACTTCAGGAGAGTCACCACAAGGAGTGTCTGATGAACTACCTGATGCTTATCTGTTCAATTTGGAAGTTGTCCCTAAATGGGCAAATAAGTTGGTACCAGTCCTAACCTTTGGCCCTGCAAATAAGAATGTGAAAACATCAGAAGAAGAAATTGTAAAATCACAAAAATATCACATATTAGCAGGAAGCATGTACAAACAAGATACGGAGGGCGTATTAGCTTGTTGTGTCGAGGATGATGAACATAATAGTTGGTTGCAGCAAGCTCATGAAGGATTGCTAGGAAATCACTATTCTAAACAACGAACATTGCAGAATCTAAAGCGTTTAGGAGTGTATTGGCCTAGCATGGACAAAGAAATACATGAGTGGATTAAGAATTGTCCAAGGTGCAGAGAGAGACCCCCAGTGGAGCATGCAACCCTTTATCAAGTGTCATTAATTCCAGATTGGAGTGCTCCATTGGTAGAGTTTATGAGATCGGGAAAATTACCCAAAGAGGCTAGTCTAGCAAGAAGAAGAAGCATGGAGCAAGAGGCTCAAGGCTATGCCCTAGTAGGAGACAACCTATACCGAAGAGGCAAAGATGGTTACTTAAGACTGTGCGTTCACGAATCAGATTATTTGAAAGTCTTAGAAACTGCACACAGCAGTGTTGCAGGTGGACATTTTGGTCCTGACCGAGTGATCAAGACCATTCTATTCTCAGGACTTTGGTGGCCCACTCTTCATATGGATGCACATACCTATGTGAAGAAATATGACACATGCCAACGTGCACAATATCCAGTGAGAAAAGACGAGATGCCCTTGAGGCCAATGATGGGAGGGCGTGCATTTTCGAAGTGGGGCATAGACTTCATAGGTCCTATTAACCCCCCAGCTAGAAACTCCCATGCAGAGTACATCATTGTAGCCACAGATTACCTTACAAAGTGGGTAGAAGTCAAAGCCACAACAAAGAATGATGCTCAGACTACGGCTAAGTTCTTATTCGAGAATGTGTTCACGAGATATGGACTACCAATAGAGTTGGTGAGCGATAGAGGCACACACTTCTTGAATGAAGTCATTGAAAATCTTCTCCAAGAATTCTTGGTGATACATAAGAAATCCGCCCCCTATCATCCACAAGCCAACGGACAAGCCGAGAGTACCAATAAGATCCTCTGTAACGTATTGACAAAACTGGTGAATAATAAACGCTCTGATTGGGACAAACAACTTCATCATGCTGTTTGGGCTTATCGAGTTGCCTACAAAACGGTACTCAACGCCACCCCATTTCAGATGGTCTTCGGACAGAACGCTGTGCTACCATTAGATTTCTTAATCCCTGCCTTAAAAGTAGCACAAGAGTATGAGTGGAATGGGCATGAATTGTCTTCCAGGATCTTTGATCTCGAACGCTTGGGTGAAACGAGGCTACGAGCGGCAGCAGGCATCTACGCTGCAAAGAAGAGGCAAAAGGCATACTTTGATGCACACATCAAGGATAAGGGATTGAAAGAGGGAGATCTAGTGTTGGTATACACACTAAAACAACATGCCCGTAAGTTGGAAAAAAGAGGATATGGACCCATGATCATTAATAGAATTTCCACTAGTGGTGCAGTTCAGTTGGCCACTCTAGAAGGAGATATCTTGCCAAACTATATTAGTGGCTGCAGAGTCAAGCTATATCAAGAACCTCTTACTGAGGATTTGCTAATGAGACTCAACACTGCTAAGAAGCGAAAAGAAGAAGAGTTAAGAGTGAGAGAAGAAGCACAGGTAGAGGCCAGAGAGCGTATTAGGCGAAATAAGTTAAGGCGATTAGGCCTAGATGTCAACTCAAAAGCCCCAAAATATCACATGGATATGTGTCAAAAGTCAGGCATTGCGACTTCTCAGGTCATTGACCGAAGACCCTTTGTGACCATAGAGATAGGACAAGGGAAGGGTGCAAGGACGGTGAAAGCATTGATTGACTCAGGTGCAGCAAGTAGTGCAGTTAGACTTTCCTACTGCCAAGACTTGGGGTTGAACATCAATCCCATAGAAGCTTATCTCATAGGATTGGGAGGTGTGGAAACCCCTTGCTTGGGCGAGGTGGAACTTCCCATCTACCTTCAAGATGTTCCAATGAAAGTCAAAGCGCTAGTATGTCAAGATGAGAACCTTACAGAACCACTTGTCTTGGGTCAAGATTGGATCTATGACCATGCAGTTAACTTAAACCTAAGAAGTCAAATTCTTCAAGTTTGGGTACATGAACAATGCATTACATTAGAATTAGAGAACTGCATGCTCCTAGATCATGGCACCACACACTCTCTTAGTTCTTCCAAGACTAATCATATGAAAGAAGATGTTGTATGTGTCAAAAGCTCTATGATGCAAAAGGAGTCAATCGTGGAAGACCAGGTTCGAAGGCGGGTGGATCTTTCTTCTTCTCCAAAGACTCAAGTAGTCACAGTAGTGAGCCCACCACACAAGCAAACACAACCGTTCACGACAACTGCTACATCAAATAGAAAGACACCATTCGATAAAAAAGCGGTTCCGGGCATGAAGCAGATCTGGGTACGCAAAGGAGAGCAACCACCAGCCTTACCCCCACAAATCCCATCCATGCACACTAACCAGGCCAGAAGACGAAGGAAGCAGCTCAGACAAGCTCCATCACAAGATATCCAACAAGTTTGGGTGCCTAAGAAGTTAGCTGCAGCTCAACAAGGGCAATTACAGATGTGGGTACCTAAGAAGATCCTACACCCACAACAACCTTTGTTCTCCCACATGCAAAAGGTTTCAACAAAGAAGCCAAAAAGAGAAAAGGGTAAGAACCACGTACAGAGACCAAAGGAAGATCAAATCAGCTCTTCAACATTAGTAGGAAGACATGCAAAAAGGATATGGGTTTGGAAGCCAAAAGTGCAAGTAGCCTCCACCGAACCAAAGCATCAACCACACTGGATACCACAGTTCAGAAAGCATCCAAAGAGGAAGACGCCTGAAGTGACCTCTACAGTGCCAAATGATGTTCTAAAATGGACTCCAATAAGGAGGATTACATCAGTTCGAGACTCAATGGATACCTCCACCAAGGTCGGCATCAACCTCCACAAATAACATCGAAAGCCTCGAACGAGCAACAACCATGTGCTCCTTGCACAACCCTGTCTTTTGCACCATTTAGGTCATGCATTTCCAAAGTACGCATTAATATAGGGCCACATTACACGGCCGTGCATCGACACACTTGAGAATCCCATGCACAAGAGCACAGTGACATATGTCGAACATTTCTATTGATACTAACTTTTGTGTTCTTGTTTTGTGATATCCTGTTGCTCAAAAAAAAAAAAAAAAAAAAAAAAAAAAAAAGAGAAGTGGGAGAGAGCTTGTTCCCAGTGTGTCTCGGCCAGCAGTGAGATTATTGCTGCCTTATCTGGTAGAGGACAAGCATTTGGCATGAACATGGCATCTACAACTATGATTTTCTCTTACCATGGTAGGAATGAAGAGCTTGAAGGTCCGCAACTTGAGTGATGCTTAACTACTTCATGTACCAGAGCATCCAAGGAGATATCTGCAAAAGGTAGTTCGGGAGGAGAAGACTCCTGCATATGGTGAGCTAAAGAGCATATGTGAAACTCAGCTTGGTGTAGTTACCCGATGTTGCTTGCCAAGGAATATAAAGCAATTCAATTCTCAGTATTTCCTGAACCAGTATGGAACAGTAGCACTGGTGAATGGTCTATGTCAATCAGCATGGTAATCTCTTAGAAACCGGCACGTGTCCAATATTCCTCTGAGTGTCAATATAGGGAAGTGAACGTGCAGGAGCCCAAGCTCAGAAATGCACATTGTTAGTGACAAATGTTGCTTTGAAAAGAGGAGAGGGGATCCACCACTCAAAAGATCTCATCAGTGGACAATCAACATGGACATTCATCAACAAGGTTCCATCCCAAAGGCCGAGTGTACAACACGAAGAGGCAAACATCCATCAACCTTCACCATGGTAAGTATCTTTACTCTGGAAACACCATAACCATGATAGTTTAGGAAACCTCTTCGTCAGCATACCCTTGAGCACTTAGCTCAAGACCCGCAATTTTTGCACCATACTTCTTCCAATGCATTTTCCAAGTAAGCATGCGTAGGGCTACATTACAAGGCCGTGCACAAGGCACATACTTTTTTCAAACCCAGGCACGAACACACTTACCCATCATTCATTATGGGTTATGAGTAGTTGGCATGAATGCTCCCAACATCATCTTTAAAAGAGCTAGCAGACATCATGGGAACAACATCCATATCTCGGAAGCAAATTGAAGCCAGTAGTTGCTCCAAATCACTCTTGACAACCTCTTATGAGCAACTTGCAGTTTTGAAAGCTCACAACGACACATTCTTGCTGGAATCCAAAGAACCAGCTCATACAACGGATGGACATCACCTCTCAAAGCACTACACAGAACAACCCTTCCAACAAGGGTCTGTCAGGGACGACAGACTCGAGAGGGGGGGGAGTGTTGAAGCTCAAAGTCAAGGACAAAGCATGGAAGCACATCAAAAGGTGGAGACACGAGGAAAGGGAGCAAGTAGGGAGCTCCAAGAAGTGTATGTCAAATTTTCAGAAGAATCCCCTACAAAAATAGTGATTTTCATCACTAGAAACCATTGTAAATACCATTATCTATTTTTAGTAACTCCATTTTGTTCAAGCCGAGGAGTCCTCGAGCTTGAGGAGTATTAGAAGTACCATCGTACCAATTTTCATAATTTTTAGACTTCGTTTGAGCCCTCAAATAAGCCCTGGAACCTAATTTTTAACTAGGCCGGACACTAGGTCTGGACAGGGCCAAAACTAGTCAAAAAACTATAAAAAGAGCTAGAGAGCTCATTTTTGGGAGTTAGCTTGTTGGAGAATAGAACTTTTGTAAGAGAACTCTTTTGCAATCTAAGTTTTCCATTGTTCCTCTCTTTGATCTCACTTGGTGCGCGTGTGTGTGTATGTGTGTGCATGTTTGTGTGCTTTCACTCACGCACTTGTGCCTTCACTTGCTCGTGGTCTTCATACCGGTCCTCACGTCTCCGCGGATTGACAAGTAAAGGAGGTGGTGCTTACGCTTGAGCTACAAAGCCAAAGGAAAGCAGAATTGGGAGAAGGCAATGCAAGAAGAGTATGATGCTCTACTTGGAAATGAAACATGGGAATTGGTGCGAAGACCAAAGAACCAAAAGGTTATTGGATGTAAGTGGGTGTATAAAACAAAAAGGTTTGCAAATGGTGGTGTCTAGATACAAAGCTAGACTTGTGGTTAAAGGTTATGCCCAAACTTATGGGGTAGATTATGATGAGACCTTTAGTCCTGTTGCTAAGATGTCTACAATTAGATCATTGATTGCTATTGCTTCTTGCAAAGGATGGAAGTTATCACAATTAGATGTGAAGAATGCATTTTTGAATGGATATATTGAAGATGATGTATACATGGAGCAACCAGAAGGTTTCATTGACTCAATTGGATCAGATTATGTGTGCAAGCTCAAGAGAGCTTTGTATGGTTTAAAGCAGGATCCAAGAGCATGGAATTACAGGCTTGTTAAGTTCTTGAATGAATGTGGATATCAAGCATCAAAGGCAGATAGTAGCTTGCTAGTGAAGGCAAGTGAAAATGGATATATATACATGTGTATTTATGTTGATGATATTATTATCACAGGTACAGATGCTCAAGGAATCAAGGAGCTTAAGAAACAAATAGAGAAGGAGTTCAAGATAGGTGATTTGGGAAACTTATCTTATTTCTTAGGAATGCAGATTGTGTATACTCAACATGGAGTATATGTTACACAAGAGAGATACCTGAAGAATCTTCTGGTCAAGTTCAACATGGATGATTGCAAGCCTTCAACCACACCATTAGAGGTAAATCATAAGTTGAGCAAATATGGAGGTGAAGAATTCAATGATATGAAGAAATATCAGAGTTTGATAGGTAGTCTAATCTATGCTACCTTGACAAGACCAGCCCTATCATATGCAGTAGGTGTGTTATCACAATTTATGCATTGTCCAAAGAAGACTCATTGGATTGCAGCTCAAAGGGTACTCAGATATATCAAAGCAACCCTAAGTGAAGGTTTGTATTATGGATTTACTTCTGATACAAGAATCAAAGTGTTTAGTGATGCAGATTGGGCAGGTGATTGAGATGATAGAAGGTCTACTCATGGGTATCTCTCTTATATTGGAGATAATTTAGTTTCTTGGTGCTCAAAGAAGCAACATACAGTTGCTTTGTCATGCACAGAAGTTGAGTATAAAGGAATGGTAGAGGCTGAATATTGTTAAAGACCTTGTTGAAGAGTTTTGGAACTGATCAGAGTACTCCAATTATTTTTGGAGACAATATGAGTTCATTGTATTTGGCAGCTAACCCTGTTTTTCATGCTAGGACTAAGCACATAGAGATTCAGAATCATTTCTTGAGGGAAAAGGTACTTGATAAAGAGATTGAAGTATTGTATACTCCAACAAAAGAGCAACTTGTAGATATGTTAACAAAAAGCTTGGATGGACCTAAGCTACAGAGGTTCAAAGAGATGGAAGGAGTAAAGAAGAATGGAATAATCACAATTAGTGATTGAGGGGGAGCTATTGGAACAAAAGAATCAAAAATTGATGATTACAAGGAGCTTGAAGCATGTCAATGATCAGATTGAAGTGAAAGAAGTCATTTCAGAAAGTAAAGAGATCTCAGAAGTGAAGCTTGTATACATATGTACATTACAGATGGGAATTCTTGTACTATGAGTGTAGATGATCCTTAGGATGGTAAGGAGTAATGTAATTGACACGGGATAAGTCTAGAATCGTATGTATATAAGTCAATGATGTAAAGAAATACATGAGAGAGTTTTTAGAAGACAAGTGTCAATGAGATAGATGTGTAGAGAGTCACCTTTACGAGTTAGCATCGAGTCTTTCTCTGATCTATCTCAGCCTGATCATGTGGATAAGGAAATCTTTTGTATACATCTAATCTAGAAGCTAATGAAGCTATGTTCAAAGTTTCATGGTATAATTCCTTTCATGGTGTGAGTATGATCAATAGGAACATGTGTATGTAAAGTCTACAAGTAGACCTCTCAGAGTGGCGCACTTTTTCATGTCAATGTTTTGCTCAGATCTCAGTGCAACAGTGTAAAGTTTTTGATGAATGAGCATTCAGAATTTAAGTTAGAAGGTAAGGAAGCTATGGCTAAAAGCATTTAGCAAAAGGGGATCTGTGCTGTGAGAAATCAACCTTAGAAGTTACCTATGTCAAAGTCGCTTATTTAGGAAGATAGTTTCTGACATACTTTTGATCTTAAGGATCAAATTAAAGTTTTAATGATTCTTTTGAAGGACTAATGGTTGATATGATTGCACAAAGGTAATGTGGAGATATGTGCATTACTAGTTTGAAGAAATTTGAAGATATATGCAGGTATTGAAGTTAATCTTTGAAGCAGACTTCTTGAAGAAGAAAGATTTTCACTCAGAGAAGTGATAATTGAAGATTTGGTAAATGAAGGTAATATTTGTGTAAAGTTTGGTCTATAACTGATATAGAGATGCTCTTAGATCAGTATAGATCAAGCATTTGGAGATTTAGAGGTCTCCAACAATTCAAGCGTAAGGAGATTAGGCTTCGGCCGAACTTTCTCTTACAAAAAAATAAAATTAACTTTTGTATTTTTATCTCACTCGTAAACAGATTTATGTGTAAGTATGTTTTTCGGATTCTTATATATAGGTAAATTGAGGAGGTAACAAAGATTGATTGATCTTAGATATCAACTCCGAAGGAAGTTCAACATTGAGGAAATCTCCCAACATGGCACCACATGTCTACTCGAAAAGTTATCAGCGGGTTTGATTTCCAAAGTTAGATGTATTAATGGGTTTTATTATTCATTATGTTTTTCAGGGTCAATGATCAATGACCTTTGGATGTAATATTGTATTATAATTGTTTCTGATGTAGCGCATGACAGGGATAGTGAATTATAGCCGTATGTCAGAAGAAAAAGACAAAGGAAAAAACAAAATGAAAAAAAAAAAGAAAAAGAAAAAAAATAAAAATAAAAAATAAAATAAATATATATATATATATATATATATATATATATATATATATATATATATATATATATATATATATATATATATATATATATTGAAGATTTGACGATGACAGTTCATCCACTTTTAGAACTACACAATTGACAAGTGAAGCTCGATCTGCAATGTGACTATGAAAAACACGATAAGGATGACTGCTAGGAAAAGGGAAAGTCGTCAACAAAACTTTGTGATTGCTCTCTAACTTTTTATGTCTATTCGAATCTTTTTTCATGGCCAAAACATGAAAATAAGTCAATCCGATAACGTTTTATGGAGCTGGTAGAGATTCATTGTCTGTAGCTTTGCATCATTGAAGGTGCATGAAGACAGAAATGCTACCTGTCTCATCAATCCTGATTTATACGCATGTAAACGAACTTCCAATCAATGAACTGATAGTTGTATGAACTGAATCGGCATTTTTAAGGATAGTTGTATGCATGTACGTGTCTATGTATGAAAGTACGTATCTACTGATCCATGGACATGTGTATGTATGTATGTGTGTATGTGTGTATGTATGTACGTATGTATGTACGTATGTATACATGCATGTATCTATGTATGTATGTATATATGTATGTATGTATGCATGTATGTATGTATGCGCCATGTATGTATGTATGCGCCATGCATGTATACGTCGGTGAATAACTATATGAATGTTTGAATGTATATATTTATTTGTGATGTGCACATTCGTCAAGAAAATGCTAAGGTCTCCAACCTCCTTTTTATTTGACACTATGTTCTTCCAACTTAGTAATAAGTCTCGGTATGTTAATTTGCTAAAAGCAGAGGAAAACTTAGTCCTATATGAGTTGAGAAACCATGTGTCGATCTCGATACCATATATGCAATGAAAGTTGGACTTTGGATTCACTTTAAATGAATGGATATAGCTTGAAAAAAGAAGTTGATAACCCTTGTATGAAGGCTTCATTTGACGGTTAGGACATAAATCATGCTCTTAATATTGGAAATTCTATGAGCAGGAATGTAGCTCATCAGATTGCATTTATTTGCATTGGGATCGAATTGTTAGGAATTGTAGAGCATAAGTCTTCAAATAATATTCACATGATATTCAAATATTAACCCCTATCATGTATTAAAAACCACATGATTTCTAGAGGTATTAATTGATCCAATCGCATATGAGGAAATTCAGCAATCCCTTTTCATTTTCAATGATAAGTAAAGCTAAATTCCAGCGGTTGAGAACACCCAGTTACATTCATGATATAAAATCTTTTTCTAAAGAAACTTAAAATGTATCAACAAAAGAGGAGGTACACCAAAATGAGAGATATGAAGGAGACCAATAGGCCTATCTTCCCTACCAGGAGAGAGTCGCCAAGTTCACTATGAGGGGTACAAAGTTGAACTCTGGAACTTAATTATTTTGTCATCTCCTTCATCTAGGATCCACTTGCTCTTAAGCTTATTATTCTCTATAACAGAACATATTTAGTGCCTGAAGTGGAAAGGTTCGGGGAGGGGAGGGGGGCTTTTGAAGTTTATAATCCTTCTAGCGAGGAGGTCAAGGGAAGTCTCTATGGAATATTCTCTCAAAAAACTTCCAAAGTTAGAAGCATATATCTCCTTCCGTATTTTCTCAGTGGCTTTGCTTCTAATAGCATTCCAAAGGGTTGAAGGACAGCCAAGTGTCTCACCCAGCTCACTCTTTCTTGAAATAATGGTGGAAGAAAAAATGGGTTAGCACGAATGGTGTAGAGTATGTGACCAAGGAGGAAAATCACAAACACATTGTGAGACGCTATTCATGATATAGATTTTACAGATTATTTTCTTCTTCAAAGAGGTGTTGAAAACATCACTTTACCAAGACAATACCATGGAAATTAACAAAAAATTAATCATGATTAAAATCTTAAGCTTAAGCGTCAAACCAAGTTATTGGTTAAAATCCAATTGATGTGAATGCATTTTAAATGAAACATTCGAGCTTCATTTTAAATGAAAGATTCGACCTTCATTTCGTATTTGTAAGCTCTTCTAGTTTAAGCCTTTTCATTTTATCCTTGAAATCAAACCTTCTTGTGAATTTCCTAGAAAATCTAGAAGAGCTCATCATACGTCTATGAATTTTTAACTTTGATAAGCATGATGCATGGGACATGTGTATATATAAGTATGTTTGTTGATCTGATTTCAAACTCATGATATTTAATTCATTGTCAAACTTATTTATCTTGCATAATTTTAACTTATCTTACACAAGTTTGTAGAGAAACTAGAAAAGTTCAGCATACATCTATGGATTTTAATCTTTGATAAGGACGATTTAAAACATAATCCCAAATATTATAAGTTATACGTCGCAGAAGTGAGGAATTATAGTGAGTCGATGTTGAGATTCATGAGTGATTTTGTGATTTTAGATGCCGTTGAGAATTCATAACCAAACAGAACTACTTTCGAGTAATTTGTTTCATGTATTCTTTCATATACGCAACTACTTTAGATGCCATTGAAGATATTCTTTCGTATACAAGCAATCGATAACCTTTTTGCAACTTTTTTGGATTTTTGTTTGCACAAGAAAGCATTTAGGATTTTTAAAGGTTTGGCCATTTTCTTTTATGAAAGTAATTATGTTTATTAAGTCACAAAGAAAACCCCATTGTGAGATACATCATTGATGAATTCAAGTTTGAATCCTACCATTTTCTATCATATATAAGGGTGAACATTTTCTATCATATAAGGGTGAACATATTTTCGTTTTGGGAAATAATCTAAGAGACTTTGGAGTTTCTTTTCATAATCAAGATCCAAATCAAAGAAATCTTTTAATGTAAAAATTATGAATTTGGTATAATTTTCTTATAACAAATAGAATATAGAGTAGAAGAGATTTAAAACAAAAGAAAAAAAATTATGTAAATAATATTGTTCTAATTCTAACTTGAATTGACTAGTAAATATTAGAAAAACAAAGAAAATTTATAGGAGAGTGAGAAATGAATCCTAGGTTAGCATAAAAAATATGAAATGATAAACAATAATCAAAATGCTTTTCATATCTGATCAAGTGAGTTCAGAACATATTATGATGAAGATTTCTGGAGGAAGAGAAGATTAGAGGGGACACAAGGATAAATAGAAAGTCTTAAGGGCCAAAATTTTGTTCAACAAACACTTGAATAAAATTCATAACCAACATTGATATTTTATTTGTTGTTGAAGTAGCATTGAAATATGTGTAGACATATTTCAATGCTACTTCAACAACAAATTGATATGATTTGATTTATGTTCATTTGTATTCATATGTGTAAACATGTGAACACCTCTTGTAAAAGAGTATATTTTATCTCTTGTACTTGTGAAAGAAACAATGGCTTAAGTCATCCATGATGTGAAAAGGAAATTCATGGCTCTGATTACCTAAAACAATGAATCCATCAGCTGAGACAATATCTCCTAATTCTTAGCATCAATTTTAGGTGAAGTTATTCAAATTTAAATTCAAAATTACCTCCAAAAGTAGTTATAAAAAGAGCAAGAAGGAAGTCGCCATCAAAAAGAGCTTGATTCGTGCCCACTTCATGTTCATTTGTAGAGATTGAAGAGCTAAATCCATAGCTTGATCATTCTACTCCCATTGTGCAAGTATTCATTGCCAATGTGCTTGTAACTATATGTGAATCTATACATTCATCATTTACTTCTTCTCTGTTTTATTCTCTGTTATACTCACTCAGAACAGTAACTACAGAAGCACATATTTGCGGCTATACGTAATATTTTTCAGAGTTTTAAAGTGCATTGGATTGCTCTCTAAGTCTAGCTTATGGAAATTGAAATTTCATGTTCATTGGATTTACCCTTTATGAGAAAACTATGTTTTGCTTCTCACTGGTTGAATCTCTAGGGAGCCCCAAAAATGGCAGGAGTGTTCTAGATTTTGCTAAATCTTGATCTCAGTGCTTAGTTGATTAATTGAAGTGTTTTAACTTGGATTAGCACCCTATCTAAGTCTATTTTCTATTTCCAAAAGGAATCTTTCTAATTCCTACCAGGTTGAGAGCACTATTCATTTTTTCTAGTAGGTGTATGTACAAAAATAACAAGTTCTCGGAGCTAGTCATTTTGTAACTAGTCTGTCTTGACTCAAACTTTTTAGATACTTGTTCCAAAACACTTGGGTGATTTTATTTTGATTTAGGAAGCTCAAAGGGTCTACTTACCAACTCCTAAAGTCTTAGTTGGCTGGTTTGAATCTGATTGTAGCACCACCAACTCATCTTTGGATTGCATCCACCATCTCTCTTTGTTGTGGTATCAGAGCATAGTCAATCAACATGGGAGATGGATTCCATCAACAATTGAAAAGTTGGATAGAAACAACTACCCAACATGGTCTGTAAGGATGGAGGCTTACCTTCAAGGGAGGAATCTATTTGGATACACATCTGGAGATGAAGCTATGCCAACCATGACGAACAAAGGGCAACCATCACATGAAGAAGAGGAAAGAATTTCAAATTTGTGTTCAAAGGATGCACTTGCAAGGTCCTATATTCTAAACTCAATCTTTGATTTTCTTTTACCTCATGTCAAGGGATGCAAGACATCAAGAGAGACTTGGAATGCACTTGTTTCTTTCTTCTCCTCCAACACTCGAGCAAGGAAGAACCAATTGTGGATGGAGTTCACAACAATGAAGAAAAATCACAAGCAAAGTGTGACTGATTATGTCACAAAGATGAAGGAGATTTCATATCAACTTGGAAGCATTGGAGAGGTAATTGAAGAGGAACAAATTATTATACAAACCATAAATGGAATCAAAGCAGATGACAAGTGGGAGTCCTTCACAAAAGCCATGGATTTGTACATGGATATGCATGTACCCGACCTCAAAACACTCATGGGTCACCTCTTCAATCATGAAGCAAAGATTAAAAAAGGTGGTGAGCCCTCAAGAGGTATTCAAACTTCTAACTTATATTCTAATAAAGCTAAGGTCAATGACAAGTCAAAGAATAAGAAGAATGAAGATGAAGGAAGCTCTTTCCAAGCAAACTTTGCAGGTAGAGGAAGAGCTAGAGGAAGAGGTAGAGGTGGAAAGCAAGGCAAGGGGAGATTCCAAGGCAGATTGTTCAAAAACGATTGTAGGTTATATTCAAAAGGATTTCCAAAGGAGAAAAGACGAGAAGGCTTTTCACTTTTGAAGTTGAAGATACAAAGAACATATCCTTATTTAGCTATGGATCTCAAACTCTCATAGAGTCGGAGATATGGCACAAAAGGCTTGCTCACATTGGTGAGAGGACACTCAAACAAATTTCAAGGACCAAAGTGTACTTGGTTTTCCTAATATCACAAGGCAACACATGATTTATAAGTTTGAAGCTTGTCAATTCAGCAAGGCTCATAGACAAACTTTCAATAGGAAGGGATATGTGTATCAAAATCTTTTGGATCTGGTGCACATGGGTGTATGGGGTCCTAATAAGGAGCCATCTATATCAGCCTCAAGATATTATGTGTCTTTCATAGATGATTGTAGCAGGTGGACCATTATGTTTTTCATGAAGCACAAGGATGAAGTTTTTAATTGCTTTAAGAAGTATGTTGCTCTTTTTGAAAACCAAACAGGTAGAACTTTGAAAAGACTCAGATCCGATTGTGTAGGAGAATACTTCTCTTCTAAATTTGATGCCTACTTGCATGAAAGAGGCATTAAAAGGGAAGTTGCTACAAGGTATACACCCAAATTCAATGGTGTAGCAGAGAAGAGAAAGAGAGCTATTATTGAAACCGCGAGGTCCATGCTCAATGAAAAGGGATTGCCAAACTACCTATGGGTAGAAGCTATGTCTACATCCACATATCTCATAAATAAACTTACATCTAAGTCACCAAATGGAACCACTCCATATGAAGTGTGGAATGGAAGAAGACCTAGTCTAGAGCATTGTAGAATCTTTGGATGCTTAGCCTATGCTCACATTCCTTCTCAAGTAAGAGGGAAATTGGATCCCAAGGTAGAGAAGTGCATATTTATTGGTTATGACCAAACCCAAAAAGGTTATAGATTGTACAATCCAACTAATAAAGGATTTTCTATGTGTAGAGATGTAATTTTTTATGAGAACAAATCATGGTTTGATGATGATAGGTTAGTGAAGCTACCTTATGACTTGGATGAAGATCTTCCATCACTTCAACCAAAGGAGCCAAACCAAATTGAAGAAAGTGATTTAGAGATTGACCTAGATGACTTGGAAAGACTAAAGTTATGGAAATCTACATTGTAAAGGATTCAACCAATGAAGAACCTACCACATTTGATGAAGCAAAAATCAAGAAAGCTTGGAGAGATGCAACGAATGAAGAAATGGAAGCCTTGAAGGAGAATGACACTTGGGAGCTTGTACCTAACACTTGGATCTCCATGGATATACAAAATCAAGAGGAATACAGATGGAAGTATAAATAGACATAAAGCAAGGTTAGTTGCTAAAGGTTTTGCTCAAGCCCATGGTATTAATTATGAGGAGACGTTCTCTCCTGTTGCAAAAACGCCTACAATTAGGGTTCTCATTAGTCTTGGTGCATCTAGAAATTGGAGCTCTATCAACTTGATGTAAAGAATGCTTTCTTAAATGGATGGATTTATGAGGAAGTGTATATGGCACAACCTCCTGGATATCAAGACGCACATCATCCTAACTATGTATGCAAATTAAAGAAAGCTTTGTATGGATTGAAGCAAGCTCCAAGAGCTTGGAATTTCAGATTGGTGACTTATTTGCAGGACCAAGGATTCAAAGCTAGCAAGGCGGATACCTCTTTGTTCATAAAGAAGAATGGATCTGAAGTGATCTATCTATGTGTGTATGTTGATGATGTTATTATCATAGGGAATGATCTTGAAGGAATCAAGCAGGTAAAGAATCAAATGAAGGAGGAGTTCAAAATAAGTGATCTTGGACCATTGACTTATTTTCTTGGATTGGAGTTAATCTACACATGTTCAGGTATATACATCACACAAAGCAAGCATGTGCATGACATGCTCATCAAGTTCAAGATGGAAAACACCAAGTGTACAGGTACACCTATGGAGCAAAATCATAAGCTTAGTGCTTATGAAGGAGAGCCAATTGAAGACATCACAAGCTATCAAAGCTTGGTTTGAAGTTTGAACTATGCAACACTCACAAGGGTGGATGTATGCTATGATGTTAGCATATTGAGTGAGTTTATGCATAAGCCAACAAGACCACATATGGAAGCAGCCAAGAGATTCCTCAAGTACCTAAAGGGGACCACAAATGAAGGTTTGTTTTATCCATTTACTTTAGATATTGAGCTAAAGGCCTACTTAGATGTGGATTGGGCCAGATAAAGAGATGATAGAAGAAGCACATCCGGGTATGTATCATTTGCAAGTTCAAAAATCATTTGTTGCTCATCCAAGAAGCAACCAACAATGGCTTTATCTTCTAATGAAGCCGAATATAGAGGTTTGGATAATGCAACTCAAGAAATCATGTGGTTAAAATCTTTATATATAGATCTTGGACTTCATTCTTCAACACCTCACATTTTTTGTGACAACACAAGCTCACTACATCTTGGAGCTAATCCGGTATACCATGCTAAAACCAAGCATATTGAAGTCCACTACCATTATGTAAGGGAGAAGCTGATGAGCAAGGATATTCAACTATCCTGTGTCTCTACAGATATGCAAGGTGGAGACATGTTGACTAAAGCTCTTGATAGTACAAAATTGAGTAGATTCCACTTGATGATTGGCTTGCATGAAATCAAGGACAATTGAAGAATTATTTGGAGGCTAAGCACGTTAGGCTTGAGGGGGAGCTACTGGTGCATTTTACCCAAGCCCACATACTTGATATGATTTGATTTATGTTCATTTGTAGTCATATGTGTAGACATATGAAAACCTCTTGTAAAACAGTATATTTTATCTCATCTAATTGTGCAAGAAAGAATGGCTTAAGTCATCCATTATGTAAAAAGGAAATTCGTGGCTCTAGCTACTTAAAACCACAAACCCATCAGCTGAGAGAATATCTGCTAATTCTTAGCATCACTTTTAGGTGAAGTTATCTGAATTCAAATTGAAAACTACCTCCAAATGTAGCTATAAAAAGAGCATGAAGGAAGTCACCATTAAAGAGAGCTTGATTCGTGTCCACTTCATGTTCATTTGTAGAGATTGAAGAGATTATTCCATAGCTCTATCATTCTGCTCCTAGTTTTCAAGTATTCATTGCCAATGTGGTTGTAATTATATGTGAATCTATACATTCATCATTTAGTTCTTCTCTATTTTATTCTCTGTTATACTCACTCAGAATAGTAACTTCATAAGCACATATCTTAGGCTATACATAACTTTTTCAGCATTTTAAAGTGCATTGGATTTCTCTAAGTATAGTATTAACTCATGAAATTTCATGGTCATTGGATTTACTGTTTGTGGGAGATCTATGTTTTTCTGCTCACTAGTTGAATCTCTACAGAGCCCTGAAAATGGCAGGATTGTTCCAGATTTTGCTAAGTCTTGTTCTCCATGCTCCGTTGATGAATTGAAGTGTTTTAACTTGGAATAGCAAGCCATCTCAGGCTATTTGCTATTTCCAAAAGGAATTTTTCTAATATCTAGAGGTTGAGAGCACTTTTCATTTTTTCCACCAGGTGTATGTTCAAAAATAGCAAGTTTTGGGAGCTAGTCATTTTGCAACTAGTTTCTCTTTACTCAAACTTTTGTGATACTTGTTCCAAAACACTTGGGTGATTTTTTTGTGGATTAAGGAAGCTCAAAGGGTCTACCAACCAACTCTGAAGTCTCATTTGGCTAGTGTGAAGCTCGTTGTAGCAGCAACCAACTCATCTTTGGATTGCATCCACCATCTCTTTTTACAACATTGAGTACCTCACATAGAGTGCATGCAAAGCCTAGGTAATAATCATTTTACTTAGGATGTTGGAATATGCAAGTCCACACCATTTCCTCAAAGAGGTGGAAAATAATGTTTTATAATATGCTAAATTTTTTTCTATGTTTCATTATTTTTCAAAGAAATTTATTATGTCTTTCACACCAACAATAGATGTGAGTAAATCACATTTGAACCCAATGCCGTTGCTACAACTTAGGAGAAAATTCAAGATAGCATACCTTTTTTGGAGGTACTTTTGCATGGCGCATATCTCTTTATCCATTCATCATTTCATGTATTTCTAAGAGGATGAAATATTCTATAGAATATGAAAAATTAGCTCACCCAAAAGATCTCACTAATTCAACTTCAATTGCAAGATATGTAGGAAGAAAGATGGTAGGTAGAAACTAATAGATGTTTGAAATTAGCTAGCATGCCAGCTTTGGGAGCTTATATCTTGAACTACGTGCCCCATCTCAAAACCATTTATTCAACAAAATTTATTCTCATATCATGGAGAATAAAAAAGAAAATCATTACACTTCATCATTAAAAAATATAAAACGAATATTAAAGGATAAAGCATTGATGTAAGAGTGGAAATATAGGAATAAAACTATGATATAGTTGTATTTATGTGCACCTGATTTGTAATTAAACTCTCATATAGATGTAATATATGTTTAGCACTATCCATTGCTATAAATAAAAAAAAATAAATAAATGAAAGTATTTCTACATCCATTGATTAAAAAATGATAAATTAAATAAATGAAGATATAAAAGGGACATAAAAAACAATGTATGTATGTTTTAGGAAGAGGGAAACCCCAATCCATATCAATATCCCTAACAAAAGGGACATAGAAACATATGTACATTTTGAGAATAAACTTAGTCTCTATGACTCAAACTCACAAGGTCCTATGTACTCATGACAAGTGCAACTAGATAGTCCTGACACATCCAAAAAGTGCACATTGTGGTGGTTTGACACACACACACACACATTAAATTATCAAAACATGAGTATTGTTGGAGGAGATGGTGGACACCTCCTAGAGATGAGATGGTGGTGCGAATTCCTATTTCACACCAGCCAAAGCTGAGTTGAGGAGTGCAAAATAGACCCCTTAAGCTTTCTAGGAAGTATAACTAATCACCTAAGTGCTTTGGAAGATGATTCTCAAATCGTTGGATCAAAACAGATAACATTGACATTGACCTTGAACCAAAAACTTTCTATTTTGGTCACTATACCTACTCAGAGAAATGGACAGTTCTCTTTCTCTGCTATCAATTGAACAAAATCCTTTTGGGGATATCTAATTAAATTAGATAGCTAACTTCCACAAGTTATTTCAATCAAAAGGATCAATTATCCAAGGAGATGGATCTTTAGCAAGTCTGGGGTGTATCCCCACTTTATAGGAGTTGAACATATAGCAGACCAAAGAGCAATAATTCAATGATTTCTTGAAAATGGATGAAGCAATCAACATGAAAAATTGTAACATATAACTAGACTCTCTAATAAAGCTATAGCAATTTAAATGACTCAAAATTATTAAGTACACGCTGAGAAATAGTTGTGCGAAATTCACTGTTCTCAATAGCACTTGATAGAGTAGAGACAAGAGAACATGATCAACATGTATGTATTACTACACATAAAGTACAATGATATTGGCAATAAATGATTGCACAATATCAGGGCAATGGTAGAGCTATAGTGTGAGCTCAATACACAAGTAGAATCCCTCTAGGAAACTCTTCCAAATCGAGGTCATTTGCATGCAACTTTGTGAGTCACTTTTATAGCTAAAGTTGGAACAAAGTTTCAACTTTTGAATTTCAAACTCTACCAAAAACTGTATCTAAAGTTTAGGAATTCCTTTCTCATCAATTCTCCACCAAAAATCTTGTGATTGATCCTTCAAAATCCACATGAATGTAAGTGCCTCTTTTACATATGCACTTTTACAAGGAGTAAAATCAAACTTTTCCAAGTGGGTATTCATATGTTACTTCATGTGAATAGCTAATTGTCCAAGTATATAGGCTTGAATCTATTTGCATCAACAACCCTCCCTCAAGCCTAACATGCTTGGGCCTCAGCTTTCCTTGATCCCCTGCAATCCAATCATCATCTTGAACCTATTCAATTTATTTCCATCCAAAGATTTAGTCAACATATCTGCACATTGTAGGTTTCTAGACACATAGGACAATTGTATGTCCTTGCTAAGTAGCTTCTCTCTCACATAGTGGTAATTCACTTCAATGTTCTTACTCCTTGCATGAAACATAGGATCAGCATCGAAATGTAGTGAGCTCATATTATCTTTAAAGTTCATTCGTGTGTATGTATGTAACCCCAAGTATGAGTAGAGTAGCTTTAGCCACATTTCCTCTTGTGTTGCATTTTCTAGGCCCCTATATTCAACTTCAATCGAGGACAATGCCAAAGTTGGTTGTTTCTTTGATGACCATGAAATTTACTTAGATGCTGCAAAAGATAAGTAGCCAGAGGTTCTCCTCCTATCATCTTTTGAGCTAGCCAAATCTTCATCAGAGTATAGTTTGATATCCAAGTTAGATGTAAATGGATAAAATATTCCTCCATTTATGGTGCCCTTTAGATACTTTAAGATCCTATTGGTAGCTTCCATGTGAGGTTTTCTAGGTGTATGCATGAATTGACTCAATGTACTTTCTCCAAGGCATATATCCACTCTTGTTAGGGTTGCATAATTGAGACTCCCAACAACACTTCAAGCAGCTCCCCTTCATGAGCACTGAGTTTGTGATTCAACTCCATAGATGTACATGTAATTTTTGTATTCCCCATCTTGAACTCAGCTAACATGTCATGGATGTACTTTCTTTGAGTAATGGAAACACCAGAATCTGAATATGCAAGCTCTAAACAAAGAAAATAAGTCAACAATCCAAGATCACAAATTTTAAATTCTTCCTTCATCTGAATATAATTGTCTTCAAGCAGCTCACCTTCATGAGCACTGAGTTTGTGATTCAACTCCATAGATGTACATGTAATTTTTGTATTCCCCATCTTGAACTCAGCTAACATGTCATGGATGTACTTTCTTTGAGTAATGGAAACACCAAAATCTGAATATGCAAGCTCTAAACAAAGAAAATAAGTCAACAATCCAAGATCACAAATTTTAAATTCTTCCTTCATCTGAGCTTTGATCTTCTTGATGCCATTGGCATCATTCCCTATAATGATGATATCATCCACATAAACACATAAATAAATAACCTTTGAATTAGTGTTCTTAATGAACAAAGAAATGTTTTCTTTGCTTTGTGTAACTCCTTGATCCTTCAAGTATGTAACAAGCCTAAGGTTCCAACCTCTAGGAGCTTTCTTTAAAGCATACACTAACTTCCTTAATTTACATACATAATCAAGTTTTTCTTTGTCTTCATATCCTCGTGGTTGAGCCACATAGACCTCTTCAGAGATCCATCCTTTAAGAAATGCATTTTTAACATCTAATTGGTACAAGTTCCAATTCTTTGAAGTAGCAATACTTACTAAGACTCTGATAGTTGGCATCTTAACCACTGGTGAGAAAGTCTCCTCATAATCCACTCCATGGGTTTGAGCAAACCCTTTTTCTACTAGCCTTGCCTTATACTTGTTGATTGTGCCATGTGAATTCTTTTTCACTTTGTAAATCCACCTCAATTCTTTCACCTTCATGGATGATTTCTTGGGAAGCAAATCCCAAGTGTTATTTTCTTGAAGTGCTTTAATTTCCTCCTACATAGCTTCTCTCCATTCTTGCTTCTTGGTACCTTCTTCAAATGTAGATGGTTCCTCTGACACATGCTTGGTGACTAGTGATGTGTCATAGCCATACCTTATAGGTTTCTTGCTTTCCCTTTGAGATCTTCTAAGTCCTTGATTGGATGACTCTAGAATGTCTTCCAATTTTTTAATCTTTACTTTTCCCTTTGACTTCCAAGCTTTGAATCCTTCAAGATTGATTTGTTCTTCATCCTATGAATTGATATCTTGAGATGTATATGGTTCTTCCTTGGTCAGATTTAAAAAATCATTTCCCAAATCATAGGGTAGCTTTATTTTCTTGCAATCATCCTCAAATCAAGAGTTATTTTAATCAAATACCACATCCTTACTAACTGTAAAACCTTTGTTAGTGGGATTATATAACCTATATCCTTTCTAATTCTGAACATAGCCAATAAATATGCATCTTTCAACCTTTGGATCAAGCTTTCCCCTAATCTGCAAAGGGATGTGTGCATAAGCAATGCACCCAAAGATC
>CM035416.1:75140542-75150542 GCA_020310875.1 Ceratopteris richardii
TTTGATGAATGAGAATTCAAAATCTAAGTTAGAAGGTAAGGAAGCTATGGCTAAAAGCATTTAGCAAAACGAGATCTATGCTATGAGAAATCAACCTTAGAAATTACATATATCAAAGTGGCTTATTCAAGAAGACAATTTCTGACATACTTTTGATCTTAAGGATCAAATTAAATTTTTAATGATTCTTTTGAAGGACTAATGGTTGATATGATTGCGCAAAGGTAGCATGGAGATATGTGTATCACTAGTTTGAAGAAATCTGAAGATATATGCAGGTATTGAAGTAAATCTTTGAAGCAGACTTATTGAAGAAGGAAGATTTTCACTCAGAGAAGTGATAATTGAAGATTTGGTAAATGAAGGTAATATTTGTGTAAATTTTGGTCTATAACTGACATAGAGGTGCTCTTAGATCAGTATAGATCAAGAATTTGGAGATTTAGAGGTCTCCAATAGTGGTATCAGAGCTTAAGGTGCAATACAAGTGATATAGAGGCATTGGAAGTCTCGATTGTGGTAGATATTAAAGTTTCTTTTAATTGAAGAAGGACAGAGCCAAATTCTTGTAGATAACCTGCAGAAGTACAAAGCACGAGTTCAAAGGATCAAGAAGGATTAAAGCTTCATATCAAAGGTACAATATATTATCATAAATCCTAGTAATTGGATAGGGAGAACTATCCAGCTTGGTCTATGAGGATGGAGGCACACCTCATGAGCACATACTTGATGGCATTCATCATAGGAGAAGAAGAAAAGCCTGAGTTTGAAGATCCTAGTATTCCAACTAGGGAGGAACTTGCAGGTTTGAAGAATTGGATGAGAAAGGATGCTCAAGCTAGGAGCATCATTTACATGGCTAAAAATGATTATCTTCTACCTCACATTAGACAATTAGGAAGTGCAACAGATGTGTGGAATGATTTGGAAGAGCATTTCCAAAACAAAACCAAGTCAAGGAAGTCCTCATTATGGGAAGAGTTCACAACTTTCAAAAAGAAGAGTTCACAATCAATTTCTGATTATGTGGCAAGAATGAAGGATATTGCAGATACCTTGGGAACAGTAGATGAAGACCATGAAGAGGATAAGTTGGTAAGGCAAATACTTACAGGTCTAAGAGGAGATGAGAAGTGGAAGCCTTTCATATTGTCCATACAAATGTCACTAGATCACTTTACTCCTGATCTTTAATCAATTGCTAGGACACATGTTAACTTTTGAGCAGCACATTAAGGGAGATAATGACACGAGTGCAAGTCAGGCTATGTACTCCAAGGACAAGAAAAAGAATGGCAAAGGGAAGCAGTCAACTGATGATGAAGGAACTTCAAGTCAAGCTAACTTTACAAAAGGAAAGATGAGCTTGAGAGGTAAAGGAAGAGGAGGTAAGAATAAAGATAATACTAAAGCTTGTTGGATTTGTGGCAAAACCAATCATTTGGAAAATGATTGTTGGTATAACAATCAGAATGGTGGAACTAATAGCCAAAGCTTCAATCAAAGAGGTAGAGGAGGCAGAAACCAAAGGGGAAACTTTAGAGGAAGAGGTGGTAGGACATTATATGCTAGAGGAGGTGGAAGAAGTTTTCAATCTCAGTCCTACAACAACAATTACTATAATTATGCATTAGATCAAACAGAGGACATGACCCTCATCTTGAATGCAACACATGAAGCAGTAGGGGAAGACCAAAGGGTGTTCTATATTGACTCAGGATGTAATCATTTGAGTGGAAATATATCATTGATGATTGATATGGAAGCAAAGGTGAATGGACATACAGTTCAAACAGGTGATAACACTAAGCATAAAGTGGAGAGCATTGGATCAGTGAAGACAAAGAATGTAAGTACACTCTTGAGCAAGGTACTTTATATCCCTACTATTCCTAAAAACTTGATAAGTGTAGGACAAATTGTGGAGAAGGGATATGAAGTCAAATTCACAAATGATGGTGTTTATCTGCAAGATCCAAATCAGGGATATAGAAATATCATTGCAGGTAAAAAGGAAGGAAGGTTGTTTACTCTCAAGGTCCAAGGTAATGTGGGACATGCTTTATTTACTTATGGAAGTCAAAAGATGTCTGAGTTAGACCTATGGCATAAAGGGTAGGTCGTTTCAATGAGAGAGCCATAAAGGAAATGTCAAAGAATGATGTGGTGCTTGGATTGCCAAATATTGAAGGTCAACACATAGTGTACAAGTGTGAAGCTTATCAATTAGGTAAAGCACACAAAAGTTCATACAATAAATCAGGGTACAAGTATTCAAATATGCTTGAATTGGTTCATACAAATGTGTGGGGTCCTTCAAGGGACTATAGCATAAATGGATCTAGATATTATGTGTTGTTTGTTGATGATGCAACCAGATGGATTACTTTATATGTAATCAAGGACAAATCAGAAGTGTTCAAGACATTCAGTCATTATCATGCTTATGCAGAAAGGATTACAGGACAAAAGCTCAAGAGGTTGAGATCAAATGGAGGGGGAGAGTATTTCTCTAAAGAGTTTGATGATTATTTGTGGAATGCAGGTATAAAAAGAGAAGTAACTTGCAGGTGCTCTCCTCAACAAAATGGAGTTGCAGAAAGAAGAAATAGAACTCTTGTAGAGTTTGCAAGAGCAATGATGAAAGAAAAGAATTGTCCAAATTACTTATGGGCAGAAGCTATCAACACTGCAACATATCTTGTGAATAGGTTACCTTGTAAAGCTTTGGATGGAAGAACACCTTATGAAGCATGGTGGGGTAAGAAACCTACTCTTGATCATTGTAAGGTATTTGGATGTTTAGCATATGCTTATGTTCCCTCACAATTAAGACATAAGCTAGAACCCAAAGCAGAGAAGTATGTGTTTATTGGGTATGCTGATAGATAGATGGGTTACAGATTGTGGAGTCCATCCACAAAGCAATTTCTTGTTACAAAAGATGTTACATTTGATGAGCAAAGTACATGGTATACAGGGTCAATAAAGGATTATGCAGATGTTGAAGAAATATAAAGGAAAGGGAAGACAAAAGTAAGTGTGTATGAAGAAGATATTGATGATGTTGATTATAAAAATAATTTGCAAGGTAATGTTCAAGATGGGCCAATATTTGATCCAGAATCAAATGTGGCTAAGACTTCAAGAAGTGCAGAGGTTAGAAGATCTTTGACAGAAAGGAAAGAGCCTATCAGGTATATCTATGATACATCTTTCCTAACAACAAAAGATTATGCTTACATTGTGAAGATAGAAGAACATCCAATCACATATGAAGAAGCCAAGGGAAAGCAGAATTGGGAGAATGCAATGCAAGAAGAGTATGATGCTCTACTTGAAAATGAAACATGGGAATTGGTGCCAAGACCAAAGAATCAAAAAGTCATTGGATGTAAGTGGGTGTATAAATAAAAAAGGTTTGCAGATGGAAAGGTGTCTAGACTTGTGGTCAAAGGTTATGCCCAAACTTATGGGGTAGACTATGATGAAACCTTTAGTCCTGTTGCTAAGATGTCTACAATTAGATCATTAATTGCTATTGTTGCCTGTAAAGGATGGAAGTTATCACAATTAGATGTGAAGAATGCATTTTTGAATGGATACATTGCAGATGAAGTGTACATGGAGCAACCAGAAGGCTTCATGGATTCAATTGGATCAGACTATGTGTGTAAGCTCAAGAGAGCTTTGTATGGGTTGAAGTGTTGGTGCATTTCAAGCCTTCACAAATTGGCTTGAAACCTTGGAAAATTTGGCTTGGAAATTTTGAAGGATATCACTATGGGAAGCTAGAACCATAGGAACACTTGCCTATGTGTTATTACATTTTACTCTTTGTAAAAGTCTAAATGGCTTGGCATTATGTATACACACCTAACTGATTAGAGTCGTGGAAATTTGGATGGTGTGATTGGAGAAAATATCTCCTTACTTTTAGAGTAGAGAATATAGGAGATTTGAATTTGAATTCAAATTCAAATCACAACTCATTCTCTGTAAAAGGCACAATCAAAAAGTCGCGGGTAAGTTTGTTCATTGTAGCTCAACTCCCGAGGCTTATTTCTTTAGTAAATGAGTATGTGTTAGTGATACATCATAGCCTACACTACCACACCTCAATTAGCCATGCTTGTCATGCTAATGAGCTTGTATAATCATATCAATCAATAGATATTTACACATTCATCATATCTGGTTCTATGTGTTTTTCTACTTCATGTCTGCCAACTTCCAAGGAGCATTTCTCAGTGCTCACTGAACAAAATCAAGAGCTTAAGAGCTTGTTGGAACCAGCTCAAGGTCTTCTACAAGCATACAAAATTTCAAGACATTTCATTCAGCCATTTTTGAGAAATCGTCTTCGAAGTCACCTCTGGTCTATCTCTGCAACTCTCCTAAAAAGTCGGGGGTAATCATAATTTTGCTAAACTTATTTCTCAGTGTATGGTTTATCAATTTGAGTGATTGCACTTGAAAATGGTAGCTTATTAAGGTACTTTAATACTCCCAAGAGGAATTGCTTCAATTGCAGGTGTGCTGATCACACTGAGCATAACACTGAGCAGGTATCATTACAAAAATAGCAAGTTTTTTGGATTTGTGAAGGAACCAAGTTATCTGTTTTGGTTTGATCATTACACAAATCATTTGCAAAGTACATATATGGTTTCTTTGTGTCATTTGGAAGCTAAGCAAGTATACTAAGCATATCTGAAGCTAAAGGGGACTGAAGCAAAGCAGGTCTAGCAGCTTCAACTCATTTCTTGAGTGCATCCAACCATCACTCCCAACAGTGGTATCAGAGCAAATAAGGTAAACATGGGAGATGGATTTCCTTCATTCATTGACAAATTGGACAGGAACAACTACCAGGCTTGGTCATTGAGAATGAAGACCTATCTACAAGGAAGGAGTTTATTTGGATACATATCAAGAGATGAGGAATTGCCCTCATTCAAAACCAGAGGACTACCCACCAAGGATGAACATGAGAAACTCAACCAATGGTGTGCAAAAGATGCTTTGGCAAGGTCTTATCTTCTTCACTCTATATCTGATTTTCTTTTACCTCATGTAAGGAATTGTAAGACTTCCCAAGAGACTTGGGAAACCTTGTTAAACTACTTTTCTTCCAACACAAGGGCTAGGAAGAATCAACTGTGGATTGAATTCACAACCCTTAGGAAGCAGCCCAAGCAATCAGTCTCAGAGTATGTGACAAAGATCAAAGATCTGGCAGACCAATTAGCAAGCATTGGAGAGGAGATTGAAGAGGAGCAAATAGTCAGGCAAGTAACAAATGGACTCAAAGCAGATGATAAGTGGGAAAGTTTCACCACTGCAATGGACCTCTATATGGACATGCATACCCCATATCTCACAACACTTATGGGCCAACTTTTCACACATGAAGCAAAGTTTACAAAGGCAAGAGATCAATCAAAAGGTAACAACCCCTCTGCTCTCTATACTGATAAGAAAGTTAAGGATAAAGGTAAAGGGAAGAAACAGGATGAAGAAGGCTCTACCTCTCAAGCTAATTATGTAGGGAGAGGTAGATCATCTAGAGGAAGAGGCAGAGGAGGTAAGTCAGGTAGGGGGAGACCCTACAACTCATCACCATGCAACATTTGTGGATTGTCCAATCACACCACAGATGAATGCTACAAGAACTACAAGAATCAGAGAGGAAGAGGCTACTCAAGAGGTGGATACTCTCAAGGGAGAGGCAGATTCAACCAACATCAAAGCTACAATGGATACAACAATCAATACAACAACAATTACAACCACAACCACAATGGTAACTACCAAGGTGGATTCAGAAATAGAAGAGATTACAACAACTACACAGAGGAGCAAGATGACTCCCTATTGATCATGAATATGACCTCCAAGGCAGGTACAAATGATGACCATTTATTTTATATTGACTCAGGATGTTCTAACCATGTAGCTGGCAATGTGGCACTACTTTCTGATTTGGAAGAACCCAAGGGAAAACATCACGTACAAAGAGGTGATGACACTAAACATTCAGTTGTTAAGATTGGAAATGTGAAGACATGTGATGGTAACCAGAACCTATTGAGCAGGGTACTCTATGTACCAACCATCACCAAGAATCTAATGAGTGTTGGTCAGATTGTGGAGAAAGGTTTGCAGGTCAGATTCACACAACATGGAGCATATGTGGAGGACCCAAGACATGGATTCAGAAGGATAGCCAAGGGAGAAAAATCAGGTAGATTGTTTACTTTTGAGCTAGAAGATACCAAGAACATTGCTTTGTATAATTACAAGGATCAAACACTTTCAGAATTAGAGATATGGCACAAGAGGTTAGGTCACATAGGTGAAAGAACCCTAAAGCAAATTTGCAGGGATCAATGTGTGCTTGGGATACCTAATGTGTCCAAGCAACACATGATTTACAAGTGTGGAGCATGTCAATTTGGTAAGTCTCACAGGTTGCCCTACTCAAGGAAAGGTTTCATGCATGAAGACTACCTAGACTTGGTACACACAGATGTTTGGGGACCTAGCAAGGACCCTTCCATTTCAAGTTCAAGGTATTATGTGTCCTTCATTGATGATTATAGCAGATGGACCATTTTATACTTTATGAAGCATAAAGATGAAGTGTTTAATTGTTTCAAGAGGTATCTTGCACTTGTTGAAAACCAAACAGGAAGAAGCTTGAAGAGGCTAAGGTCAGATGGTGGAGGAGAATACTTCTCCAATGAGTTTGAAGATTTCTTGCAGGAAAGAGGCATCAAAAGGGAGATCACTACAAGGTACTCACCTGAACAAAATGGGGTAGCTGAAAGAAGAAACAGACTCATAGTAGAAACAGCCAGGTCTATGCTTAATGAAAAGAAGTTGCCAAATTATCTTTGGGCAGAAGGTGTATCCACTGCCACCTATCTCATCAATAGGTTGCCATCCAAATCACTTGATGGCATGACACCATATGAAGCTTGGCATGGTAAGAGACCTTCTCTAGATCATTGTAAAATCTTTGGTTGTGTAGCATATGTGCATATTCCCTCACAGGTAAGGGGAAAGCTAGATCCTAAAGCTGAAAAGTGTATCTTCATTGGTTATGATTTGAATCAAAAGGGATACAGATTCTACAATCCAACAAACAAAGGCTTCAAGGTAAGCAGAGATGTCATCTTTGATGAGAATGACTCATGGTATGAGAATGAATGCAGGAAGGTTAGTCTACCCTATGATATGGAAGAAGATTTCCCAAAGCTCACCAAGGAGGAATCAATTCAAAAAGAAGATTCAAGCTCAGATGATGATGATACAATAAATCTTGAGGAGTTCAAGGCTTAGAAATCCAAAGGGAAGATGAAGATGAAGCAGCTAGAAGATAAACCAAAATCCTCAACTCAAGCAATGAGGAGATCTCAGAGAGAAAAGAACAAGCCTATCAGATTTGGGTATGACACATCACTTGTAACTAAACATTCTGTATATCTTGCAAAGGATTTGTTGAATGAAGAACCAGGTACCTATGAAGAAGCAATTACCAAACCAGAATGGAAAGAAGCTATGGATGAAGAAATGGAAGCTCTCAAGGAGAGTGACACTTGGGATTTGGTACCCAAGAAGGAATCTATGAAAGTGATAGGATCCAGATGGATCTACAAGCTAAAGAGGAATTCAGATGGAACCATAAACAGGTACAAAGCTAGGTTGGTAGCCAAGGGTTTTGCACAAACCCAAGGCATTGATTATGAGGAGACATTTTCTCCTGTGGCCAAGATGCCAACTATCAGAATATTGGTGAGTGTAGCTGCATCCAAAAATTGGAACATGTACCAATTAGATGTCAAGAATGCTTTCTTGAATGGATGGATATCTGAAGAAGTCTACATGTCACAACCACCTGGCTATGAAGATCCCAAGAAGGTTAATTATGTTTGTAAATTGAAGAAGGCTCTATATGGTCTGAAGCAGGCACCTAGAGCATGGAATTACAGGTTGACAACCTACCTCCAAGACCAAGGATTTGTGATGAGCAAAGCTGATACTTCTCTGTTCATAAAGAGAAGTAGTACAGAGGTAATCTACTTGTGTGTCTATGTTGATGACATCATCATTTCAGGCAATGATGTCAATGGGATTAGACACATCAAAGGACAGATGATGAAAGAATTCAAGATTAGTGATCTTGGATTATTAAAGTACTTCTTAGGTCTTGAGTTAGTCTACACCAACTCAGGTATATATATCACTCAAAAGAAGTATGTACAGGATATGGTCAAGAAGTTTGGCTTGCAGGATGCTAAAGTATCTACTACTGCAATGGAGGTCAACCTAAAGCTAAGTGCTCATGAAGGAGAAGAAGTCCAAGACATCACAGGATATCAAAGTATGGTAGGTAGTTTGAATTATGCTACCTTGACAAGAATTGACATAGCATATGGAGTTAGTGTGCTTAGTCAATTCATGCACAAACCAAGAGTACCTCACCTAGAGGCAGCAAAAAGGATCTTGAAGTACTTGAAGGGAACTCAGAACCATGGTTTGTACTTTCCTTATACATCAGATATTGACATTAAAGTTTATTCAGATGCAGATTGGGCAGGATGCAAGGATGATAGGAGAAGCACCTCAGGATACATTTGTTTTGCAGGAGATAAGCCTATTTCTTGGTCAGCCAAGAAGCAACCTACAGTGGCATTGTCATCCACTGAAGCAGAGTATAGAGGGCTTGCCAATGCCACCCAAGAAGCTATCTGGTTGAAGCTCTTGTATACAGAGTTAGGTCTATACACTAGACCTCCAATCATCTTTGGAGATAACACTAGCTCTCTTCACCTTGCAGCTAACCCAATATATCATGCTAGAACCAAACACATAGAGGTTCATTACCACTATGTGAGGGAGAAGTTACTTAGCAAAGAGATTCAATTGACATATGTGTCTACTAATATGCAATGTGCAGATTTACTCACTAAAGCATTGGATGGAAACAAGCTATGCAAATTCAAATCTATGATTGGATTGCAGGAAGTAATTGAAGATTGAAGATGAAGACTTAAGCCAAAGTGTTTGGCTTGAGGGGGAGCTGTTGGTGCATTTCAAGCCTTCACACATTGGCTTGAAACCTTGGAAAATTTGGCTTGGAACTTTTGAAGGATATCACTATGGGAAGCTAGAACCATAGGAACACTTGCCTATGTGTTATTACATTTTACTCTTTGTAAAAGTCTAAATGGCTTGGCATTATGTATACACACCTAACTGATTAGAGTCGTGGAAATTTGGATGGTGTGATTGGAGAAAATATCTCCTTACTTTTAGAGTAGAGAATATAGGAGATTTGAATTTGAATTCAAATTCAAATCTCAACTCATTCTCTATAAAAGGCACAATCAAAAAGTCGCGGGTAAGTTTGTTCATTGTAGCTCAACTCCCGAGGCTTATTTCTTTAGTAAATGAGTATGTGTTAGTGCTACATCATAGCCTACACTACCACACCTCAATTAGCCATGCTTGTCATGCTAATGAGCTTGTATAATCATATCAATCAATAGATATTTACACATTCATCATATCTGGTTCTCTGTGTTTTTCTACTTCAAGTCTGCCAACTTCCAAGGACCATTTCTCAGTGCTCACTGAACCAAATCAAGAGCTTAAGAGCTTGTTGGAACCAGCTCAAGGTCTTCTACAAGCATACAAAATTTTAAGACATTTCATTCAGCCATTTTTGAGAAATCGTCTTCGAAGTCACCTCTGGTCTATCTCTGCAACTCTCCTAAAAAGTCGGGGGTAATCATAATTTTGCTAAACTTATTTCTCAGTGTATGGTTTATCAATTTGAGTGATTCCACTTCCAAATGGTAGCTTATTAAGGTAATTTAATACTCCCAAAAGGAATTGCTTCAATTGCAAGTGTGCTGATCACACTGAGCATAACACTGAGCAGGTATCATTACAAAAATAGCAAGTTTTTGGGATTTGTGAGGGAACC
>CM035416.1:75165542-75208042 GCA_020310875.1 Ceratopteris richardii
TCCTCTCTGCCACTCCATTTTGTTGTGGAGTGTAGCTGCAAGTAAGTTGCCTTCGAATGCCATTCTCAAGTAGATAATGGCTGAAATCCTTCGACAAGAATTCTCCTCCATTGTCAGACCGTAGAGTCTTTAGTCTTCGTCCTGTCATCTTTTCCACCATAGCATGAAAGTGTTTGAAAATCTGAAATACATCAGCCTTGGACTTCATAAAATAAACCCAATTATATCTAGAGAAATCATCCGTGAAGGTAACAAAATAAATATTCCCTCTAAGTGAGGGAGTGTGGGCTGAATCACATACATCAGCATGCACCACATCAAGTATATCACGTGCCCTTGAGCTGCTCTTTGAGAACTTACTCCTAGCATGCTTTCCAAGGCAGCACGCTTCACACACTTTTCCAATCCTTTGTAAGGCTGGAATTCCAATGACCATGCCTTTCTCCTTCAGCATACACATACTATTGAAGTTCAAGTGACCATACCTCTTGTGCCATAACTCGGTAGGCATAATGGGGGCTGCTTTGTCATTTCCCATTGCTAAAAATGCTGAGACTTCTCCTTCTAACTTGAAAAGCTTTCCTTGCTTTCTTCCTCTAGCAACCACTTTGTAGGAATTCTTTGGATCTTTAATGAGGCATTGCTGGCCTTCAAACTCTATTTTGAGTCCCTTCTCAGTCATAGCTCCAACTGAAAGTAGATTCTTGGTAAGTGATGGTACCAAGAGAACATTGTCGAGTGTCTTTTTCTCTCCCGTTGTCGTCGAGATTTTCTCTCCTCTCTCACTTATGAAGGCCTACAAAAAACATATTTGGTGAAGGTAGCCGGAATTCCCCGAGAAGTCCAGGATGCATCAAGGATGTCAAAGGAAGCTCACATACAAAGTTTCAAAGAAATCAAGAAAGTCCATGGTAGCGGTCAAAGCTGGTCAAAGTTGGGAAATTAGGGCAAAAATTTCATTGTCACCAAATTAGATCAAAATCCATATACTTGTAAAGATTGTCAAAGGCAGTCTATAGCCCAAATTTCAGTAGAAAATGGATTTTGTAGCACGTTGATATGCTATGTTCATTTTGTAAAAATATAATTTTTCTAGTTTGACCCTACAAATTCTTGTATAGAAATTTATGTTAGCCATATGGTTTGGCATGTATAAAGATCATATGTGGCTACATATTTGTACAAATTTTCAAGGCCATCAGAGCTTCCTAGAGACCTTAATGCCACCTTGCAAGCTTCCAAATGTAGTCAAACTTGTACAAGGGAGATTCAGATGGGAGTTATTTTTGCATATTCCTGAAGGAGATCTTTGGAAACATAGTCCTACAAAGTTTCATCTTCATCAAAGCCTATTTGGAGGGTCAAAGAGCACAAAGTCCAGTTTTCAGGATCACCGCAGCTTTCTAGTTTAAGCAAATTGAAGGGTTGAAGGGCCACCACATGGCGAAAGCTAATTGAGCCATGTTGTATGATCAAGATGAGCTCATATTCAAGGGTGGAGATGCACTTATGCTTAAAGCAAGGAGGATCCACGAGTTTTTCCATAAAAGAAGATAATTTTTTACAAACAAAGATCAATAATGCAGCTTTTCTCCAAAAATAGTGGCTTATCTTATCCGAATTGATGTCAGCACTGATCCGACGGTCCAGATCATCCCCAGATCCAATGGTGGAGAATGAGGGCGCCTAAATTTCACTCCTTTACACTAGATTTGATAGAAAGAACAATTCCAAGCCATTGATTTGATTAATCAAATGGTTGTAATCAAAAGTAGTGATCCTAGAGTTGAGAGTTGATTTCTCTAGATCCAAGGGCCCAAATTCATTCAAAAAACTATATAAACCCCCCTCCAAACTCCTAGAGCATCATTGTTAGGCATCCATAGGGCTCATGCTAGCTTACGGTTTCCTTGAGACGATCACCCTCGGTTGAGCGAGTGAGGATCCAAGGTGAGCTAGTATGAGTATAGAACCTAGTTTCAAATTTAAGTTAGAACTCCAATCTAGGATAGGCTCTTGAAACCAGCATCTCTATCTTGACTCACCCTCGGTGGAGCGTGTGAGTGAGTTAGAGCTGATTTTAATGAGTCTTAGACTTCTTTAGTTAGACGTTACGAGCCTAGACAGACATAGGGTCACTGGAGTGGAACTCACCTTCTTACGTGTGACATTCGGTTGAACTGTCATGGTTTGAGGGTCGGAACCACCTTTGATCAATAGACTGCTTAGCATGACGTACCACTACGATCTTTTACATGTAACTTAATTCAAATTCTTTTAATTCATGTCACTTGTCGCTTGTCTCTTGTCACCTCTCTCAATCTCTTAAGTATTTTTACATGTCTTCTATTTCTTCTATGTGTGAGAAGGCTCCGCAGTATTGCGTTGAACCAATGAGGATGTTTCTTTAAGCTTGTGAGTAAAATCCATCATCATAATTCACTTGCATGCATATAATCCATACAAATCCATACATATTTATTAGCTTCTGAAAGTGTATAAGAAGCTCCGATATTGGACCATTCTTCCTTTCTAAACTGATTTATGTGTAAGGATTCCATCTATTCTCGTCATGCATACATATCATCCAAAGAAGGCTATACATATGGATTAGAATTAGAATTAGGAAGTGTTTGAGAAGCTCCTCCAATGGACCATTCTTCCTTCCAAATTTGATTCGTGTGTATGGTTCTCTTTCATTCTTATCATTCATGTCATCAATCTAACTTGCACACCTACATTCCCATTCCCATAATTATTTCAACATCTCTCTGCTCCATACTCAACATTAATTTCACCTTCACATCTTTAAACCTTCCAACATTCATTAGCTTCATACACCCTGTGTGTGCCACGACCGGACCCGATCCACCCGGATTGCGATCACCTCCACATTTGAACCCGACGTGAAACGCTTCGTGGCATTTGCTTCTGATCTTGTTGGGAGGTTGTGATCCATATCCTTTGTTTCATATTTTTCATCCTCATCATATCATCATCATCAGTCTTGAGTGTTGCACTAGATTTCTCACAGTATCGTGCACATCTTCGTTGTGAAGTAAACGCATTTGTGAGAGATCTAGAGCATCGTGCATCACTTGCTTATTCACATAAGATGGAGGAAGGATTCAAATCCCTTATTGTTGAGAAACAAGGCCAAAGAATAGTCTCTTCTATGTTGAGAGAGAAGGGAAAATTCAATGGCATCAACATCACAAGCTACTTAGATTTGCTTGAAGAGCAAGCTATGATTTTTGGTCTTCCCGAAGATCTTTTGATATCATTCTTTGAACGAATTGTTGATAGCTCTATCATAAACCGTGTCACTCAATATGATAGTCTTCCTTGGAGTGGTTTTAGAAAGGAGATGCTCAAAGAATTCTATCTTGAAGATTATAGCCAACATAATCGGGATGGATTCTTACGATGGGTCAATTCTCCAAAGCCTAGTAGCTCTATTACTCACTTACAAAATGAGTATATTAGACGCTATGAACAACTTCCTGATGAGGATAAGATAACTTTGGAACCTGATCTTGTGATCAATTTTCTTAAGCTTCTTCATCCTGAAACTCGTAGGGAAGTTGAACAGCGATTAGAAGAACCAGATAAGCGCTATGGTCTTACTGACAATTGGCAAAAAGTGCATAAAGTAGTAGAGGCTATAGCCCATAGACATCAAAGACAATCCATGCTTTATGAGCAAACTAATCTTCCTCAAGCTAGCCTTCCACAAACTAAGGAGCAAGTTAGAGAACAATCCCATGCTATGCTTTTTGACTCTACTCCTATTCCTCAAATGATGGAGCCTACTCAAGGTTTTAAGGTAGAGCCAAATAAAAGTGTAGTTGAACAATCTCAAGTGGATATTCTCACTAAGCAAATGGAAAGTCTTATTGCTACACAATCCAATTTGGCCAAGACTATAGATGCTTTACAATCTAGTTATACCAAAACTTTCCAAAATCAAATGAACCCAATGACTTTTCAAGAGCCTAATCAACATGTTATAGCTACCAATCAAAATCCACAAGTAGCTCCTACTCAAGCATATCAAGTTCCTCCAATGCATAATCCTTCAATGCAAAATCCTCATCCTCATGTGCAAAATCCTCAAATGTATCAAAACCTATATCCTCAAGCTTCTCAAATAGCTTTTCAAAATCCTCAAAATCAAAATTTTCAAAATCATCAACCGTATAATATGGAAGCTCCTCTTGCACCTCAAGTACCACATGTTGCTCCCCAAGCTCCTCAAATACATCAATTGCATTTTCAAAATCCTAATTATCCTGTTCAAGCAATACCTTATCAACAAAATACTCAATTTCAAAATTTCCCACCACAAGTTAATCAAAATCCTCAAAATCAAAATGGTTTTGTGCGTGGCCCTCGTAGGTGTCCTTGGTGTGATTCGTTAGAGCACTTTTTGAGAGATTGTGAATTATTGAAGGTTGCTAAGGAGCAACGACTAGTAATAGACATAGACAAGAAAATCTGTGACTATCGATCTAGGCTACCTTTGCAAGGAAATTATGGTAAGGGAGGAATGAAAAAACATTATGAAAATATAACCATAATGGACGTAGGAACTAGAGGAGTGAAACTAGAAGCTCTTGATGAACAACAAGTAGAATCAAGTAAACCCACAAAGGAAGGTGATTTTTCCATAGAGGCTTTAGTAAGAGCACGGGATGAGATTAGGAGAATAACGGCTTGGGAGTCACCGATAGAAGATCAATCTCTTATTTCTCACATATCCAATGTAGAAGAAAAACGAAAAAGAGATGAAGCTGAGCCTAGTGAAAGAAGAGTGACTCGAAAACAAACCTCAGAGGGAATAGAAACAATCATAGAGCAAGGAGAAACATCACAATCTAAAGATAAAAAACAAAAATCAGAACCCAATGAACAAAAACAAGAGGAGAAACAAAAAGGGAAGAAGACAAAGCAAAGAAAAACAGAACCAAAGCCTTTAGATAAACCAGAACAATCAAAACAAACTGAAGACCAAACACGAGAACATGAACAAAAACAAGATCCTGAGCAAAAACAAAAGAAACCAAAGAGAAAACCTAAAGCCATCTTGATTTCAGAAATTGAGAGAAAAATAGATCCTATGGAGATTTTAGATGACATTTTGCTTAAGAGTCAAGTGACTATGTCTTTAGAACAAGTTTTCTCTATTGCAAAGCCTATTTTTTAAGATAACTTTATCGGCCTAATTAAAAGGAAGAGGTTTCCGCTTAATCTAGATACTGAGATGCAAGATTCTCTAGATCAAGATCAAGCTATGAATGAAGCCTTAAACTTTGATGAATCTGATGAAGAGGACTTTGATGATGATGAAGTAAATGTTAATAAAAATTTCTTAGGACCTATTCAACCTGACCATGAAAATCATGAAAACAATCCTGAAAGTCACTTTAAAAGAACATTTTGGTCTAGAGGTACATCAGAGATGCATGTTAAAATAGGAAATGATAAGAACACTATCACTGTAAATGCATTAGTAGATTCCGGCTCTGAAATCAATGTGATTTCAAGAGAAGTCTATGATAAGTTTCGATGGCCCATAGATAAAGATTCTGGATGGCGTATGAGAACTGCAGATAATGGTGTAGGTACCCTGTATGGAGCTTGTGCTAGTGTGCCCATATCCATAGGAGGAATCACAGAAGAGTTTCACTTTTTTATTCAAGATAATTGCTCCTATGAAGTTCTCTTAGGTCAACCCTTTATTTGTGAGAGTCGTATGGAAACTAAAGCCATGGATGATGGGTCTACCTATGCTAGATTTAAGTCTAAGGATGGAATGCAATCACTTCAAGTCATGACAGTAGGAGTGAATCATCCTAGGAATCGATTGTCAATTAGAAAGAAACCTATTGTTACTCAGGGTCATGAGCATGCTTGTAGTGATTGTGCACCTCGATTCATGTTTGGAGCTACATATGATCAAAATTTCGGATAGAATCCATTGTTGAGCAGGACAACAGTGGATATTGGTTTGACATCTCGCATCCAACCAACATGTACAATAGTTTGTCACTTTGTTTTCCACATTCTAGATTAGATTTTCTTCATAAGAGTCAATTGTCCAAGTCTTTTATCCAAAAAACCCAAAAAAATTATAAAAACAACAAAATCATGGAACATGATGAGAACATTGAGCATGTGATTGAGACATCTCATTGTTTCTCTACTCTTGAGGAGTTAGAGTTATGTCTTCAACAAAATTCTAATTCCCATATTATTCTGATTTCTTCCCTTGATGAGTATGCTCTAATCTAAGAGTATGCTCTCAATGTTGACAAGTGCTCAAAATTTAACCAAACACATGATGCCTTAGTTGAAACAAAGTATAAAACTGTAGAAAAAAAAATCAAACCCATAGCTCAACCATTACCTCAAGGAAGTAATGAAAAAATTATTGATGTGAAAAATGATCCAACTCTTCGGGATAAGAAAAACATAGGACATACATTCACGGATGAGACAATCAAACAGGTGAAAATTGGTAGATATGATGACTTTCTTTTGCCAGCAGAGAGAGATAAATTTGAGGGAGTCGACCCGTCAATAAAGTCACCATAAGGAATGTAGGAACAGGACCCATTGTAGATGAGTTTGCTGAATCATTTTCAGGACATTCTATCTATTCAATGGGTGATTTATATTCTGGATATGACCAATTCCAGTTAGCAATTGACAGTCGTGGCATAACCACAATGAAAACTCCTTTAGGCTTAGTGCGAATGTGTACTTTACCTCAAGGAGCGACTAATTCTGTGGCTCATATGATGAGTGCTATGAATATGGTCTTACATGATTTTATCCCTCATATAACTATGCCATTCATTGATGATATTCCAATTAAAGGGAGTGAGGAACGTGTAAAGGACATTACTGTAGATTCATCTAGATATCGTAAATTTGTTCTTGACCATAAGTGAAAGAATATTTCAACGATTTGAAGAGGTAGGTCTCACATTTTCCGTAGAGAAATCTGTTTTTGGTGTCAACGAGGTGCTTATTGTTGGACATTTATGTGGCCATTATGGTCGAAAGCCATACCCACAAAAAGTTGATGCCATTAGCAAGATTTCTGAAACATGTAACAATGTGAGTGAGGTACGTAGATTTCTTGGTGCTTGCATCTTTTATGTTATTTGGATCCCACACTTTGCTCATGTTGCTGATTGTCTTTATGACTTGTTGAGGAAGAAACGAAAATTTATTTGGACTGACAAACACACTCAAGCTATGCGTAAATTGAAGAAATTATTGCTTGAAGCTCCCATCCTTAAGCGTGTAGACTATTCTGCTAACAAACCTATTATATTGATTGTTGATACTAGTCCTATTGGTATAGGTTGGGTCATAAGTCAAGACGATAGTGAAGGGAATAGATATGCAATTAGGTTTGGTGCCAAAATTCTACATGAAACACAACGAAAATATCCACAGATCAAACGAGAACTATGGGGTATGGTAACAGCTTTGAAAATAGACAAAGAATATTTCATTGGTGCAAATGTCAAAGTTGAGACCGATTGTTTGCCTCTCATTGGAATGATAGCCAATTGCTCATCTCCTGATATAGCCATGCTTAGATGGATCTCATATATTAAGTTCATAAATCCTGAGTTAGTTCATATTTCAGGTAAGTCAAACTCAGTTGTTGATATGTTATCGAGAGCTAGATTTGATGATGATCTTGAAAGTGATCTAATAAAGAATGTGAACTTAATTGACTATGCTCCACATATATATGAGTATGAGCAATTTCATGGGTCTGAGTACGAAAATGAATGGAGAGACATAGGAAAGTATCTGAGTACACTACAACCATTACCTAATTGGACTACGAATAGATTCCGTAACATTAGGAAACGAGCTTATAACTTTTTCCTATGTAATGGTTATCTTTGGAGACATGCTAAGGGTAAGGTTAAGAATCCACAACGAGTCCTAGGAAAACGAGGTCTTCAATTGCAAGTAATGAAGGAAATGCATGAGACATTATGGGCCGGTCATAAAGGATATTTTGGAACATATGAAAAAATTAGAAGTACCTATTATTGGCCTATGATGTATGTTGACATTAGTAGCTATGTTTCTACATGTTCTACTTGTCAACTTCATTCATCAGTCAAACATAGAGATCCGTTGCATCCTACTTATCCACCTTGTATTCACTACAAGTGGGTAGTAGATCTTGTAACTATGCCTAAAGGTATTGACAAAATGCGTTACATTGTACTTGCAAGAGAAGATTTAACTAATCATGTAGAGGGACGTGCATTACGATCTAAGACCACTTACAATGTTTGCAAATTCTTGCTTGAATATGTCATAAGTCGCTTTGGGTACATAGAGAAAGTAGTTGCTGATCGTGGAGAGTTAAATGCGAGAGAAGCTAAAGAGTTCTTTGAGCGTCACGGTATTCGTTTGTCTCTCACTACTGCATATAATCCAGAGGCCAATGGTAAAATAGAGAGAGGGCATCCACCTATTGTGAAAGCCATATCTAAAGCATGTAACGGTGACATCAAACAATGGCCTAAATTCTTACCTTTTGCACTTTGGGCAGATAGAATGACATGCACACGTACTACTGGATATATGCCTGCTGAACTCATGTACTGTCAAAAACCATTGTTTCCAATTTAGTCTCATATTTCTGCATGGTCAAATTTGCCTTGGTCTGAAAACATGTCTACTGATGATTTTTTGAGTTTGCGTATTAAACAGTTAGAACAAGGTAAATTAAGACTTGATGATGCTGTTGAAAAATTAAGAGAATCTAGAATGAAGAACAAGCATTATTTTGATAAAACTCATCGATTGCGTCCTAAGCCAATTGAAGTAGGAGATTGGGTGCTCATTTATGATAGTACATTTGACTCTCAATATGATGCATGCAAAAAGCTCACTCAACGGTGGTTTGGGCCATACATTGTATCAAAAGTCAACAACAATGGTACGTATGCTCTTTGTGAATTAAATGGTATTGCACTAAAAACTTTGATTGCAGGTAAAAGGATAAAGCTATTCAAGAAACGTGATAATGACGAGTACATTTTGGATGAGGACATTGAAGAAGATGACAACAATGAGGCCGGAGTATCCATGTTATAAAAAATAAAAATATAAATAAAAAAAGGAAAAAAAAATAAAAAAACATATAAAATATCATTAATTTTTCAAGTTCATGTTGCTTTGTTTTTTTTCAAGTTCATTCTATTTTTTTTCCATGCTTGTTTCATGCATGTTTTTTTTCACTCTTTGCATTGCATTGCATATCCACATCACTTGAGTAAAAAAAAAGGGCAAATGATGATTTCTCTACTTGTGTAAAATTGTATCTTAAGTAGTAACTTATCTACTAAGGAATTGATTATAATCTAGGATTATGGAAAGATAGGGCATGTAGATTTGGAGGTTTATTTTGGTGACATGACTTTCATATATAAACATGCATATGTATCCTATATCGAAAGCATAATTGTTGAAATCCTAGCTCCTGCTATTGCATGTTTCTACATCTTTAGTCCACCTCACAACACTTGTATCGGAGTTTAAACGACTGTTCTCCGTCATCAAAAATGGTTGTACCTTGTATCGGGGTTTAATTTTTCCTCGTCATTAAAAAAAAAAAAAAGTTGCTACATGTTACCAAGAAGTTTACACTTTCTTCCACCCCAAAAAACTGATCGTAACCATAAAGTTGCAGAATCATCATCATCATCAAAAAAAAAAAAAAAAAAAAGAAAAGCAAGCCAAAGGAGGATAAAGAGGCATAGTAGAATAAATCACGGGCTATATAGGCAGATTTATGCATTAATGGAGTTTAGTTAGATTTCCTTGCATGTTATTAGAGAAAGAGCATATTCATATTTATGTAGGAAAGGAGTTGATCTAAAATAAGCTAAAGATGAAAGATGTCTCTTGAAAATCCTAAATCTTTGTTTATAATCATATTTAAGGTAGATTGCTTTATGAAAAAGGTACAAAATTTTCTTCAAGATGAGAGGAACTGATGCTTAAAACGACTCAATACATCCACTTCCACTTCATACTGATGCTTCTTTTTTTTCTTTCTTGTTGCCAATGTTGCTTATTCACTTGCATATATGTTGCCTATTTGTTCATGCATATTCATGTTGTCTGTTTCAATTCTTTCTTTCATGCAAATTTTGCTTCATGTCACGTTACATACTTATTCATGCATATAATCAATTTTCCTTCCATGTTTCTTATGTTGCCTATAAAAGAATTTGATGCCTGGAACATTTTGTTTTTCACAGATGCTAGAGTGGCGCTTCCGGAGGAATCGCAGGTTTAGTGGGGGCGAATGTCGTCGAGATTTTCTCTCCTCTCTCACTTATGAAGGCCTACAAAAAACATATTTGGTGAAGGTAGCCGGAATTCCCCGAGAAGTCCAAGATGCATCAAGGATGTCAAAGGAAGCTCACATACAAAGTTTCAAAGAAATCAAGAAAGTCCATGGTAGCGGTCAAAGCTGGTCAAAGTTGGGAAATTAGGGTAAAAATTTCATTGTCACCAAATTAGATAAAAATCCATATACTTGTAAAGATTGTCAAAGGCAGTCTATAGCCCAAATTTCAGCAGAAAATGGATTTTGTAACACATTGATATGCTATGTTCATTTTGAAAAATATAATTTTTCTAGTTTGACCCTACAAATTCTTGTATAGAAATTTATGTTAGCCATATGGTTTGGCATGTATAAAGATCATATGTGGCTACATATTTGTACAAATTTTCAAGGCCATCAGAGCTTCCTAGAGACCTTAATGCCACCTTGCAAGCTTCCAAATGTAGTCAAACTTGTACAAGGGAGATTCAGATGGGAGTTATTTCTGCATATTCCTGAAGGAGATCTTTGGAAACATAGTTCTACAAAGTTTCATCTTCATCAAAGCCTATTTGGAGGGTCAAAGAACACAAAGTTCAGTTTTCAGGATCACCGCAGTTTTCTAGTTTAAGCAAATTGAAGGGCTGAAGGGCCACCACATGGCGAAAGCTGATTGAGCCATGTTGTATGATCAAGATGAGCTCATATTCAAGGGTGGAGATGCACTTATGCTTAAAGCAAGGAGGATCCACGAGTTTTTCCATAAAAGAAGATAATTTTTTACAAACAAAGATCAATAATGCAGCTTTTCTCCAAAAATAGTGGCTTATCTTATCCGAATTGATGTCAGCACTGATCCGACAGTCCAGATCATCCCCAGATCCAATGGTGGAGAATGAGGGCGCCTAAATTTCACTCCTTTACACTAGATTTGATAGAAAGAACAATTCCAAGCCATTGATTTGATTAATCAAATGGTTGTAATCAAAAGTAGTGATCCTAGAGTTGAGAGTTGATTTCTCTAGATCCAAGGGCCCAAATTCATTCAAAAAACTATATAAACCCCCCTCCAAACTCCTAGAGCATCATTGTTAGGCATCCATAGGGCTCATGCTAGCTTACGGTTTCCTTGAGACGATCACCCTCGGTTGAGCGAGTGAGGATCCAAGGTGAGCTAGTATGAGTATAGAACCTAGTTTCAAATTTAAGTTAGAACTCCAATCTAGGATAGGCTCTTGAAACCAGCATCTCTATCTTGACTCACCCTTGGTGGAGCGTGTGAGTGAGTTAGAGCTGATTTTAATGAGTCTTAGACTTCTTTAGTTAGATGTTACGAGCCTAGACAGACATAGGGTCACTGGAGTGGAACTCACCTTCTTACGCGTGACATTCGATTGAACTGTCATGGTTTGAGGGTCGGAACCACCTTTGATCAGTAGACTGCTTAGCATGACGTACCACTACAATCTTTTACATGTAACTTAATTCAAATTCTTTTAATTCATGTCACTTGTCACTTGTCTCTTGTCACCTCTCTCAATCTCTTAAGTATTTTTACATGTCTTCTATTTCTTCTGTGTGTGAGAAGGCTCCGCAGTATTGCGTTGAGCCAGTGAGGATGTTTCTTTGAGCTTGTGAGTAAAATCCATCATCATAATTCACTTGCATGCATATAATCCATACAAATCCATACATATTTATTGGTTTCTGAAAGTGTATAAGAAGCTCCAATATTGGACCATTCTTCCTTTCGAAACTGATTTATGTGTAAGGATTCCATCTATTCTCGTCATGCATACATATCATCCAAAGAAGGCTATACATATGGATTAGAATTAGGAAGTGTTTAAGAAGATCCTCCAATGGACCATTCTTCCTTCCAAATTTGATTCATGTGTATGGTTCTCTTTCATTCTTATCATTCATGTCATCAATCTAACTTGCACACCTACATTCCCATTCCCATAATTATTTCAACATCTCTCTCCTCCATACTCAACATTAATTTCACCTTCACATCTTTAAACCTTCCAACATTCATTAGCTTCATACACCCTGTGTGTGCCACGACCGGACCCGATCCACCCGGATTGCGATCACCTCCACACCGTTCCCAATCGAATGGTTATGTCACCTTTCCCTCCAATGGAATTTGGAGTACTATCTACTGTAAACATAGTACCATTATGAGAATCATCAATATTAGAAAAGTATTGAGCATGAGAAGTCATATGAGAACTGGCTCCGCTATCGATCCACCATGGTTCCTCTTTGGGATCATGTGTATGTGCTGCTATCTCTTCTAATGATACAAATTAAGAATCTTCTTCAAAATGAGTGGACTCATTTCCACCTTCTCCATCCGTGTAGTGAGCTGATCTTCCTCTCCCATTATCTTGATTACTCCTGCAATCTTTAGCGAAATGGCCATACCTAGAGCAATTGTAACATTGGATAGAGTAATATCTACCTCTATCTTCTCCTCTTCCTCTACCTCTTGAGGAAGGATGTCCTCTTTCTTGGAAAGATTGATTACCTTCATGATCTTGTCGATCTTGGTTGTGAGTGGGCTGATGCCACCCTCTTCCTCTTTGTGTGTTGAATCTTCCTCTTCCCCTTGATGAGAAGAGTGCTTTGTCATTTGATGTTGATGCCTTTCCTCCATCATGTATTGACTTCATTGCAGCCTGCCTTTGATCTTCATCTCTGAAAATTTGTTCCATCTCCTCAAGAGATGGCTTCTCCCTCAAGATGATGAGGCCTTGAACTAAGCCTTCATATCCATCTCCCAATCCATGGATGATGATTGTAGAGAGCTCGTTGTCAGACATCTTATCTCCAACAACCACTAGTTGTTGATGTAGATCCTTGACTCTCTTGATGAAGCTTGAAGCATCCTCTCCTTGCCTCCTCGTACAATTGGTAAGTTCAGCCCTCAATGCCACTTGCCTCGAGGTGCTCCTGGACTCGTAGATATTCTTCAATGTCTCCCATGCCTTCTTGGGAGTCTTCACATCAAGGAGATGGCTGAGAATGTCATCTTTGACACTCAACTTGAGTTTGGAGATGAATTTGCGGGAGATTTTTGGTGAGCTGATACCTGATTCTATGGAGAACATTTCAGCTTTTGAATCAACCAAAAACGATGCACGGTAAGCGAGATATGATCCGTGCAAAACAGCCTTCAGAAAAGGTGTGCTGCTATCCTCAAATTTTTCCTAAATCATAGGAACACTTTTCCAACTTGGCATTGACTTCAAATATGCTTTATTCATGACTATGGCTGATGTGGAAAACATAATAAATCACTCTAAGAATATATTGAGCCTTAATAAAGAGTTCAACCAATAATAATACTTTGAAGAGATGATGTGGACTTGCATATTCCAACAGGATAGATAGATGGATAGATAGATAGATAGATAGATAGAAAGATATATAGATAGATAGATAGATAGATAGATAGAGAGATGGATAGATAGATAGATAGATACATAGATAGATAGATAGATAGATAGATAGATAGATAGATAGATAGATAGATAGATAGATAGATAGATAGATAGATAGATAGATGGATGGATGGATGGATGGATGGATGGATGGATGGATGGATGGATGGATGGATAGATAGATAGATAGATAGATAGATAGATAGATAGATAGATAGATAGATAGATAGATAGATAGATAGATAGATAATCTTCTTCTTCTTCTTCTATTACATAAAAAGGAATGTACAAGAATGACCTAGAACAAGAATACAACTACTGCAATATATAAAGACTCCAGGAAAAACCTAGTGTCCGCGAATGAGTGAGATACCAAGAAACAAATGTGCCATCACTCTCGGTAGATAAATCTAATAAAGCTCAATGAAGTGTCCCTGACATATACCGGCATGATGACTATACATGCCTGAGAAATGAAAGAAGCGATACGTGTTATCCTGGATCATCACATGTTGAGCTTGATACGTCAACACTCCCGCTCAAACTCAATGCCATGTCCTCTAATCCAATCATCTTCCGAAACTTCTTCAGCTTCTCTGCTCCAAGTGCTTTAGTGAAAATATTAGCAACTTGCTCATCTGTTATCACATAAACAAGATCAATATCACCTGCTAATACCTTCTCTCTGATGAAGTGATAATGTACCTCGATATGCTTTGTTCTAGCATGAAAAACAGGGTTCGGTACTAACTGCATGCTGCTAATATTATCACAATAGATAGTGATAGGCTTTTGCACTTCCACACCTAGATCTCCAAGTAGCATCTCCAGCGATGATGCCTCACAACACCTCTATACTCAGCCTTTGTACTTGACCAAGCAACAGTGGGTTGCTTCTTACTACTCTATGTAATAGCCGCACTCCCAAGTGAGAATAGAAAGCCACTAGTAGATCTTCTATCTGGAATGCTATCAGCCCAATCTACATCAGTGTATCCATGAACCTACAAACCTACACCAGCTTCATAAAACAATGCATAATCCAAAGTAGCACTCACACAACGTAGAGTGCACCTCAGAGCATCCAAATGTGGCTACCATGGAACTTGCATAAACTGACTTTCAAGTCCAATAGTATAGCTTAAATTATGCCTTGTAATTGTGAGACATTTAAGACTTCCCACAATTTTCCTCTACATAGTAGCATTTTCCAATGCTTCACCTGATGTAGTATCCAACTTCAAATTATGATCTAATGGCATAGAAATTGGCTTACAATCATCCATACCATACTCTTGCAACATATTCAAGGCATATTGCCTTTGTGACATCCATATACCTATTTCTATATGTATAAATTCAATGCCCAAGAAGTAGCGTAGCACACCAAGATCTTTCATGTCAAATTCCTCCATAAGAAGTTGTTTTACCTCTTTGATGCCTTCTTCATTATCACCACCTACAATCAAGTCATCAACATAGATAGCCACAATTGTGATGCCATCATCACCCTTCCTTGCATATAGTGAATGATCTGCATCACACATAGAAAACCCAATGGTGGTTAAGTAATCATCAATCCTTGCATGCCATGCACGAGGAGCTTGCGTCAGCCTTGCAACCTGCAAACATATTCTAGATGCTTAGAATCTTCATATTGTTGTGGCTGGTCCATGTACACTTCTTCCTGTAACTCACCTAAGAAAGCATTCTTCACACCCATACGATGCAAAGTCCATCCTTTTGCACTAGCTGATGCAACAAGTGTTCTAACAGTAGATATTTTAGCTACATGGCTTAATGTTTCCTCATAATCAATGTCATATGTCTGTGCATATACTTTTTCTACCAATCGTGCTTTGTACCTGCTTATGCTACCATCAGTGTTGTGCTTTACCTTGTAAACCCACTTACAGCCTATGGCTTTCTTCCCTTGCGACAATGGAACAACCTTCCATGTATCATTTCCATAAAGTGCAGCCATCTCCTCTTCCATAGTCTTTTTCCGATCTACATTTCCAATTGCATCTTCAAAACAAGAGGGTTCAGCATCTTGTATTACCTTTGTCATGTAGGCACAATGACGAGCCATATAACTCTCATATGTTAATCGTTGTACTGAATTCCGCATCCTAGCAAATCTTCTTGGTCGTGGGTCACTTCTCCTTGTATCATCTACATGTGCTTTTCTTAATCTGGAGTCTTCGCAGAGGGCAATCCAAGTTCCTCATAAAGACTCTTTTCTGAACTGCTTGAATCTCCATCGTCTTCAAAACCTGTGCATGTTTTACTACCAGCAAAAAGCTTTTCTTTACCTTTCTTGGATGTATTTGATGAATTTGATGGGCTAAATTTCCACGCAATCTTCCACTCCATGGATTGAGTTGGAACTATTGCTTGGCAATGCATCTGGTCCACTAAAAACTTGAGATTTTGCACTTGATTTTTCAGCATCTTCTTTGTCATTTGGTTCAAGATTTAGTTCTTCTTTGGCATCTGCATAGAAGCTTGACATTTCATCAAATACCAAATCTCTACTCATCTTCACCTGTCGTGTGAGTGGGTTATAACATTAATATCCCTTTTGCTCAAGGGAGTATCCAATGAAGACACATTTTTCTTCTTTTGGATCAAGCTTTGTCCTCAGCTCATCTAGAACATGTTCATATGCAATACAGCCAAAAACTTTCATATGTGATAAGTTTGGCTTTTTACCTATGAAATTTTCTTTAGGTGAAACTTGATGTCCAGCAGCAATTGGAGTTCTGTTCATAATTTATACAGTCGTATGCACAACTTCTGCCCAATAACAATGAGGCATATTCTTCTCGGCCATCAAGGCTCTTGCTATTTCTGCACTATGTCTGTTTTTGCATTCAGCAATGCCATTCTATTGTGGTGTGTGCCTGCATGAAAATTGACGTCAAATTCCATGACTTTTAAGAAAGTTTTTGAACTCATTTGACATGTATTCACCTCCTCCATCAGACCTTAATGTTTGAATATACTTCCCTGTCTGCTTTTCCACCATAGCTTTAAAATGTTGGAAGTGAGTGAACACCTCACTGTTCTCTTTCATGAAATATACCCACACTTTTCGTGTGTGGTCATCAATGAAAGTAACATAAAACCTGCAACCACCCATAGATGTGGTCTTTGCAGGACCCCAAACATCTGTATGTATTATTTCTAGCACATTCTCACTAACATGCTTGTCATGTGGAAATGATGATCTTGATTGTTTACCAAATTTACATGTTGCACATACCTTTTGCATCTCTGAAACCTTGAAACTTGGTAGTCCGTGAATGATCTCCTTTGACTGCATCAATTTCAGCCTTTGCAAATTTGCATGTCTAATTCTTTTGTGTCAGATCTCTATATCAGCAATAACTCTTGCACCTTTTGCAAACATGACTGCATTCATTTCAGGAATTTTCACTTTTAAGGTGAACATCCTACCCACTTTGTTTCCTTTGGAAATCAATCGCCCAACTTGTTTATACTCTTCTACATATAACCCATCAGCATTGAACCTGTCTTGTAATCCCTGGTCAACCTTTTGTCCAAGAGAAACCAAATTATTTGTTATGTTTGGAATATGCAGCACATCGGCAAGATGTTTTACCTTCCCGTCCTCCATAGAAAATGCTATGTTTCCTGTATGCTCGATAGGATGCAATGTATCATCACTTGTTTCAACATATCCAAGAACTGGTAATTTTTGCAAACTACTAAACCATTTTGCATGATTGTTAATGTGTTTTGAAGCACCTCAATCAACATACCTGACATTATCATTCAATTTTGAAACACCAACAGAGTTATTCTCCTGCCTTCTGTTATTTTGATTCTTCAACCTGCACTCATGTTCAAAGTGTCCAGGTTTATCACAATTCCAACATCCTTTACTATCATTATGTGAATCATTTCTTTGGAAATTTTTGTGGCCTCTTTGGCTCCCCCTGCCTCGAAACTGTCCTCTTCCTTCTACATGATTCTATTGTTGACTTTGGTGTTGGTTACTATTTCCTCTTCCACTTCCAAAACCTCTACCTCTGCCTCTTCCTCTGCCATAGTAGAATACGTGCTCAAACTAGATTTTCCTTGGGAGTTTGAATCCTCACCAAGATTCTTTTATTCAATAATCAGCATAGATACCAGATCAACAAAATTTGGAATATTTTCCCTAGTCTGTATAGAAGTTCTGAACTACTTATATATAGCTCCTAAATGACGAAGGCACACTTCCACCTTATCATCATCATCTACATTCATGCTGATAGATGCAAGTGACTCACACATGCTTTTGATTTTCAGGGTGTTGTCACTTAGCGACATGCTCTTATTCTCCAATGTATGCATCTCGTTCTTGAGTTGCAATTTCCATGTGTAATAAAGTAAGTCTATGATCCAAACGATGTCCGATTTCAGATCTGTCTGAACCGGCCAGACCCTTGGATCATAGACTTACTTTATTACATTGGGTTCAATCCCCATGAGGTACATGGGAAGAGTATTTTGCCCAAAGAGTTCTAGAACCTTCTAGAAGCATCCACTGGACACTTGGCGCACATGTAGTTACATGGCTGACACTTGGATGATTAGTATCCACCTGCCCAAGAAGGCAGTCCCCTGGAGAGAGCTATATATAGAGGCATTTGGTTGGGAGGAGAGTCATCTCTCTAGTATGTGGTGGTCGTAATCCTTGTTCTCTTGCACCATGCCTTTGTATTTGTCTCATACAATGTGACCAAACTATTCCAAGCCTCTTTCGGAGTCTTGGCATCATGTATGTGTCCAATCATGCTATCTTGTATGCTAACATATAGCCAATACATTACCTTTCGTGCTCCTTGATTCCATTCCTCATATGCCTTGAACTGCTCTGTAGTTCGATTCCTTTCTCATAAATGTAGAGCATTTTCGTTCTCTCCTTCAATGTACTTCCAGTAGCCCTTTCCCATCAGGAAATTTGTCATTCTTGTTGGAGAAACAATCACTAATTGGACCTATATTTGAAGGTCAAAGCTTTAGAAGAAAACCACATGCCTATGTGAAGGGACAAATTCAGAAGTGTATTATATTTGTAAAGTTAGTTCACTTTAGTTCTAGAAGTTTTTTAACGGGAATAAAAAAATCTATATAAGTTAGTTTGTATCAACTGACGCGATGAGGAAGATAAAGAGAAAGTGAGTTAGTAATCATTTTGTATGACTGAGAATAGTCGGGCTTCTCTGCGTGAGAAAGCACCTGCGCATTTCTGAGTTTTCATAGTTATGGAAAGAGTTTATTAAACTTCTATGTATAAGTCTTCTTCTTCCATCTCCAATGTTTTTCATCTATGAAATGATTTCAGAAGTTGAAGTTTTCCAAGCAAGTCGATGCATGGCATCGAGTTTGTGTTGATAAGTCAATGTTTTATTCTCTGATTGTTATGTACTGCTAGAACTTTTTAAAATCATGAGGTTTTTGGAGCAACTCGATGCCTGGCGTCGAGTTTCAGCATAAAGTCGATGCCTGGCATCGACTTCCCACATAAAAGTGGTCTTGCTCATGTCTTGTGTTCATAGGCTAATATTGGTGCTAAAAAAGTGGCTGAAAAAGCTCAAAGTCGATGTCGGGCATCAACTTCTGGTTGCAAGTCGATGCTAGGCATCGAATTTTCATTTTTAGATAGCGAAATTTACTAAAACAGGTAAAATTTCCAATTTTGGAAAGTCATACAGGGTCATCTTGGGAAGGCCATAACTTGAGTTCTAGAGATCCGTTTCTTGCAGATGATAGCTTATTGGAAAGCTCTACTCTTCTAGTTTCATATAGTAAAAGATCGTGGAGAAATATAATTTGAGCTAAGAGAAATTAGCAAAATACTGAAGGTATGTCATTTCAGTGACTGGAAAATTCTGAAGAAGTAAAGTTCTTGGTTTTGGCTATCATTTCTCAAAGTTTTGAGTGGCAATGAGTTAATGGTGACCATAGAGGTGTTCTAGTGTCACATTAATTCATTTCTTGTGGTGTTTTACACATCAACAAGTGGTATCAGAGCAGAAAGGTCCTAAAGAGCAGAAGGCGGCAAAGGTACGAGAAGTTTTGGAAAGTTTTCCATTAAAGTTTGAAAGCTGAAGCATTTGAAGACACAAGGCATCAAAAGATTACTTCAAAAGTATCTTCATACACAAAGAACTTCAAAAGGTATTATCCTTTATCCTTTAAGCTCACAGGTTGCAGTAGAAGGAAAAGAGTATGGCATATCATATCTCCATTGACAAACTAGACAGAGATAATTACCCCGCATGGGTAATGAGAATGGAAGCCTTACTTATGAGTAAGGATCTCATGATATATGTAAAAGGTGAAGAAGAGAAGCCAGTATTTGAATATGAAAGCCGACCAAAGAAAGAGGAACTTGATGCTTTAAAGCATTGGCAAAAGAAGGATGCAAGTGCAAAAGCCTACATCTACAATACAATCTTTGATCATTTGCTACCACACATCAGTGGATTGGAATCATCTGAAGATATATGGAATGCATTGGAGTATCATTTCCAAAGTACCACTAAAGCGAGGAAAGCAAGTCTATGGTCAGAGTTTACAACATTCAAGAAGAAGACAAGTCAAAGTATTAGTGATTATGTCACTAAGATGAAGGATCTAGCAGATAGTCTTGGATCCATAGATGAAGATATTGAGGATCACAGATTGATTGCTCAACTACTTGCAGGTTGAGAGGGGATGAAAGGTGGAAACCTTTTGTCTTGTCAACAAAACTTTCATTAAATCATTATGTTCTCAGATTTTGAATCAATTACTTGGTTTGATGCTCACATATGAGCAAGACTTGAAGGGAGATGTATATAAAGGACAAAGTTCTGCAATGTACATGAAGAACAAGAAGAAGGGAGATAAAGGTAAAGCAAAAGATGAAGAGGAATCGACTTCTCAAGTTTATTATGCAAGAGGTAAAGGCAATGGCAGAGGAAGAGCAAGAGGTTTTGGAAGAGGAAGAGGTAATCAGAATAACAACAAAAAGGCTTGCTAGATCTGTGGATTGAGTAATCATTTGGCTCATGACTGTTGGCACAATCAACAAGGATCAAACCAAAATCAAAACAACAATAGCAGAGGCAGAGGTGGAAGATATCAAAGTAATTTTTGAAGAGGTAGACAAAGTCAAAGAGGAGGCTATGGTAGAGGTGGAGGAAGAAGTTGGGGACAAAATCAATCCTACAACACCACTTACTAGAACTATGCAAATGACACACAAAATGAAAGTCATACATCATTGATGATGAACTCAATCAGCACATCAGATAAAGAAGATCTAAAGGTATTTTACATTGACTCTGGATGTTCTAATCATTTGTCAGGAAACGTAGAATTGATGTCAGAATTGGAAAAAGGCATTTCTAGTCACACAGTTCAAACAGGTGATAATACAAGACATAGTGTACATTCAATTGGAAAAGTGAAATGCAAGAGTGGAGCAGATTTGCTAACCAATGTTTTGTATGTTCCTACAATACCTAGAAACTTGATTAGTGTGGGACAGATAGTTGAAAAAGGTTTTCAAGTCAGGTTTACAAATGAAGGAGTATTTGTTGAAGATCCAGAGAATGGATATAATTAGATTGTCTCTAGTAAGAAAGAAGGTAGACTCTTTACTTTAAGAGTACAAGGGAACTTTGGTCAAGATTTTCTCACACATGGTGAAGGAGTGATTACAGAACTTGATCTCTGGCATAAGAGATTAGGTCATTTCAATGAAAGAGGAATTAAAGCTATGGTTGCTAATCAGTCTGTACTAGGATTACCAAATGTGCAAAGTCAACATATGGTTTATAAATGTGAAGCATGTCAAATGGGAAAAGCACACAGGTTACCATTTCAGAAGAAAGGATTCAAACATGATGGAGTACTTGAGCTCATTCATACAGATGTATGGGGACCAACAAAAGAAGGATCCATCAGTGGCTCAAGGTATTATGTTCTTTTCATTGATGATGCCACAAGATGGATAACATTATATGTTTTGAAGGAAAGATCAGAAGTGTTTGGAGCTTTCAAGCATTTTCATGCATATGCAGAGAGAGTCACAGGTCAAAAGCTTAAAAGACTGAGGTCTGATGGAGGGGGAGAATACTTCTCCCAAGAGTTCAATGATTATCTTTGGAATGCAGGTATTAAGAGAGAAATAACTTGCAGGTATACACCACAACAAAATGGTGTAGCAAAAAGAAGGAACGGGACTTTGGTTGAGTTTGCTAGAGCTATGCTGAAGGAGAAGAATTGTCCAAATTATCTTTGGGCTGAGGCTGTAAATACAGCTACATATCTTGTGAATAGATTACCATGTGCAGCTCTAAATGGAATGACTCCATATGAAGCTTGGTGGGGTAAGAAACCAACACTAGATCATTGTAAAGTGTTTGGATCAATTGCATATGCTTATGTGCCATCACAACTTAGACATAAACTTGAACCAAAGGCAGAAAAATATGTGTTCATTGGTTATGATGAAAAGCAGATGGGTTACAGGTTATGGAATCCTTTAACCAAACAATTTCTTGTTTCTAGAGATGTTACATTTGATGAACAGAAAAGTTGGTATGCAGATCAAAGTAATACAGCTGAAGAATTTGAAGAAGAGGTAAGAAGATGTGAGAAAGGAAAATCAATTGTGCAGGTAAATAGAGATGAAGATTATATGCAAGCAAGTACATCCAGAAGTGGATTAACAAGAAGGAATGAAGAAGCTTCTATATTTGATGAAGAGATGTATCCAGAAACTTATGAAGAATGTGAGCCAAGAAAAGGTATTCTTATGAAACTTCTTACATAACTCAGAAGAATTATGCTTACATGGTCAAAGATGATGAAGAGCCTCAGAACTATGATGAAGCAAAAGGTAAGAAGCAATGGGAAGAAGCAATGAAGGAAGAATTCAATGCACTAGAGGAGAACAAGACATGGGAACTTGTTCCTAAACCAAATGGTAAGAAAGTAATTGGAAATAAATGGGTTTATAAAGTGAAGAAGCTTGCAGATGGAAGTATAGCTAGATACAAAGCTAGACTGGTGGTGAAAGGCTATGCCCAAACCTATGGCATAGATTATGATGAGACATTCAGTCCTGTAGCTAAGATGTCAACTATAAGGACAATCATTGCTATTGCAGCTTCAAAAGGATGGACCCTAAGTCAATTGGATATAAAGAATGCATTCTTGAATGGATACATATCAGATGAGGTATACATGGAACAACCTCAAGGGTTTATAGATTCCAGGTATCCGAATTTTGTTTGCAGGTTGAGAAGAGCATTGTATGGATTGAAGCAAGCTCCAAGAGCATGGAATTATAGATTGGTGAAGTATCTCAATGATCTTGGATATCAAAGTTCAAAAGCAGATCCAAGTCTACTCATCAAAAGAACAGAGGAAGGTACAATCTACATTTGTATTTATGTAGATGACATTATAATCATAGGTACTTCAGATGAATGAATCAAGGAGGTAAAGAGATTACTTGAGAAAGAGTTCAAGATCAGTGATCTAGGAAAGTTGTCATACTTTCTTGGAATGGAAGTCACTTATACAGATCATGGCATATATGTATCACAAGAAAGGTATCTTCTGAATCTATTAAAGAAGTTTGATATGGAAAATTGCAGAGACGCTTCAACTCCACTTGAAGTTAATCACAAGCTCAGTAAATATGATGGTGCATAATACAAAGATATGAGGAAGTATCAATATCTTGTGGGTAGTTTGATTTATGCTACACTAACAAGACCTGATCTTAGTTATGCAGTGGGAGTTTTATCACAGTTCATGCATTGTCCAAAGGACCCACATTGGATTGCAGGTCAAAGAGTTCTCAGATATATCAAAGGAACTATAAAGGAAGGATTATATTATCCTTTTACATCAGATTTGAAGTTGAGAGCCTATAGTGACTCAGACTGGGCAGGTAACCAGGATGACAGAAGATCAACTCATGGCTAGATGATATACATTGGTGATAAGCTTGTAATTTGGTGTTCAAAGAAACAACATACAGTAGCATTATCATCAACTGAAGCTGAGTACAAAGGACTTGTGGAAGCAGCTAAGGAGGTCATATGGATGCAGATATTGTTCAAAATCTTGGGCATTGATCAAGGTATACCTACAATACATGGAGATAATATGAGTTCACTTTATCTTGCAGCAAATCCAGTATTTCATGCAAGAAAAAAACATATAGAGATACATTATCATTTCCTGAGAGAAAAGGTAATGGAGAAAGAAATTGAAGTGGAGTACATTTCTACAAAGGATCAGATATTAGACATAATGATAAAGAGCTTGGATGGTGTGAAGACCAGCAGATTCAAAAGCATGGCAGGAGTAAAAGAAAAGAAGATGATATGAAGAAACAGAGAATGTCAATTAGTGATTGAGGGGGAGCTGTTGGAGAAAAAATCACTAATTGGACCTATATTTGAAGGTCAAAGCTTTAGAAGAAAACCACATGCCTATGTGAAGGGACAAATTCACAAGTGTATTATATTTGTAAAGTTAGTTCACTTTAGTTCTAGAAGTTTTTTAAACAGTCACGGGAATAAGAAAATCTATATAAGTTAGTTTGTATCAACTGACGCGATGAGGAAGACAATGAGAAAGTGAGTTAGTACTCATTTTGTATGACTGAGAATAGTCGGGCTTCTCTGCGTGAGAAAGCACCTGTGCATTTCTGAGTTTTCATAGTTATGGAAAGAGTTTATTAAACTTCTGTGTATAAGTCTTCTTCTTCCATCTCCAATGTTTGTCTTTTGTGAAATGATTTCAGAAGTTGAAGTTTTCCAAGCAAGTTGATGCTTAGCATCGAGTTTGTGTTGATAAGTAAGTGTTTTATTCTCTGAGTGTTATGTACTGCTAGAACTTTTTAAAATCATGAGGTTTGTGGAGCAACTCGATGCCTGGCATCGAGTTTCAGCATAAAGTCGATGTCTAGCATCGACTTCCCACATAAAAGTGGTGTTGCTCATGTCTTGTGTTCATAGGCTAATTTTGGTGCTAAAAAAGTGGCTAAAAAAGCTCAAAGTCGATGCCTGGCATTGACTTTTGGTTGCAAGTCGATGCTAGGCATCGAATTTTCATTTTTAGACAGCGAAATTTACTAAAATAGGTAAAATTTCCGGTTTTGGAAAGTCATACAGGGTCATCTTGTGAAGGCCATAACTTGAGTTCTAGAGATTTGTTTCTTGCATATGATAGCTTCTTGGAAAGCTCTACTCTTCTAGTTTTATATACTAAAAGATCTTGGAGAAATAATATTTGAGCTAAGAGAAATTAGCAAAATACTGAAGGTATGTCATTTCAGTGACTGGAAAAATCTGAAGAAGTAAAGTTCTTGGTTTTGGCTATCATTTCTCAAAGTTTTGAGTGGCAATGAGTTAAGGGTGACCATAGAGGTGTTCTAGTGTCACATTAATTCATTTCTTGTGGTGTTTTACACATCAACAATTCTGAATCTCCGAGCATGGAAGTTGTTCTTGTCCAGCTTATCACTTATAAGCGGACTCATTCCATCTACGTTTGCCATTTCTACAGCAATTCTCAACACTGCAAAACACTACAAGCAGCACTTCTGCTTGAACACTATCGCACTATGATATGATAGTTCGATCTTAGAAAAACATAGTTTTCGTGTATGAACAGTACACAAAATCGCTTGAAATCCTGGACCTGGAATATATGAGTGTTGACAAACACAATGCAAGTTATAGTTTCCAAAATTGACCTGTTTTTTTTGTGGGCCCCACCTTGCACGCTCAAAACGGAGGTCGAGATGGCTTTGAAACTTCAATATGAAAAAATCTTCATGCCAATTTTGGTAGCAAATGGAGGTCCTTTGTGAATCGCGCTTTCTCCACGCCTTTTCGTGTACTCTTCACCGTCACCTTCTCCACGAGCTCTCTACAACCATGTTGGCTCTGATACCATGTCACAAGGAAGGAGATAAGAAAGAGAGCTCACACACACACTCTCACTCTCAAGGAGAAGCACACACATAGATTGAGGCAAGGAAGAATAATCTTCTTCTTCTTCTATTACATAAAGAGGAATATGCAATAATGACATAAAACAAGAATACAACTACTACAATATATAAAGACTATTACATAAGGAAAAACCTAGTGTCCACGAATGAGTGAGCTGGCAAGAAAAATATGTGCCATCACTCTCGGTAGATAAATCTAATAAAGCTCAATGAAGTGTCTGTGACATATACCGGGGTGACCACTATACATGTCAAAGAAATGAAAGCAGTGATACGTGTTATCATGGATCATCACATGTTGAGCTTGATATCTCAACATCAGGGTGTAGCAATCACTTGAGTGGCAACATACCTTTGATGACTGATTTGGAGAATAAGGTGAATAATCATGTAGTTCAAACAGGTGATAACACAAAGCACAATGTGAAGGCATTTGCATCATTATTTGGGCATTCTGTTTATGCACACTGATGGTGGAATGGCTTTGTGTCAAACAAAATATGTTGACACATTATTGTAGTGTTTTGGCCTTGAAGACTCTAAACCTATTGCCACTCCTATGGAGACATGTTTACAACTGAGTCTTCATGATGCTGGAGATGCATTTGATGTTGTTCTCTATGAGCAGGCTCTTGGATGCTTGATTTACTTATGCATTACTTGGCCAGATATTCTATTTGTTGTCTCACATATGAGTAGGTTTATGCATTGTCTAGGTGTCAAGCATTGGCATGCCGTTAAGCGCATCTTTTGCTACTTGAGTGGTACCCCACTACTTGGGTTGTTTTATCCCAAGGGGGATCACTACCGCTAGATTTTCATGCTTTTTTTTACAGTGATTGGGATGATTGCTATGACACTCCTGTGTCCACTAGTGGTTTTTGCTTCATGCTTGGTAGCTCGTGCATATCTTGGTTGAGCAAGAAGCAACCTACTATGGCCACTTCCAGTTGTGTGACTATAGGGTAGCTTTCACAGTGATTGTTGAGTGTGTGTGGTGCAAATGCCTTATGGCTGATTTGGGTGTCGGTCAGTCTTCTGCCACCACCATCTTCACTAATAGTTACAGCGCATTGGAAGTTGTGAGGAACCCTGTGTTCCATGATCGCACTAAGCACATTATGGTGCATTATCTTTATCTCACGGAGAGGTTCCTTGCTAGAGAGATCAGCTTTGCATATGTGCCCACACAGGAGAACATTGTAGACCTTTTCACAAAGGCTCTGCCTAGGGAGAAGTTAGAAACTTTCCACAAAGCTTTGGGCTTACTTCCTTTTGTGGATTGATTCCACATAGCTTGGCACTTCCTTATACATGAGTGCCAGTTCCTTGTTCACCGCATGACTCCCGGGAGGATTTGTGGATATATTTAGGTAGTGATTTGTGTGAACACACTAGGACCGCCGAGGCACTTTTTTCCCTCTTTAGGAGGTTTTTTCTTTTGGAGGAAGTCTATGACAAGCCTAAATATTGGCTTGAGTCTCACAAAGTCATAGAAGAAGCCTTAAAGTGAAGACAATGTAAAGTTCACTTGTGAAATACCTCTTGTAACTTTTGAAGCCTTTACTTGATGTAAAAGTGAAGGAATCTAAAGTGTTGAGTCCACTTGATAAAAAAGGCAAAGAAAAGCCATGAATTTGTAATTGAAGGTAGTTGGAGAATCAAATCAATCACTAATAGACTGGAGATTGATTGTAGGAAGTTAGGCTCCCAAGATCAACTATAAATACATGGTAGTTTTAGTCATGGTTATGAGAAGACCTCCAAGAGCTGAGCTTTATGCCATATCAAGGTGTGGTTTCCACACACACATATGTATCAGTAAGTCCATTGTATTGTACAATCAATATACTTTCATTTTCATGATCATTTGAGTTCATAACTTCATGTTCTTGTGAAGTGTAGTGTGCACTACCATATCTCTCAGTTTTCTCAGTCACATTGCAGAGATGATTTCTCTGCGTTTGGTGATCCTTTTCAATGATTCAACTTGGTAAAGTTAGCTCTCTAAGTCTAGTATATGCGCACCAATGTTCATTATATTTGGATGTTTCAATCTTCAGTTATGATAATTTGAAGTAAACTTTGTCACCTCATTTTCTTCTTCTCTGCTAGCACTCTCTCATAACAAACATTTTGTCAAAGTTGTTTCTCAGTATGTACTTCACCATTTTCCATGATTTAAAGTTTTATAGAATCCTCATATAGTCTAGTATATGCCTGCAAAGTTTCATGAGCATTTGGTTCTTTAATCGCGAGATATCTCTATTTTACTACACACGAGTCTGTGTACTGTTGCAGCCCGGGAAAATCGGGGTCATCCTATCACTTGCGAAACTTCTTTCTCCTTGTGTAATCCATCATTTTGGTTGAAATAACTCTTGACTGTTAGCTTAATAAGCTATTAAGAGTTCCCCAAAAGGAATTAAGTTAATTGCTATTGTGGCTAGAGAATTATTCAAAACTTTGGACAGATGTATGGACATAAATAGCAAGTTTTTGGCTCTTGAATCTACTCCAACTTATCTGTTTTGATTCAACTTTTTGAGTGATCTTCCAAGGTACATAGGGTGTCTAATACATCCCTTGGAAAGCTAAAAGGGCCCACAACATATCTTTGGAGTCCATTTGGCTTGTGTAGTGCAAAGTTTTTGCAGCACCACTTCATCTTCATCAACTACAAATCCGTCTCTTCACAATGGTATCAGAGCAAGGTTGGACAACATGGTAGATGGATTTCCTTCATCAATTGACAAATTGGATAGAGGTAACTACTCAGCCTGGTCATTAAGGATGGAAGATTATCTTCAAGGAAGGAATTTATGTGGTTATATAGATGGAGATGGAGTTATGCCAAGTTTTAGGAACAAAAGTCAAGCAATACAAGAAGAGCAAGAAAGATTGAGCACATGGTGCTCCAAGGATGCACTGGCAAGGTTTCTTGTTGCCTCACATTAGAAGTTGTAAAACATCTGAGGAAGTGTGGAATGCACTTGAAGCCTTCTTCTCTTCAAGTACAAAGGCTTGGAAGCATCAAGTATGTCTAGACTTCACAACTCTCAAGAAAGCTCCCAAACAAAATGTGATTGATTTTTTCACAAAGCTCAAGGACATAGCAGATCAATTGGGAAGCATTGGAGAGGTAATAGATGAAGAACAAATTGTAAGGCAGGTCATCAATGGCTTGAAGGTAGATGACAAGTGGGAAGCATTCACCACAACTATGGATCTATACATGGATATGCATGTACGAGATTTCAACACACTCATAGGACAACTACTTACTCAAGACGCCAAGCTTATCAAGAATGGAGAAAGCTCCAAAGGTAATAAAGCTTCAGCCTTGTATACTGATAAAAGAAAGTCCAAAGAAAACAAAGGAAGAGGAAAGAAAGTGGATGATGAAGTAGGTACACATCAAGCTAACTATGCAGGTAGAGGAAGACATGGTAGAGGTAGAGGTAAAGGAGGAAGACAAGGTAGGGGGAGATCCCAAGACTCTAATTCATGCTCTATTTGTGGATTAACTAATCATAGAACTGAAAATTGCTTGAGGAATTCCAAGGATCAAAGAGGCAGAGGCTACAATAGAGGAAGTTATGGCTACTCAAGAGGAAGGTTCAACAATTACCATGGCAACTACAACAGTTACAACCATTTAAACTATCAAGGATGCAATAGAGGAAGAAGAGACTTCAATAACTACACAGAAGACTCAAATCAAGAGGACTCATTGCTAATCATGAGCATGTTTTCTACATAGATTCAGGTTGTTCCAATCATGTGGCAAGAAATGTGGCCCTTCTATCAGATTGGAACATAGAGCATGTTTTCTACATAGATTCAAGTGGTTCCAATCATGTTTGATGAGCATGTTTTCTACATAGAAGCATGTTTTCTACATAGATTCAGGTTGTTCCAATCATGTGGCAAGAAATGTGGCCCTCCTATCAGATTTCGAAGATCCAAGGAACAAGCATGAGGTACAAACAGGAGATGATACAAGAAACCTTGCGGAGAAAATAGGAAATGTCAAAGCACTTGATGGAAACATCAACTTACTCAGTAAGGTACTCTATGTCCCTACCATTACAAAGAATTTGATAAGTGTTGGGCAGATAGTAGAGAAAGGGTTGCAAGTTAGGTTCACAAAAGCAGGAGCATTTGTTGAAGATCCAAGTCAAGGATTCAAGAGAATTGCAAAAGGTGAAAAGATAGGTAGATTGTTCACATTTGAATTACAAGACACTAGAAACATTGATCTCTTTAACTATGGCAGTCAGACACTCATAGAATTGGAAGTATGGCACAAAAGGTTAGCACATATTGGTGAAAGATCATTAAAGCAAATTTACAGTGAACAAAGTGTACTTGGACTCCCTAACTTGTCAAAACAACACATGATTTATAAGTGTAGTGCATGTCAATTTGGAAAGTCTCATAGGTTACCATTCATGAAGAAAGGATATATTCATGGAGATCTCTTATAGTTGGTTCATACAGATGTATGGGGACCTAGCAAGGATGATTCAATATCTGGATCAAGGTATTATGTCTCCTTCATTGATGATTGCACAAGGTGGACTCTATTATACTTTATGAAACACAAAGATGAAGTCTTTTCATGCTTCAAAGGTTATTTGGCTCTTGTGGAGAATCAAACAGGTAAAACACTAAAAAGGCTAAGGTCAGATGGAGGGGGAGAGTACTTCTCCTATGAATTTGACTCCTTTCTTCAAGAAAGGGGAATCAAAAGAGAGATCACTACAAGGTACACTCTTAAGCAAAATGGAGTGGCAAGAAGAGGACAATTGTTGAAGGTGCAAGCTCTATGCTAAATGAAAAGTACTTATCTAATTAGTTATGAGATGAGGCTGTATCCACAGCCATTTATTTGATTAACAGGTTACCTTCAAAATCACTTGATGGCATGACACCATATGAGGCTTGGAATGGAAGAAGACCAAGCTTGGATCTTTGTAAGATTTTTGGATGTGTTGCTTTTGCTCATGTTCCTTCATAGGTTAGAGGCAAGATGGATCCCAAAGCAGAAAGGTGTGTATTCATTGGATATGACAACAATCAAAAGGGATACAGATTATACAACCCAACAACCAAAGGATTCTGAGTAGAGATGTAGTATTTGATGAGAATAGTTCTTGGTATGAAGATTCATGTAGAAAGGTCAACCTACCTTATGATCTGGAAGAAGATTTTCCAAAACTTGTTAAGGATAATTCTTCTAAAGTTGAAGAGTACGATACCTAAGAAGATGATGAAGCAACTCAATATGAAAGAATCAAAATGTGGAAGTCTAAAGGTAAAGCAAAAATGCAGGAACTTGGACAAGAGGAAAAATCATCACATCATGGCCTAAGAAGGTCCATGAGGGAGAAAAGGAAGCCAGAAAGGTATGGGTTTGATACTTATCTAGTCACTAAACATTCAATATATCTAGCACATGACATAAATCAAGAGGAACCTTCAACATTTGAGGAAGCAAAGAAGAAATCAATTGGAAGAAGAAATTGAATCTCTTGAGGAGAATAACACTTTGGAGCTGGTTCCCAAGTCTTTATCAATGAAAGTGATAGGCTCAATGTGGATTTACAAATCAAAGAAGAACTCAGATGGCTCCATTAACAGGTATAAGGCAAGGCTTGTGGCAAAAGGCTTTGCAGAAACTCCGGGAAATGATTATGAGGAGACCTTCTCTCCTGTAGCAAAGATGCCTACTATTAGGGTTTTGCTTAGTATTACCTCTTCCAAGAATTGGAAGATACTTCAATTGGATGTAAAAAATGCATTTCTTAATGGATGGATAACAGAAAAGGTATATATGGAAGAGCCACTTGGTTTTGAGAATCACATGTATCTTGATTATGTGTGTAAACTTAATAAAGCTTCATATGGACTCAAACAAGCCCCAAGGGCTTGGAATCACAGGCTTGTCTCATTCTTGCAGGACAATGGATTTCAACCTAGCAAGGCAGATCCATAACTATTCATAAAAAGGAGTAATTCTAAAGTCATCTATTTGTGTGTGTATGTAGATGATATTATACTTACAGGAAATGATACAGATGGCATGAAGAGAATCAAAGAACACATGAGAGAAGAATTCAAGATAAGTGATTTGGGTTCATTTACCTTCTTCCTAGGATTGGAAGTTGCCTACAAAGATCATGGTTTGTTTCTTACTTAAAGAAAGTACATTAAAGAAATATTGGCAAAATTCAAGATGCAAGATTGCAGGATTGCAGGTACTCCAATGGAGGTTAATCATAAATTGAGCTCACATGAAGGTGAACTCATAGAAGATGTGACAGGTTATCAAAGCCTTGTGGATAGTTTGAACTATGCCACATTCACAAGGGTTTATATATGTTATAGTGTGAGTGTGCTAAGTCAATTTATGCACAAACCCTGGAAACCTCACATGGAGACTCCCAAGAGGATACTCAGATATCTCAAAGGGACCATGAATGAGGGGTTATATTACCCTTATGTATCTGATTTAAGTTTGAAATTGTTCTTTGATGTAGATTGGGCTGGCTCCAAGGAAGACAGAAGGAGCACCTCAGGTTATCTTACCTTTGCAGGTTCAAAACTTGTTTCATGGTCATCCAAGAAGCAACCCACAGTTGCTCTCTCTTCTACTAGAAGCTGAATACAGAGGTCTTGCCATAGCTTCTCAAGAAGCTATGTGGATGAAGACACTATTCACAGATCTTGGTTTGGCGATTGGAACTCCAAATAGTTTTGGTGACAATATGAGCTCTATTCACTTAGCTGCTAATCCATTTTTTCATGCAAGGAATAAACATATTGAAGTTCATTATCACTATGTAAGAGAGAAGATTGTGAGCAAGGAGATTCAAATATCATATGTGTCCACTAATCAACAATGTGCAGATATTCTAACCAAAGCATTGGATGGTACAAAGCTTTGCAAATTCAAAGCCATGATTGGTTTGCAGGTAATCTTAGAAGATTGAGGACCTCAAGCATACTTGGCTTGAGGGGGAGCTGTTGGAGCAAGTGTATGACAAGCCTAAGTATTGGCTTGAGTCTCACAAAGTCATAGAAGAAGCCTTAAAGTGAAGACAATGTAAAGTTCACTTCTGAACTACCTCTTGTAACTTTTGAAGCCTTTACTTTATGTAAAAGTGAAGGAATCTAAAGTTGTTGAGTCCACTTGATCAAAAAGGGAAAGAAAACCCACGAATTTGTGATTGAAGGTAGTTGGAGAATCAAATAAATCACTAATAGATTGGAGAGTGATTGTAGGAAGTTAGGCTCCCAAGATCAACTATAAATTCATGGTAGTTTTAGTCGTTGTTATGAGAAGACCTCCAAGAGCTGAGCTTTATGCCATATCAAGGTGTGGTTTCAAGGCACACATATGTATCAATAAGTCCATTGTATTGTACAATCAATATACTTTCATTTTCATGATCATTTGAGTTCATATCTTCATGTTCTTGTGAAGTGTAGTGTGCACTGCCATATCTCTCAGTTTTCTAGGTCAGATTGCGAAGATGATTTCTCTGCACTTGGTGCATCATTTTCCATGATTCAACTTGGTAACTTTAGCCTCTAAGTCTACTTTATGATCCTCATTTTTCATTGTATTTGAATGTTTTAATCTTCATTTATGATCATTTGAAGTCAACTGTGTCACATCATTTTCTTCTTCTCTACCAGCACTCTCTAAGAACAGTCATTTTGTCAGAGCTTTTTCTCAGTGTGTACTTCACCATTTTCCATAACTTAAAGCTGGTAAGAATCCTCATACTGTCTAGTATGTTTGTACAACGTTTCATGAACATTCCATTATTTATTCATGAGATATCTCTATTTTACTGCGCATGGGTTTGTGTACTATTGCAACTTGGGAAAATTGGGGTCATCCTATCACTTGCAAAAATTCTTTCTCCTTGTGTAGTCCATCATTTTGGTTGAAATAACTCTTGATTGTTAGCTTAATAAGGTAATAAGAGTTCCCCATAAGGAATTAAGTTAATTGCTCCTGTGGCCAGAGAATTGTTCAAAACTTTGGACAGGTGTATGCACATATATAGCAAGTTTTTGGCTCTTGAATCTACTCCAACTTATTTGTTTTGATTGAAGTTTTTGAGAGTGATCTTCCAAGGTAAATAGGGTGTCTAATACATCCCTTGGCAAGCTAATAGGGCCCACAACATATCTCTAGAGTCCATTTGGCTGGTGTAGTGCAAAGTTTTTGCAGCACCACTTCATCTTCATTAACTACAAATCCATCTCTTCACATTTTCCCCCCAGCTTGTATATATGCCTATAGCCCTGACGGATTAATTATTTTTGTACATTCTTGTGGTAATACACTGAGTATTGTGTGTTGTGCTCCAAGCTTCTTCTTCTTCCTTGTGCTGTTTGCATGCTTCCGCAGACCTCTAACTCCAACAATACTTCATCTACTTCCTAGGATGCATTTAGATTTGAGGTTCATTCAGAGTCTAGGGTCTTAAATGGTTCGCCATGAGTGTAGTTTCTCCAATTTACCCCTATAGTATCTTTTCAAGTATTGGGATTAGTTATAGTAATGTTTGGGTGCTAAATGTCTTAACAAAATTTGAGTTCCAATCTAACTAGGGTTTGTTTCCAAGTTTCCATGATACGTGATACTTGAGGTTTATAGTACACGATACTAACCAGGATGATACCATACTTGTATTTTGTGATGATGCTTGAGCTACCATGATAATCGATAGTTTCCTCAATGATACATGATGCTTGGATTCTCATGATACAATACTTGAGCTAAGGATGATACATAATACACAATAAGTCCACAATACATGTCACTTAGACTTTACGATACACGATACACAAATATGATGATACACGATACATGTTACAAGTGTAGATGATATATGATACAAGCCCTACTTGGGATACATGATACTTGGGAGTTTCAACAATACATGATATTAGGAAATCTCGATGCTCAACCAGACAATACATGATACCTAGGTATCCCAATAAGCTAGGGTAAGGTATTAGCAATGTACAATACCTGAGAAGTATGGCAACACATGGGAATTTGGTATCGTGATACTATAATCAACCATGCACTATACTTGGACTTTTCTAAGTCCAAATTTGAAACTTTTTGTGTCTATGTGCTCCTTGTGCTCTCCTTGTCACCACTATGTGCCTATAGCTAGCAAATTCTATTGTTTTAGTCCTATTCATCACTTATGATACTTGACACTTGTGCTATCATCCTATGAGAGTGTTCAATCAAAACTTTGAATCATCCACAATGAAGTGCTCACCTCAAAGAGTACTTTTCTAAGTTTTTAGCACTAAAATTCAATTGTGCACTAAGTTCCACGTGATACAAGCTCTACCATATTGATCTCTTGCGAGCTCCATGATAAATGCGCAAACAAATGAAGTGAAGTGTGGTGAAACTTGGTTTTTAGTCTTTGGCTAAGACCAAAGAGTCCACAAAAAATTCATTTTTTCTTTTGCTTTTTTGACTTGTGATTAGTTTAATCTACTTCCTCACTCCTTCACATACTTCTAACCCTATTCTCAACTCTAGCCCTAATCCAAGAAACTTGTCAAACACAATGAGTGTATCAAATAACAAGTACAAGAGATGTTTTGACTTACCAAGATACTAAAATAACTTCTTCATGCTCATTATCTTCACAATTATTCTCTAACCATCTTATACACACCTTGATTGAGGTCCTTCCCTGACAAGAGCACCAAAAACATGTGTACCTAAGCTCACAATGTCGTACAGACCTCCGATGAAGGAGACTAAAGCTCTATCATCAAGCATGTGCGTATAGTAGTGGAGCTGATACACTCGTTAAATTATCAATCCATGAATTAAACCACATCAAGTGTATGAAGACATGTGCTCACGTGATAGCTAATAGACAATTGTGACAAGTAATACATGCAAATTACGTAAATCTACCTCACATGACACCTCCTACACACTTGCATGTATCGGGATATTTGGTGTAGAAGTAGACACTAATTGAGTGATTTATCTCAGCTTTGATACCCAAATATGGTGAATAGCGGGTTGCTTTTTGCTATTGAGAAGAGAATTCCAATGGTCATACTTTCAACTCGATCATATTTCTATGCTTCATGCTATGGTAAAACAAGTGGTGGGAAACACCAAGGGTCTTGCTTGTATGCTTCCCATGCCTCACAGACACACCAATACAATGGAAAGAGATGCAGACCGGGTAGACAACAACCCTAGGCACACATTCCATGCCTCAAACACACATACAAGCTTAAAGAGAAGAAGATACAGAGACATGAAGAAGCTAATTTGAAATTATACAAATCTTAGTTCTTCAAAATGGCAAAAACTTCTTATACGAGAGTCAAAAGTAACTTATATACATGTGCCCTAAACTTGGTCCTTTCACATAAGAAGCTGACACTTTCTCTATAATTCACTAAGTTCCTACTATTGTACAAGGGTAATGTTACATTCTTCAAAGATCATGCATCTAGATGCCACCTTTACAAAAATTACAAACCTTCTCATAGTTTTACATTGGATTTCTAGACTTCATTTTCCTCTCTTCTTTCTTTTGATTTTTGTCTTTCAACATCCGCAATAGGTGTTTTAAGATCAAATTAGGCCTGACATTGCAAAATTTAATGGTCTCCAAAAAAGATAGATAGATAGATAGATAGATAGATAGATAGATAGATAGATAGATACATAGATAGATAGATAGATAGATAGATAGATAGATAGATAGATAGATAGATAGATAGATAGATAGATAGATAGATAGATAGATAGATAGATAGATAGATAGATAGATAGATAGATAGATAGATAGATAGATAGATAGATAGATAGATAGATAGATAGATAGATAGATAGATAGATAGATAGATAGATAGATAGATAGATAGATAGATAGATAGATAGATAGATAGATACATAGATAGATAGATAGATAGGTAGATATATAGATAGATACAAAGAAATAAATAAAGAAAGAAAGAAAGAAAGAAAGAAAGAAAGAAAGAAAGAAAGAAAGAAAGAAAGAAAGAAAGAAAGAAAGATAGATAGATAGATAGATAGATAGATAGATAGATAGATAGATAGATAGATAGATAGATAGATAGATAGATAGATAGATAGATAGATAGATAGATAGATAGATAGATAGATAGATAGATAGATAGATAGATAGACAGACAATACATAGATAGATAGATAGATAGATAGATAGATAGATAGATAGATAGATAGATAGATAGATAGATAGATAGATAGATAGATAGATAGATAGATAGATAGATAGATAGATAGATAGATAGATAGATAGATAGATAGATAGATAGATAGATAGATAGATAGATAGATAGATAGATAGATAGATAGATAGATAGATAGATAGATAGATAGATAGATAGATAGATAAATAGATAGATAGATAGATAGACAGATAGATACATAGATATATAGGTAGATAGATAGATAGATAGATAGATAGATAGATAGATAGATAGATAGATAGATAGATAGATAGATAGATAGATAGATAGATAGATAGATAGATAGATAGATAGATAGATAGATAGATACATAGATAGATAGATAGATAGATAGATAGATAGATAGATAGATAGATAGATAGATAGATAGATAGATAGATAGATAGATAGATAGATAGATAGATAGATAGATAGATAGATAGATAGATAGATAGATAGATAGATAGATAGATAGATAGACAGATAGACAGATAGACAGATAGAGAGATAGACAGAGAGACAATGAGACAGAGAGACAGAGAGATAGATAGATAGATAGATAGATAGATAGATAGATAGATAGATAGATAGATAGATAGATAGATAGATAGATAGATAGATAGATAGATAGATAGATAGATAGATAGATAGATAGATAGTGATGGAGAGTGTTAATCTCCAAAAGAACAACCTACTCTTGAATTTAGAACACCTCTATATCAAGAGTAAGTCAAAACCTTCACCAATTTAAGCTATCAATGACCAAATATTAATTTCTTGACTAAACTGTGAAGAAGGAATTTTCTCAGAAAGTCTGCTGCATAGATCTTGCTCATTAACTGAGTAAATGTGTAAAGTTTTTTATGAAACTTTGCACAAGGTGTCACCTAAAGATTGCGCACCTTCTCCAAGTTAAATTACTTCAAAAGGTTCAGTAGATGTTGAGAAATCTACTTACCAAGTCAGCTATGTCTAAATCTGCACTTCTGAGAAGTCGATTTGGATACCCCTAACTTCTTAACTTCAATTCTCTTAGTATAAAACCCCTTTAAGCAAATGCTTCTAACCACGAGTAGCTTACCTTCCAACTTAAAGATTAAGTGCTTATTTGCACAAAACTTTAAACTGTGGAGTGAGAAATGATCAAATCATTAAGATCGAAATTCGCGCCTGTTTTAGGAACCAGTTTTTACTTTCTCACATGCAAATGTTTCTACACACAATTCTTTTAGCCTGATCACAATTAGACTCTCAAACTCTAGCCATAGATTGATTAACTATGGACTTAGATATCTCCAAAAGGAATTCACAAAATATCTATCACACAGAGAGAAAACACAGAAACATCGGGCGCAATTTTTCCTTCTATTTCTCATAAATTTCAACTGAGTGAGGATGGAGAGTTCAACTCACTTCACACATGTCTAATGACATTTTCTACTTCTCAATACACAAATCTCATGATCTGCTATTGTCTCTCCTTGTCTTCTCTCTTTGCCCCGACATTCTTCAAAAGTATTTATAAGCAATTATGTACAGACTTTTTATCAAAGCATAAGTATATGTAACCTATGTCTTAACTAATGTACATATGTGTACATGTCTTTCACTCTGTGAATGTATCCATCTTCTTTGCTTCAAATCCTCAATTGGTGATTGGTCTGCACCAACAGCTCCCCCTCAATCATCAATTGAGGTTTCTCTTATCTTCTTTATACCTGCCATGTCTTTAAACTTCTGTAGCTTTGGTCCATCCAAGCTCTTTGTAAGCATATCAGCTATCTGTTCTTTTGTTGAAGTATGTATGACTTCAATCTCCTTATCCATCACCTTCTCTCTTAGAAAGTGATACTGTATCTCAATATGTTTAGTCCTGGCATGAAAAACAGGATTAGCAGCTAGATATAATGAACTCATGTTATCACCATAAATGATAGGTATGTTCTGTATAGTATCAAAACTCTTCATTAGAGTCTTAAGCCATATCACTTCTTTTGCAGCTTCAACCATGCCTTTGTACTCTGCTTCTGTAGATGACAAAGCAACTGTATGTTGCTTCTTTGAGCACCAAGAGATTAACTTATCTCCCACATAGCACATGTATCCATAGGTTGATCTTCTATCATCTGGATTACCTGCCCAATCTGCATCACTATAGATCTTGATGTTTGTATCTGATGTGAACCCATAATACAAACCTTCTTTGAGTGTACCCTTAATGTATCTCAACACTCTTTGACCTGCAATCCAATGCTCTTTCCTAGGACAATGCATAAATTGAGACAAAACCCCTACTGCATATGATAAATCAGGTCTAGTTAAAGTAGCATAGATAAGACTACCAACCAAACTCTGATATTGTCTCATGTCCTTGAATTCTTCACCTCCAAATTTACTCAATTTGTGATTCACCTCCATTGGTGTAGGTGCTACCCTGCAATCATCCATTTTAAACTTGATTAACAAGTTCTTCAAATACCTTTCGTGGGTCACAAATACTCCATGTTGGGTATATGTAATCTCCACGCCCAAGAAGTATGACAAGTCTCCCAAGTCACTTATTTTGAACTCCTTTTCCATTTGCTTCTTTAGTCTTTGTATTCCTTCCTCATCTGTACCTGTAAGTATTATATCATCAACATATATGCACATGTATATGAAACCATTATCACTTGCTTTGACAAGCAAGCTACTATCTGCTTTAGACACCTGAAATCCAAGTTCTTTCAAGAACTTTACAAGTCTATAATTCCATGCCCTTGGGGCCTGCTTCAAGCCATACAAAGCTCTCTTGAGCTTGCACACATGATCTGGATACCTTTTATCTCTGAACCCATGAGGTTGCTCCATGAATACATCATCTGAAATATAACCATTCAAAAAAGCATTTTTTACATCAAGTTGACATAACTTCCAACCTTTACATGCAGCAATAGCTATAAGTGTCCTGATGGTTGTCATCTTTGCCACAGGACTATAAGTCTCATCATAGTCAACACCATATGTCTGAGCAAACCCTTTGACAACAAGTCTAGCTTTGTACCTAGACACACTTCCATCTGCAAATCTTTTTGTCTTATAAACCCACTTACATCCAATGATCTTCTGACTATTTGGCTTTGGAACCAAATCCCATGTTTGATTCTCCAATAATGCATCATATTCTTCTTGCATAGCTTTCTCCCAATTTTCTTTACCTTTTGCCTCTTCATATGTAGAAGGGTCTTCATCTGTTTTAATCATGTAAGCATAATCTTTGGTAGCCAGAAATGAAGTATCATAGCTATACCTTGTAGGTTGCCATTTGTTCCTTGTAGACCTCCTAAGTTCTCCACTTCTTGAGGTTTCTGGTTCTTCATATTCAGGATCAAACCTAGGTGTTTCTTCCACTTCAACCTGCACTTCATTATTCTCTTCTTCATCAATTATTTGTACCTTTGACTTACCTTTCCTTTGGCTCACAATCTCTTCATCATCTGTATTAAGATTGATAGTACCTGCATACCAAGTACCTTGCTCATCAAATGTAACATCTTTTGATACAAGAAAATGTTTTGTGGATGGATTCCACAACCTGTATCCCATCTGCTTATCATCATAACCAATAAACACATATTTTTCAGCTTTAGGTTCCAATTTGTGCCTTAATTGTGATGGCACATATGCATAGGCCAAACATCCAAATACTTTGCAATGGTCTAGTGTAGGTCTCTTACCCCACCATGCCTCATAAGGTGTCATTCCCTGCAAAGCTTTACATGGTAACCTATTGACCAAATAAGTAGCTGTATTTACAGCCTCAGCCCACAAATAATTAGGGCAATTTTTCTCTTTCATCATGGACCTTGCAAACTCAACAAGAGTTCTATTTCTCCTTTCTGCTACACCATTTTGTTGAGGAGAGTACCTGCAAGTAACTTCCCTTTTTATACCTGCATCCCACAAGTAATTACTGAATTCATTAGAGAAATACTCTCCCCCTCCATCTGACCTTAGTCTTTTCAACTTATGTCCTGTAATTCTTTCTGCATATGCATGATAGTGTTTAAATGTATTAAACACTTCTGACTTATCTTTGATCACATAAATAGTGATCCATCTAGTAGCATCATCAACATAAATCACATAATACCTTGACCCATTTATACTGAAATCCTTTGATGGCCCCCACACATCTGTGTGTACCAACTCAAGCTTCTCTGAGTACATAAAACCATGCTTGGAGTAGGAAAGCTTATGAGCCTTACCTAATTGATATGCCTCACATATGTATGTCATATGTTGACCTGCAACATTAGGCAAACCAAGTACTGAACCATTGTTAATCATGTCTTTAATACCTCTTTCATTGAAATGTCCAAGCCTCTTATGCCAAAGATCTAACTCAGAGATCTTATGTCCTCCATAAGTGAACATGGCATGACCAATATTACCTTGAATCTTCAATGTGAACAATCTTCCTTCTTTCTTCCCTGAAACAATTTGTTTATACCCATTGCTAGGGTCTTCCACAAACACTCCTTCATTAGTGAACCTTACTTCATAACCTTTTTCCACAATTTGTCCTACACTTATCAAATTCTTAGGAATTGTAGGAACATACAAGACCTTACTCAATAAGGTGCTACCATCCTTGGCCTTCACTGATCCAATTGACTTCACATTGTGCTTTGTCTTGTCACCTGTTTGAACAACATGATTAGATACCTTATTCTCCAAATCAGTCATCAAGGCTATATTACCACTCAGGTGATTACTACACCCTGAATCAATGTAGAAGACTCTTTGATCTTCACTCTGCCTTTCACAAGTTGCATTCATTATCAATGTTGAATCTTCCTTTTGATCTGAAGCATAATTGTAGTAGGTGTTGTTATATTGTTGACTTTGGAAACCTCTACCTGCATTTCTTCCAAAGTAACCCCTACTACCTCTGCCTCTGAAATTACCTCTTTGATTTCTACCACCTCTTCCTCTTGCATTATAATTTTGACTATATCCATTATTACTCTGAGTATTGTGCCAACAATCATTAGCTAAGTGATTTGTCTTACCACAAATCCAACAAGCTTTGCCTCCATCTTTGTTGTTTCTGCCTCTTCCTCTACCTTTGCCACCTCCTCTACCTCTTAGGAAGTTGGCTTGACTAGTTGTGCCTTCTTCTTCACCTGATTGTTGCTTTCCTTTGTTAGCTTTCTTCTTGTCCTTTGAGTACATTGCATGACCTGTACTTTTGTCACCATCTCCTTTAACATCCTGCTCAAATGTTAGCATATGACCTAGCAACTGATTTAAATCAAGAGTGAAATGATCAAGTGAT
>CM035416.1:75213042-75225542 GCA_020310875.1 Ceratopteris richardii
GATAGATAGATAGATAGATAGATAGATAGATAGATAGATAGATAGATAGATAGATAGATAGATAGATAGATAGATAGATAGATAGATAGATAGATAGATAGATAGATAGACAGACAGACAGACAGACAGATAGATAGATAGATAGATAGATAGATAGATAGATAGATCGATCGATAGATAGATAGATAGATAGATAGATAGATAGATAGATAGATAGATAGATAGATAGATAGATAGATAGATAGATAGATAGATAGATAGAGATAGATAGATAGATAGCTAGATAGATAGGTAGAAATATATATATATATATATATATATATATATATATATATATATATATATATATATATATATATATATATATATATATATATATATATATATAGAGAGAGAGAGAGAGAGAGAGAGAGAGAGAGATAGATAGATAGATAGATAGATAGATAGATAGATAGATAGACATATAGATAGATAGATAGATAGATAGATAGATAGATAGATAGATAGATAGATAGATAGATAGATAGATAGATAGATAGATAGATAGATAGATAGATAGATAGATAGATAGATAGATAGATAGATAGATAGATAGATAGATAGATAGATAGATAGATAGATAGATAGATAGATAGACAGCGAGTCGTAACAAACGAGAACTATGTCGTAAAAAGAGAACACTTACGTCAAAAATTACATGTTTTCACCTCATTTTTGGAATTCCTTTACACCAGTATACATATATTACAAAAATGAGGTGAAAACAAGTAATTTTTGACGTTTTTTGTCATTTTCTCAAAAAAAAAATGAGCTCAAAATGTAGTCAAAATTTCACTATATTAGGCATTGACGTGTCCCAAAATGTATATGATAAGACATTGACATGTCCAAAATCTATATTCTAAGACATTGACATGTCTAAAATATATATAAGAATGTAGAAGTCAATAGTTTTTACACAAAAATAACATTTTAGACATATCTTTAATGGGTGGATATCTGATTGTTATTCAAAATTGCTACAAAACATGGTTTCATTAACCAAACTACTTTGAGGCATTTACATAAGCACTAAAAATGTCTGAGAGCTTCAATGCAACTCACAACTTTGTCGATCTATGTCTACACCCTCATCATCTGATGCACTTGATTCAGTCTCATACTGTTGAGAGCTCTCTTCTTCTTCTTCTATATTCACAAGAGCTCTATCTTCATCCACGTACATACCAAATTCTGCAGGATCATGCACAACTCTTCTTGTTTTCCTATGATTTCCTGTACCACATACATCTGGAAGCTTTTGTTTTATCATGTTGATGGTTGCTTTCCTCAAGTGACCAGTTTTTGTCAAGGAAAAATCATAAACAAGAATATCTACATCATCCATTTTAAGAGTGGATGTGCTTCGAATATTCTTTTTCCTTGTTGAACCTGTTCGTTTAGCATCACACACCATTTCTAAGTTATATTTACCTGTGAATGCATTACTACTTTTAGTGTAATACCAATGCACCACCAAAGCCTCTATTCTTCTCTGATCAATATCTTTAGTTATCTCTAAAACCTTTGCAATCCAAAATGGTCTGGTAGCCTCATCACCATCAGCAAGTACTGCAATAAGCGTTCCAACATTTATCTCTATTAAATTTCCTTGCCATCTTGCTTCTGCCTGTTTTGTCATCCTTGGGCCTACATAAATATTTCTTTCTGGTGGATGTATAAAACTTTGAAGTGCATCTGCATTACATGCTTGGGCCACATTCGCGGATCTTTGTGTACAAAAATCCCATGTGAATGGAACATCAACTGGCCAGTGACCTGCAATTGTATACTGTATAATCTCTTCTTGATGATTGAAAAAGTCCTCCCACCAAGATACATCTTGATCTCCAGCATATTTTTTTGCACGCTCAATATGTCTCTTCTTTTCAATGAGTGCATGCATCCAGCTTTTACTTTGTTCAACCACACTTCCACATCTTTCTGTATTGTTTTTATCTTCATATGGTGATTGTTCTGCACCATACACTGTTACAGTAGACAAATTAGGCACCTGCAATAAGAAACTGCATCCCTCTTTAGGCTCCCACCCAAGAGAAGATGAATACTGCTTTGCAAATAAAAGGGTTATTTCATCAACCCTCCTCATCAAGAATACATGGTTGAAACTAATATTGTGCAATGGAGCCAAAACCTTAGCACTGTTATCAAGGCCCATTGAGCAAAAGTGCTTAAAGTCATAAATCTATGTGAGGTGTTGAACTTCTGGTTTTGGAGTATATGCTTCTGAAATCAGCTCAGATAAAATCGGAAGAGTAAAAGCATTGTTACGTGCCAACTTCTTAGAGAAAGTACTGAACATTTGATCAATGTGATCATGAGTGTGGCCAACCAGAAGAAAATTTACCTTAACCTTCTGAAATACCTGTTTTTCAACAAGCATGCTTAAATATCCAAAGACTGTAGAATTTTTATTCTCTCTTGGAGTATTATCTAGTTGCAAATATAGAGTTGGTGGCAAAAGACCCTTCCATGATTGCAAAACACGATGAATGACAGTAACTGTAAGGTTTGGATCATTATGCACATTCGGATATGTGAAGAAAACCTTGGACATTACAGTTCCATTGTATACCAAAGCGCCAACCAAATGCATTTGCACAAGGACTTCATCTCCAATGTCCTTAGGGATGCGATAAAAATGTGGCAAACAAGTTTTTTTCTGATCCATACCATCGATCAACAAACACATATAACGCTCCGGATTTCTGAGTGCCTTACTTCGATGATGAATTGCTTTCTTTCTCTCTAATGCTTGACTCTCATGATGGTTGTTAAGAAGGTTTTTAAAATTATGCTTTTCCTGTGGTGTTGTAGCCCCTTTTGCCATGTTTTTCAAAGTGGCGCAAACTGAACATTCACCCATTCTAACTTTACGAGGAATAGAAACATTGTTAAACTCTTCCTTCCATAATCGAGTAAAGTGACGATACAACACATACTTCTCATTTCTATTTTCCATGTCTTCTCTATATATTTGAAATACCTCTCGACGAGTAAAGTTATCTGACAAGTGCAACCTTCTAGTTGTAGGCATAACTTCACAATGCAAGCTAAAATAGTTCATCATCCAATTCATTGCATGACGTCCAACAGATCCTTTGGTCCCAACATGGAACGTATCCAAAATGAGATCCCCATTCAAAAACCCTTGTTGAACCCTATGTATTCTAAAATTTCCTACACCCATTGCAATTTTAAATGCAGCCCTACAGCATGGCATCCCTTGAGTAAAGAAATATTCAAAACCAACACGCGTTACTGAAATGTTATCCTCAATCATTTGCATGCAAGAAACAAGGTATATATCTTGCCTTTCACTATCTAAATGGAGGAATTTTTCTCTTATGTGCTTTAGTTTCTTCATCCCTAAATTATACAAGCATTTCAAACCACAACAATGCTTCACAATATCCAATGCAATCTGTCTATCTGAAGTAAGAAATTTAAATCTTTTTCGACTTACTTCACGAGACCTTCTTTTAAATCATAGATTGAGCTTGCTTTGCTTTTTCGTTGCTCCACATGCACTTGAGTCAGAAGGGAGATCAATGGTTGGATCAGATGGGAGATCAAGAGGTGCATTTGTATGAGCAGCATTGCATTGTGAATTGGATAACTTAAATGACTCAACAGAAAACATGGAATCATCAGCACGTTCTAAATCATAGGGATCATCACTTCTCTGGAAAGGCTCAACTGAGAACAATGAATCAATATGAGCAGAGGAAGCTGATGCCCAAGCATCCACTGAAAATATTGAGCTCATCTTCACTGAGTTCACAGAAGACTGAAGATGAATGACCTTTTTAAATAAGTAGAAATCCGAGATCAAGTGAAGATATCACATCAAATGTCACATCAAGAAGATATGAAATCAAAAGCTTATTAAAGTACATTAAATAACATAAAACATCAAATTACATCAAATCACTTAATTACTCAAATATACACTAATAAGGGAACCAAAGATTTGATTCACTTTTGATTCAAATGATCTTTTTCTAACTTCATATGAGTCATTCAGTCTAAGCATTGTGAATGAATCAAAATATATCAAAGTTGTGTTCCAATAGGAATATATAATAAAATTGTTTGGATGAAATTTTACAAGAAGAAATTTTACAACTGGAATATATCCAAGTTGAGTTCCAACTGGAATATGCTATGCCATTGAACACTATACAAGAAGAAATTTTACATTTGGTTAAGATTTCAAGGATTAGGTTTTATTGTGGTCTTGGCTAGATATCAAAGAGGTAGATGAAAGTATATTGAAAAAGAATTGTGTAAAAGAGGCACACAGAAAGTATATTCATACATTGATTTTCCATTTCAACAATGTGTTACAAGATAAATGTGAATATGAACTAAAGTGTGGAGGATAACACTATAAAGATGTCATTAATCTCACAACTTAGACCTAATTTTCTCCCAAGCAATAGAATCTAAGAAAAAACATCTACATGAGATTAGAAATCCTCATGTACATACCATACTGTTGCCATTGAAGTTTAATTTCCATGCAAATGTATATAAATAGTTGCAAGGTTCTGTACTAGAATGTTTATTCATAGTGATTTTCCATTTCAACAGTGAGTTACAAGATAAATGTGAATATGAACTAAAGTGTGGAGGGTAATACTATGAAGATGTCATTAGTCTCCCACATTTAACACAACTTTGACTTGATTTTCTCCCAAGAAAGAGATTCTTAGAAACAAATCTCTACATGAGTTGAGACATCCTCATGGACATACCATACTCTTGCCATTGAAATGTAATTTCTATGCAAATGTATATAAATAGTTGTAAGGGTCTATGAATATTTCATTAAAGTGGCTCTGAAACAGCCTATTTGTGTGGGTGCTATTCCCTGGTTAGATAAGTTGACAGATTTAGCTAGATAGATAGATAGATAGATAGATAGATAGATAGATAGATAGATAGATAGATAGATAGATAGATAGATAGATAGATAGATAGATAGATAGATAGATAGATAGATAGATAGATTGATTGATTGATTGATAGATAGATAGATAGATAGATAGATAGATAGATAGATAGATAGATAGATAGATAGATAGATAGATAGATAGATAGATAGATAGATAGATAGATAGATAGATAGATAGATAGATAGATAGACAGATAGATAGATAGATAGATAGATAGATAGATAGATAGATAGATAGATAGATAGATAGATAGATAGATAGATAGATAGATAGATAGATAGATAGATAGATAGATAGATAGATAGATAGATAGATAGATAGATACAGAGATAGATATAGAGATAGATAGATAGATAGATAGATAGATAGATAGATAGATAGATAGATAGATAGATAGTCCACAATACATGCCACTTAGAATTTATGATACATGATACACAAATATGATGATACACGATACGTGTTACAAGTGTAGATAATATATGATACAAGCCCTACTTGGGATACTTGATACTTGGGAGTTTCAACAATACATGATATCAGGAAATCTCGATGCTCAACCATACAATACATGATACCTAGGTATCCCAATAACCTAGGGTAAGGTATTAGCAATGTACGATACGTGATAAGTATGGCAATGCATGGGAATTTGGTATGGTGATACTATAATCAACCATGCACTATACTTGGACTTTTCTAAGTCCAAATTTGAAACTTTTTGTGTCTATGTGCTCCTTGTGCTCTCCTTGTCACCACTATGTGCCTATAGCTAGCAAATTCTATTGTTTTAGTCCTATTCATCACTTACAATACTTGACACTTGTGCTATCATCCTATGAGAGTGTTCAATCAAAACTTTGAATCATCCACAATGAAGTGCTCATCTCAAAGAGTACTTTTCTAAGTTTTTAGCACTAAAATTCAATTGTGCACTAAGTTCCACGTGATACAAGCTCTACCATATTGATCTCTTGCGAGCTCCATGATAAATGCGCAAACAAATGAAGTGAAGTGTGGTGAAACTTGGTTTTTAGTCTTTGGCTAAGACCAAAGAGTCCACAAAAAATTCATTTTTTCTTTTGCTTTTTTGACTTGTGATTAGTTTAATCTACTTCCTCACTCCTTCACATACTTCTAACCCTATTCTCAACTCTAGCCCTAATCCCAGAAACTTGTCAAACACAATGAGTGTATCAAATAACAAGTACAAGAGATGTTTTGACTTACCAAGATACTAAAATAACTTCTTCATGCTCATTATCTTCACAATTATTCTCTAACCATCTTATACACACCTTGATTGAGGTCCATCCCTGACAAGAGCACCAAAAACATGTGTACCTAAGCTCACAATGTCGTACAGACCTCCGATGAAGGAGACTAAAGCTCTATCATCAAGTATGTGCGTATAGTAGTGGAGCTGATACACTCGTTAAATTATCAATCCATGAATTAAACCACATCAAGTGTATGAAGACATGTGCTCATGTGATAGCTAATAGACAATTGTGACAAGTAATACATGCAAATTACGTAGATCTACCTCACATGACACCTCCTACACACTTGCATGTATCGGGATATTTGGTGTAGAAGTAGACACTAATTGAGTGATTTCTCTCAGGTTTGATACCCAAATATGGTGAATAGCGGGTTGCTTTTTGCTATTGAGAAGACACTTCCAATGGTCATACTTTTAACTTGATCATATTTCTATGCTTCATGCTATGATAAAACAAGAGTGGTGGGAAACACCAAGGGTCTTGCCTGTATGCTTCATATGCTTCACAGACACACCAATACAATGGAAAGAGATGCAGACGGTGTAGGAGCAAATTTTGACAAATGGTGGATCAATTCAGTCGTCTCGCTAACGACGCACATAGGGTGACTATGCAGAACAAGTATAAGTTTTCCTAAGGTCCGTAGGGCAAAGCGTCCCTATATCTTTCTACTGTGTCTAAATAGGATGGTAAGATTAATTCCTCACTAGCTACTTGATCTTTAATGATTTCAGTTACGTATAAATCTTCTTGAGAATTATCAATGTTTCTCGCTACAGATGGTGGAAAAAGATCTTCACTATCTTCAGTACTAGGTGAAACAATGGAAATTAATGGTAAAGTTCTAGATAATCTTCGATCAAATTCTCTTGTAATCAAAGTTTCGTCTACAATCTTATCTTTAAGTAGTTCTTCAATTTTTTCAACTGGACTAGGAAATAATGTTTCAAAGGTAGATGGAGGTAAAAAGGTGTTACTAGATGAAGCCTCTTTAGACATAAAGATGAAATGTAAATAGATTAATGATAGATTGCCTATACAAAGCTATAAGATTTTGTTCATTAAAATGAAATCCTATACAAGCTAAACAATAGATTTTAGCTAAGTAAATTCTTTCACACTTCAAATCTTCAGTTCGTCATCATCAGGGCTGCATCTCATCTGAAAAATCAGATGAGAAATATAAGTATGCTTTTATAAAAAAGTAAACACTCATTTAAATCTTAATATATATATATATATATATATATATATATATATATATATATATATATATATATATATATATATATATATATATATATATATATATATATATATATATATATATAACTTAGTTAAATATAAGATAATTAACTTTTCTTAAACATATATATATATAAGTACATTCATTTATTTAAACATACACATTGCAATAAAATAATTCATTCATACATTACATCATATAATTCACATAGCTTAATACACTTATACATATTCATACATATTACATATGCTAACATGCATCACATGCATACTAACATACATGCATGACATAACATACTCTAACATAAATGAGCATGCATACATGCACACTAACATACATACATGACATAACATACTCTAACATAAATGAACATGCATACATGCACACTAACATAACCCTCATGCATACATGCACATGCATAAATGGACATGCATTCATAACATGACATGCATACATACATGCATGAACATGCAAATGAAAATTACACTAACATAACTCACATGCACACATGCACATGCATAAATGAACATGCATACATGACATACACACATGCATAAATAACTTACACTAACACACATATGCATAAACATACATATACGTGCATACATAACTTATACTAACACACATATATATGAACATACATATACATGCATACATGCATGAACATACATGCACAACACACAACATGCAAGTACTAATATCTAATATACATGCATTAACTATGCATACATTTACTAACACCTAACATGCAATAACATAAACATGCAATAACATAAACATGCACTAACATGCACATATATAAACATGCATGTACAAACACACATGCAAGCATAACATACATGCATAACATAAATCAACATGCATGCATACATAATATACACATAACATCTAATATGCATATCTTAATTGACATGCAGTAACTAACATGCATACACTTCTAAAATGCATTAACATAACTTCTAACATCTAACATGCATTACCTTAACTAACATGCCTTATTTGCACTAACATGCCTAAGGTTTACTAACATCTCTAACATTTGACAAGGGTACATGCACTAACAGCTAACATGGGTTCATGCACTAACACCTATCATGGGTTCATGCACTAACATGGGTACAACAGTTACTAGATGCATTTTCTAATAAGTTTCTAACAAGCTAAAGGTTGAACAAGCTTGGATTAAGGGTAAGAAAAGGAAAGGATAAGTGAATGAATAAGGAGAAGTTTAGATAAAATAATGGAATCTTTTAGAAAGGTAAGGTTAAAAGCTAAATGGAACCTCCTTCTGGTAACCTGAAACTCATAAGAGAAGTTTAGGAATTCAAATCATATATATATAATCAATTTATTTAAATAAACATACATGCATACCCTTTCATACCCTCCATTTCATACATAATAAAATCATTAACCATTGCATATCATTCATTTCAACAAACATACTTAATGCATATGCATGACATAATAACATTAAAATATAATGAACCTAAGCTAAAACACTTTCACACACACATACACATACATTAATACATAAACATATACATAGGAAACATAAACATATATTAAATCATCCACATACAATTATAAATACATAAACATATAACTTTATATATACACTCCATATTTCCATTTTTAGTATTTATTTAATAAATATACTTAAACATACATATAACATTAAACATCATAATATAAACATAAAATATTTAATATATCTAAATTATAAAGTAAATACATATATAAACATAATAATTTAACAAAAGAAAAAAAACAGTAACTAAATATCTAATAAATATAAAATAAAAAAGAAAAGAAGCTAAAAAAAAGGAAAAGAAAAAATAAATTAAAAAAACTTTCACTATTACTCTCTCTCTCTCTCTCTCTCTCTCTCTCTCTCTCTCTCCCCTACTGTCGGCCGCTGCGCCGTTGGCTGCAGGGAGGGAGGAAGGAGGGAAAATAAAAAAAGAAAACTAAAAAAAATAACCTCTCACACCCTCTCTCTCTTTCTCTCTCTCTCTCTCTTTGTCTCTCTCTCTCTCTTTGTCTCTCTCTCTCTCTATCTCTCTCTCTCTCTCCTATGCGTGTAGCTCTGCTGCACCGCCGAGAGAGAAAGAGAGGGAGAGGGAGAAAGAAGAGGACAAAAAGGAATAAGAGGGAGTAAAGAAAGGGAAAAATCAGTATTAAAGAAAGGAAGAAAAAGGAAATGAGGAAGAGAAGAAAATAAAGAAGAGTGAAAAAACTTTGACCTTCCCAATTCTCTGCAACATCAGAAATCTAAAGTAAAAAAAAATTTGCTTTCCATTAATTGAATGACAAAAGTAAGAGAGATGGACTTCTCTCTCCTCCTGCCAGAAGACAGTCATGGAAATGTGTGCACAAATGACTATAGTCTAGAGGAAAGGAAAAATAGAGTACCTGAAAAATCACATGAGCTTGTGAGTACGTACTCCCTCTTTATATAGATGAGAGTAGCCCACCATAGCCCACATTTTCCCTAAGACAACTGATCGATGCAGCCTACATTTACTCCTCTTCAACTCAACATATCTCAATAAGAATGTAGGCGTGGGTTTTTCTCCTAGATCTTTTCCCAAAAATACACACAACCATTCAATTAAATATTTAGTGGACCATAGAATTTAGATTTAAATACAACCTTTCAATTCTTTTTTATTTCTTTAATTACTTTAGAATAAATATAAACCTTTAGAATAAATTAAATTAAACTCATCAATAAATTTATTTGAAATATTTTGCTAAGGTTCCATTTATTATATTTGCCCTATTTATTAACTTATTTATAGACTAAAACCTACTTAATTAATCTCTTAACAATAGGTTTACCCTTCAACTAACTTCAAACCATGATTTTTAACACCAATTAACCCATAAACTAATCTTCTAACCTTCCATAACCCTCTAGATTTATTAATTAACCCTTAATTAACCTTGAAACTAAGCTTGAACCCTATAAAACATGTTCAAACTTCCAATTGATACTTAAATACCCTTGCATTTACTTTCAAAACATAGACAAACCCTTGATTTTTCATCTATACCCATAATTACATTAGAAAACACCTAAATAAATACTTCCCATCTTGATATTATTCATCAAACTTCTTGTACTGCAAAAATTAAAATCCAAACATTAGTCAAAATTATCATAATTTAACCAAACTTATTCCAATCAATTAATCTTTTAATTTTAGTAATATTTTAAGAGTAATAAATTCTTTCCGACATTCGCCCCCACTAAACCTGCACATCGTCCCGATGGGCCAACCTGCAGATTATCAAATTCTTTTGAAAATAAGGTTTAAATTTTTCAAAGTTTTATTTTATCATGCATTCATACTTTGTGCAATTAAAAAGATTAGTACAAATCATTAAAAAAAAAAAAGTAGATGTAAGTCATATAAATATCATGTTATATCTCTGAATCCACATTTAAACAGGCATTTATAGGAATAAATCATAAGTGTCATAGTCTTTCTGTTCATGTTACTTGCTTGGAATAAGTAACTTATCCTGCATAACATCATATACCAAAACTTTTTCATTAGTTAATAGAATTATATGCCTCCTACGTTTATTTCCTATGGTCTGACTCTCTATTCATTGCTTTTTTTTTCATATCATTTTTTTCTTGCTTGATTACTTCATCCCAACTCAGCTCTTCATTTATTTTAAACAAATCGGCCTATACCGAAATTGGGTGTGACTTCTGGACTTGTCCACCCGACCAAGTTTGTTCCACTTGTCTGCCAACCCGGCATAGCACACGACAAAACTATGTCAGCCCTACATGAAATTGATGTCAGCTCGTGGCTCTGATCACACCACTAGAGTAACTCCACCCACCTACCGACCCATGCATGCACATGACAACATAAAGGTTAGGCCTATGATGAAACTAGCATCAGCTCGTGGCCTTGATCACCCGAACAAGGTTGTTCCACCCGCCTACTAGCCCAACATAGTGCATCAACTACAAACACATACATATATGCTAATTGGGTATGAAATTTTAGTTTTTTAATTTATATAGAGGTCAGATCTCATAAGGAATAAATAGCAAGATACAAAAATCCCACTTACTAATGTATAAAATTCTCAGCATATACATGTATCAAAATAAGGCTACCATTTCTTCCACAAGCTTCCAATTCCAAAATTTCTATTTAACTATCTGATTTAGTTCATATAAATACAAGTTTTCATGCTTCAATCATAAATATATCAGATACTTTAACATCTTAAATTCTACTTGATTTTTTTTTAATAAATTTGAACATATCCCTTTAATCCATGCAGTAATGCCATGCATATACACAAAAAATCAAAGAATCTTCAATTAAAGCTTTTTCACGTGATTATTTTTATTCATCTTTTACATCGCCTGTCATCCATATATTTCTTCGATTTCTTGAATTTTAGACTTCATCTTCTATCTTCAATCTCTAGATTTTATCAAAGGTGTTCAATAAAATTCCAGTTGATAATCATAAACTTCAAACTACAAGTTAAGTAGCTTTCATCACTCATCACTTGTCATCACATCATCATCATATTTTGCCATCATAATATTGGTAAAGAAAACAAGATTATTAATCATATTTATCATCATTATAATCATCATAATTTTGGTATAAAAAACTCATAGTATATTTATCATGGAAAATTCTTATATTTTCTTAAGGAAGAAAAAATCATAAAGAAAACATCAAATAGCTTCATTGAAAATAAGAATTTCATATCGTGATAAAGAAAAGCGAAAGCAATTAACACATATTCCTTTTGAAAGAAAATATTTTTCATCAACTGTTAATACCTTTTTGAATCATAAAAAATTATATAGGAGAATTTTCATCAAACATCAAGCATCAATATTTCATATTTTGCATCATAAATTTAGTAAACAAAAAGCTCAGAAAAAATTCATAG
>CM035416.1:75230542-75233042 GCA_020310875.1 Ceratopteris richardii
TTTGAACATCCGCAATAGGTGTTTTAAGATCAAATTAGGTTTGACATTGCAAAATTTAATGGTCCCCCAAAAACGATAGATAGAAAGATAGATAAATAGATAGATAGATAGATAGATAGATAGATAGATAGATAGATAGATAGATAGATAGATAGATAGATAGATAGATAGATAGATAGATAGATAGATAGATAGATAGATAGATAGATAGATAGATAGATAGATAGATAGATAGATAGATAGATAGATAGATAGATAGATAGATAGATAGTGTTGGTGCAAGGCAATCAACAATTGATGTTTTGATGAAGAATTGAAGTCAAAGATTGAAGAAAAGATCAAGTTTTGAAGCATGAAGGAAGTGCATATCCAGAAGATGAAGATGTGTACACATATGTACATTAATTCAGAGATAGTTCACTTATACTTTGTTTAGTTATGAGCTTGTAAATATTTGCCTATATATATACAAAGAAAATGTCGGGGCAAATATGAGAGATTATGTGAGAACAAGTTTGGATGAGGATTAGATGTGATTAGACACTCTAGATGTGAGTAGAATCTCTCTCATCACTCAGATGTAATTTTTCTCAGAAATGAAAAATGTTGCATCCGAGCTTTCTGAGTATTCTCCTTCTGTGTTGAATCCTTTGTGAAATGCTTTTGTACAAGTCTAAATCTATAGTTGATTGACCTCTATACAAATTTTCAGCTTCTAATTGTGATCAGGCTAAGAGAATTGAGTGTAGGAACATTTACATGTGTAAATGAAAAGAAGAGAAGTTACAGGAGGTGCAAAATTGGATGCTAATGTTTTGGTCAGTTCTCCTTCCATAGTGTAAAGTTTTGAGCAAACAAGCACTCATTCTCTAAGTTGGAAGGTAAGCTACCTATGGCTAAAAGCATTTGCATAAAGAGGTCCTAGATTGAGAGAACCAAGTGTTAGAAGTTACAGGTGTCTGAATCGACTTCTCAGAAGAACAGTTTTAGACATAGGTGACTTGTTAAGATCATTTCTCAAGATCTACTGAATCTTTTTGGAATGATTTAACTTGGAGAAGGTGCGCAATCTATAGGCGACACCTTGTGCAAAGTTTTATAAAAAACTTTAAACATTTTATCAGTCAATGAGAGAGTTATGTGCAGTAGACTTTCTGTGTAGTCATCTTCTTCACAGTTTGATCAAAATTTTGACAATTGATCATTGATCCTCTAAATTGGTGAATGTTTTGAGTTACTTTTGATATAGAGGTGCTCTAACTTCAAGAGTAGCTTGTTCTTTTGGAGATTAACACTCTCCATCAGTGGTATCAGAGCAAGAAACATCAAAATTGAAGAAAGGAGCATCCCGACTACTGTAGTCATAAAGAATTCAACATCTGAAGATTCAAAAGGTGAAAGCTTGAGAGCAAAGCTTGAGAAGGAGGCCAAATGACATCAAGGAAGACAAAAGGATTATCATTCGAAGTAAAGGTACATCTATTACTCATAAAGTTTGAAGAATTCAATACACAGGTGAAGAAAGGATGGGAGATTCTCTTTAAATAGAGAAGTTGGATAGAGAGAACTATCCAGCATGGTCAATGAGGATGGAAGCTCATCTCTTTAGCAAAGACTTGATAAGTTATATCACAGGTGAAGAAGAAAAGCCTCAGTTCAGAGATCCTAGTGTTCCAACTAGGGAGGAATTATCAGATTTGAAGACTTGGATGAAGAAAGATGCTCAAGCTAGGAGCATTATTTACATGGCAGTTAATGACTACTTGCTACCTCACATTAGAGGTCTTGAAAGTGCAAGTGATATATGGAATGCTTTGGAGGAGCATTTCCAAAACACCACAAAGTCAAGGAAGGCATCATTGTAGGCAGAATTTACTACATTCAAGAAGAAGGCTTCTCAATCCATCTCAGATTATGTAACAAGGATGAAGGACATTGCAGATGCATTAGGAGCAGTTGATGAAGATATTGAGGAGGATAAATTGGTAAGGCAAATCCTCACAGGTTTAAGAGGTGATGATAAATGGAGGCCATTCATTTTGTCTACTGAATTATCACTAGATCATTTTACTCCTGACCTAAATAAGTTGCTAGGACACATGCTAACCTTTGAGCAGGATGTCAAAGGTGAAAGTGATAAAAGTACAGGTCATGCAATGTATTCAAAGGATAAGAAGAAGAATATCGAAGGGAAGCAACAAGCAAATGAAGATGAAGGTACAAGTAACCAAGCTAACTTCCTAAGAGGAAGAGGAGGTGGCAAAGGTAGAGGAAGAGGCAAGAGTAATAAAGATGGAGTCAAAGCTTGCTGGATTTGTGGTAAGACAAATCACTTAGCTAATGATTGTTGGCATAATACTCAGAATAATGGTGGATATAATCAGAATTTTAATTCAAGAGGAAGAGGTGGCAGAAATCAAAGAGGTAATTTCAGAGGTAGGGGTAGTAGAGGTTACTTTGGAAGAAATGCATGTAGAGGATTCCAAAGTCAACAATACAA
>CM035416.1:75243042-75560542 GCA_020310875.1 Ceratopteris richardii
ATAGCATCATATTCAGATTGCATTGTAGCCATCCAATGTTCTGAATTTTGTGCTTCATCAAACAAAACAGGTTCAGTCTCATCATAGAGACTAGATGCAGCCATAGCAAAGCAATCTGATGAAAAACACGCACTACAAGAGCCTGAAAGAATACAATATGATAGAGATGCATAATTTGTTGTCACGCAAAGTTTGCACTAGCCATTTTGGCATAGCTTTTGCCTCCTCATTATCAGCTCTTTCATCAACAAGTGCATCATGCAAATCTGCATAAAAAATGGAATGATCTGCATCATCACATGAAACTTGCAATGGTTGAGAAGTTGCCTCATTAGGATCAGCACTAGACTGTCCACTTGTAAAAAGAGGCAGCAAAGTATCATACATGTCTTTCGAGCTAACAGATGTCTCCTTTGTACATTAAAGTAAAGGTTGAATAGCATCTTACACAAAAGCAACATCACAACTAACCAAAATGCATTTAGTCTATGGATGATACGGACGATAGCCTTTGCTTTTAGAACTGTACCCAACAAAAATACATTTTACTGCTTTATCATCCAATTTCCTGCGATGTTGTTCAAGCATTAATGTGTATGCTAGACAAGCAAAAACATGGAGATGAGCAACTGATGGCTTGCAACCATGCCAAGCCTCAAATGGAGTGATAGACTACAGTGCTTTACTAGGATAGTGATTAAGTACATATACTACACACATGACAGCCTCAAGTGAGAAATTATGTGGTAAAGCCTAACTCTTCACCATACACCTCGCCATCTCCATGAGTGACCTGCTCTTCTGTTTAGCAACTCCATGCTCTTGAGGTGTATAAGGCACTGAGCATTGATGTTTTATCCCATGTTCAGCTAGAAATGCTTTAAAGTCAAAAGACATATATTCCCCCCTCGATCAGAATGGAGGGTGCCTATTTTACATGCTGATATATTTTTAGCCAAAACCTAAAACTATTTGAAGCACATAAACACTTCGAACTTTGGTTTGTGTGGATATACCCATGTATGCCTCAAAAAATCATCAATGAAAGTCACGAAGTAAAGATAGTGTCCAGGTGTCTGCATAGGACCACATACATCACTATGTATAAGCTGCAATGTCTGAGTAGCCTGAACTGAACCATCTTTTGGAAAGGAGGAATGTTGGATGTTGCCCAAAATACAGCTTTTACAAACATGTTTTCCGGGTGCCTCAAGTTTGGGCAAAGAGGACACCATTTTAGATTTCTGCACACATAGCAAACTAGCAAAGTTCAGATGATCAACGTGCATGCCAAAGATTTGCATCTGACATAGCTTGAGAATCATGCACTGCACATGTCGAATCATTCAGAGATCTTTCATAGCATATGAGCTTATACAACCCACGACATAAAATCCAAGAAGCAATAATCATGTCACCATTTGACAGATTATGAACTCTACATCTCTCATCAACAAATTTCACAACCAAACTAATCTTGGCTGTTGGAGCACAAAAATCAATAATTGATGATTACATTGAAGATTGAAGAGTGAAGATGAAGAAAAGAATAAAGAATGGAGCATGAAGGAAAGAGGAGAATCATAGAATAGTGATTTGTATATACATGTACATTAAGCATGTAATTAGTTCACTTATACCTTTTTAATGGTGACAAGTTTGTACATATATGCCTATATATATACTAGTATAGAGTCGGCAAACATATGAGAGAAGAGATATAGAACAAAGATAGATGAGTAAGAAGAAGATATAGTGTGATGAATGTATGAGATTCATCAATCAGGTGTTTTCATGTGAATAGAAGAAAACTTATGAAATCTGTGTCGTGATCTATTCTCCATCTCTCCTTCTATGTTTGATCATTTCAGAAATCCTTTTGTAGATGTTTAAGTCCATAGTTAATGCATCTATGACCAAGATTTGAGAGTCTAACTGTAATCAAGCTGAGAGAATTGTAAAAAGGAACATTTGTATGTGAAGAAGTGGTAAGTGTGTTCTGAAACAAGCGCAATCTCGATGATCAAAGAATTGATCAGATCTTAGTGCATAGTGTAAATTTTTACACAAATCATGAGTCAAAATCTAAGTTGGAAGGTAAGCCATCTATGTGTGAAAGTATTTTGTTAAATGGATTATATTTTGTGAGAACCAACTGTTTAAAGTTACATATGTAAAAGTCGCCTATAGAAAGTGCTTGTTTTAGACACAGGTTTACTTATTGAATTAAATCTAAAGTTTTGTAAGTTATTTTGGAAATCGTTAACTTGGAATAGCTGTGCAAACATAGAAGAGTGTTGTGTCAAATTTTCATAGAAAAATTTAATCATTTCATCAGTCAATGAGTGAAGTTGATGAGGCAGACTTTTCTAAGTGAGGCTAGTTTTCATAGAGAAGTTGAGTGTTCATATTTTGGTAAAAGATTTCAAAATTGTTGAAAGTTTTGAGCTATACTTGACATAGAGGTGTTCTAAACTCAAGTGTAGCTTGTCTTTTAGAGATAAATCATGTCCATCAATGGTATCAAACCAGGAATAATCAGATTTGAAGGAAAGGAAGACTCCGAGTACTACAGACATACAAAATTCAACATTTGAAGATTGAGAAGGACAAAGTGTGAAGGAAAAGCTAAAGGGGGACACACAAGAGCAATCATAAGGATCAGAAGGAGTAAATTTCGAAGCTAAGGTACATGCATTACTCATAAGGTTGAAGATTTGATAGTATAGGTGAAGAAAGGATAGGAGATAGTCTCGAAATTGAGAAGTTGGACAGAGAGAAACTATCCAGCTTGGTCTATGAGGATGGAAGCTCATCTTATGAGCAAAGATCTCATAGGATATATTACAAGAGAAGAAGAAAAGCCAGAATTTAAAGATCCTAGTGTTCCTACTAAGGAAGAGCTTAGATAATTAAATCTTTGGATGAAGACGAATGCTCAAACAAGGAGCATAATTTATATGGCAATAAATGATTACTTGCTTCCTCACATTAGAGGAATTGAAAGTGCAAGTGATATATGGAATGCTTTGGAGGAGCATTTTCAGAATACAACAAAGTCAAGGAAAGCATCACTATGGGCAGACTTTACCAAATTCAAGGAGAAGGCCTCACAATCAATATCTGATTATGTAACAAAAATGAAAGACATTGTTGGTCTTTTAGGTGCAGTTGATGAAGACATTGAGGAAGATAAATTGATAAGACAAATTCTCACAGGTCTAAGAGGAGATGAGAAGCGGAAGCCTTTCATCTTGTCAACTAAACTTTCATTAGATCATTTCACTCTTGATTTGAATCAATTATTAGGACATATGCTAACTTTTGAGAATTATATCAAAGAGGATGTTGATAAGAGTGCAGGTCATGCAATGTATTCTAATGATAAGAAAAAAAGATATCAAAGGAAAGCAAGAATCAGTTGAAGATGAAGGTACTCCAAGCCAAGCAAACTTCCTAAGAGGAAGAGAAAGTGGCACAAGTAGAGGAAGACGCAGAAACAACAAGGATAATGTCAAAGCTTGTTGGATATCTGGTAACACTAATCATCTAGCTCATGAATGTTGGCATAACAATCAAGACGTTAGTAACTTTAGTCAGACTTATAATCAAAGAGGGAGAGGTGAAGGAAATTAGAGAGGAAGTTTCAGAGGTAGAGGCAGTGGAGGCTTCTTTGGAAGAAATGGTGGAAGAAACTCTCAGAGTCAGTCCTACAACAATACCTACTACAATTATGCATCAGATTAGAAGGAGGATTCAACTCTAAGCATGAATGCAACATGTGAAGTTTCAAGTGAAGATCAAAGAGTGTTTTACATTGACTCAGGATGCAGCAATCATATGAGTGGTAACATTGCTTTAATGACTAATTTGAAGAATAAAGTGATTAATCATATAGTTCAAACAAGTGATAATACAAAGCACAAGGTGAAGTCTTTTGGATCAGTTAAAGCCAAAGATGGAAGTACTCTCTTGAGTAAGGTTTTGTATGTTCCTACAATTCCAAAGAATTTGAATAGTGTAGGACAAATTGTGGAAAAAGGATATGAGGTGGGGTTCACTAATGATGGAGTTTGTGTTGAAGACCCTAGCCAAGGGTATAAAAAAATTGTTATAGGAAAGAAAGAATGGAGGCTCTTCACATTGAGGGTACAATGTAATGTTGGACATGTCTTGTTCACATATGGAGAGCAAAAGATATCTGAGTTGGATCTTTGGCACAAAAGGCTTGGAAACTTCAATGAAAGAGGTATCAAAGTGTAGCTCAATGATGAGTAGCACCTCCTTTAATGTCAATCCGGGAAGACGTGAGGATGGTATGAAGACCTCGAGCAAGTGGCGGCACAAGTGCGTGAGTGAGAAGCACACTAGCATGCACACACATACACACACACGCGCACACACGGCAAGACAAAGAGTGAGAATCAATGGAGCTTTTAGATTACTTTCAAAATGCTCTTACAAGTTCGTTTCAATTACAATCTACCCTCAAAAATGAGCTCTCTAGCTCCTTTTATAGTTTTTGACTAGCTTTTGGCCCTGTCCAGACCTAGTGTCCGGCCTAGTTAAAAATTAGGTTCCAGGGCTTATTTGGGGGCTCAAACGAGATCTAAAAATTATGAAAATTGGTACGCAACTACTTCTAAGGCTCCTCAAGCTCAAGGACTCCTTGGCTTGCACAAAATGGAGCTACAAAAATGTGAAATGAGATTTACAATGATTATTAGTGATAAAAATCACTGTTGTTGTAGGGATTTCTTCTAGTGATCTGCCATACATATCTTCAAGCTCCCTACTTGCTCTTCTTCCCTGCATGTCCATCTCTCTGGTTTGCATTAATGTCTTGAAAAAATATTGGCCTACTTGCCAGATCTTCTTTGACTGCCCTGTTTGCTCGTGCTGTCCCTTCGCTCTGACTCCCTTCTTTGACTTTCACGTCTTGTAGTTCCTGATGTACCAAGGCTACTGCCAACACCCCCCCCACTCTCGCGTCTGTCGCCCCTGACAGACCCTTGTCTAGCTGCTTTTTGTACGTAGTATTGTACAACATCGGCGGCGAGGTGGTGTTCTTCTAACCTGAGTCCCCTTGCTAGATCTGTCAGCAATGCATCCCAATTGACTGGCCCTGGGACATCTGGATGTGGCACCCGTAACTGCTCTGAGTGAATGGTTCGCTCCACAGCAAATAAATGGAGGAGATGTGAGGGTCTGGGTACAAATATTTCTGAGTGGTATTCCCAGAACCCTGTTATGAACATCTCTTCGAATGTTTGTTTAAAGCAGGCTGGGAGGTATTTTATTCTGGCGTGCCAAGCGTATATCACCTCTATGGAAGGAGTGGTGCTCATGTCATAAACTAAATCTTGGTTTCCTGTAAGGAATCCGACGCCTGAGAAGTGTGGGTCCTTGACATTCTTGAATGTCCTGAATGTAATAAGCATTAACTCAAAAATTTTCATGCACATCTGGGCCATTACATCAGGGGTATTCTTTAATCGGATGCTCCAGTGCCGTATAGTGGAGATCATGTAATTGACGGTGGGAGGCCCTTGAGGGGGTGCTAGATAGACGTAGTTTAACCATTTGGCGCATCCCTTGATATTCTTGACTGCAATGGTAAACTCTGGCCATGTACGTCTGCGGAGTACAAGAACATAACAAGGGTTATATTTAATAAAAAGAGGCATATTCGTCCAGGTGCGAACCATCTCCGGATAGGTTTCGAGGAGTCGGATCCTCCAAGTGGGTTGATGAATGGATCCTTTTTTAGCACTCTCTGGGATGTCATCTGGCCCAAATTGTGTAGCAAACGTTGGAGGTTTGCCACATTTATGTTGGATTTCTGCATTGTAGTCCGCCAGGAGTATACAATAGGGCACGTATTGATCATCATTGGTTCCGATCCATCTATGGTGGGACATGCTGCGGAAGTATTCTGATTTAATAATAGTGTCCTCTATCTTTGCCATAGATTGGATCTGAACTGCCACTCGATCTTCATGAGTTGATGCCGTTTTCTCTAGTGTTTGGAGCCACTCAGGTACTTCGATTTCTAACGTATCCATTCCTTCTGCGGTTTGCTCACCACCTGGCATTGGCATAGGAACGTAAGGTTCCTCATACGTCTCATCTACCTCGATGGGTACCAAATCCTCGGGTTCAGGTTCGACCACTGGAGAGGGTTGCCTTTCATGTGTGAGTAATCTTGCCTGTAATTCGGCCACCTGCTCTTTCAATGCCATGACTTCATCTGAAGTCGTGGTCGTTTCTGTGACTTTGGGTGCTGTCTGTTGCTCTTGGAGTTGATTGCGCAGCGCATCACGTTCCCTTTCCAAGTCATCATGAGCTTCTAATAGATCTGCATAGCTGTCCAAGATTGTCTTCATTGTCTCTGAGGGCACAGCTTTAAACTGCTCTGGATCAATTTCATGTGGAGAGCCTTCCATTGCTGCTTCTAGATTTGCTTCATTTTGCTGCTGCAGCCTCTTGTTTTCTTCTAGGGCGGCCGCCATGTGTTTTCTGAGAAGTGCCAGGTTACGCCGGACTTTGAGATTATCGGCTTGGTATACCTCGAGCAGAGCTTCTAGTTGTTTGGCACCTGATTCTGTCGATGGTTGGGGGGCCGCCAATAAGGTTTGGTGAGCCTGCTCAAGCGTCGTGTAGCGTTGATTCAGTTCTGCATTTTCTGTTTGTAGAGTGAGAAATTGTCTTTGTAAGTTTTGATGGTGCGTTTCCAGACTCTGATACCGGTTGTCCAGAGCTTTGTACTCATGCTGGAGCTGGTATACACATTGGTTTAATGCTAAGAATATGTTATTTACATTAAATAATGCTGGGAAGGGTGAAGATGCAGGGGGAATGGGGGCGGGAATGGGAGAGGTGAATGATGTGGATGTAGGCGGAGATGTGGGTGGAGGGGGTATAGGTGAGGAAGGTGTCATGGGGGGAGGAAGTGGTGCTGTGGCAGGTGAGGTTTCCATCGTGTCAACTGTTTGAGTGACGGTGTAGATGGGAATCGTGGGTGGAGTGGATGTGACATCGGTGAACAGGGTGGTGAAGGTGGGCATGGTGACGCCCCCGTAATGGATTCCCGGAGAGAGTGGGATGCCCATGACAATGGTAGTGGTAGTGGATGTGGTGGTGCTAGTGTCCTGTGGTGGAGTGAATTGTGTAGTGTGAGGTGGGGATGGTGGTGACAACGGTGCTTCGTGATATTCTTCTGCTTGCGCTGACTCGCCTGGTGCTGATGTATTGATGTGAATTTGCTTCCCGGACCTCCTGGGACGAACGGGAACTCTTTTTTCAAACCTGTGGATGTAGGCCACTGCCTCATGAATGGCCTCATCCAGTCCCACGGCGTCGGCATGAAGGTTCATGGACTCAATGAACAACTCGTCCACACCTTCCTCCGCTAGCAAGTCGTTCATGAGTCTTTTGCCCTGTTCTAGAGACATCTTATGCTGTTCCTGAACCAGTCGCATGGTTCGATATAGTCTCTTGATTTGTGCCGAATATGCTGGGGCACTTGCTAACTCGGAGAGTTCGTCATATTCTTGGTGTTGTTCTTCGTCGGCCTCTTCTTCATCTCCTCCTGCCTCTTGTTCATCTACATCGACTTCTACAGTTTGTGGTTGGGTGGGGGCCGATGTTGTTTTGGGTTGTGGTTCCTGAGCTCGCGCTGCTTCCGCTTCGAGGTTAGAGTCATAGATTAATCTGGCAATTTCTTCATCCGTGAGGTCCTCAAGAGTAAATCCCTGCGGGAATTCCAAATCGGATGGAATGGGTGGAAACACCAGATTAGGCCCCTCCGTGCTTGGTCTTGGTAACCGGATTGTGAATGGCCTAACTCGTCGTGTCTGGGGAGGAGTGATTTCTGGTGTAGCGGTAGCTCCCCTTGGTTGAGCACAGGGTAGTTGGACTCCCCCCCTCATCTTCTTGGATGGGGGACCTGCTGTTGATAGTCTTCTTTGGAATTCTTGGACTCGGGACCATACGAGTGCCCGCTGAACAGGCACGTCATAAGCCAAGCATCTATAGATTATTCTGGTCAAAGCACAACACCCGTGGAGTACATTCTTCTGTTTCTTGTTCCACCTTTGATGTGCTAGGTGGATCTGGTCTATGATCCAGTGTGGAACATTGATGGGCAGGCTTTCGGTTTCTGCTAGATATAAACTGAACCATATTTTTTTCGGGGGCATTGTGAATCGTTCTTGGGCGGGAAACGCAAAGTGTTGCATGATGGTTCGCAGGTGAAGCGCAATGGTAGGTGTCATTGCTACCATATCCTTCAACTTATTCAGATCCTTGTGCTTCATGCGACCTGGGACCATGGTTTCCTTTTCTGTTGGGATGTGCATGCCATACATTCCCAATGCTTCTCTTACCAGATTGAGGTCCAGCTTGAACCTTTTAAGCTCATTACCCGGCAGCAGTGATGGCAACACAAAGGTGCTGTCGCCTCCTTTGGTCCTGCTTGGCGTGATTGTACTGATCAGATATGAACATCGTAAAAAATCCGGCTTTGGTATGTGGGCCCTGAAGTAACTTTCCACACCCGCCTTGACCCAAACTGACCTCATGACTTCGGCATTTTGGTAGCTTTCAAATTCGCGTGTGAAAAAGTGGTATCGACCCCATTTGCCATTGAACTCCAATTCTGCTTCCCAGAAGTAGGTTCCATCGCCCAGTGGTCCAGCAACATCACTGAACCAATGCGCATGCTTACCTACTTGAGAAGTGTGTCCTTGAGGAGGATCCTGGATGGGGAGCACATGCACTTCTTGAAGCTCTTGCGGTCTTGCAGTGAGACGTGGCTCAAGGAGAAGTGTTTCTATGTCCACGATCTGGGGACCAGATCCGGCTTGAGAGCTGGTACCTGCTTCTGCCATGGCCCTGTTTGCTGATTGGTTCTGTGAGAATATAGAACCAAGTGTTAACATTGTAATGGACAAAATAAATCCGTTGTTGTCCCCGTTACAACATTAACATAAGGTAGATGGTGAGTTAGTGGTTAGTAAGTGCATTAAGACAGTGTGTGTAGTTAGTGATTGTGTTGTCCTAGGAAACTATTGCAGTTAGTAAGTGGGTTATGAATTTACAAATTGGGGTCGGGGGGTTTATTACAGACCCTAGGCTGCCAAATGCAGTGAGTGGGCTTTGCTTTCGGTTTCGGAGAGTCTCTACAGAGCTTTGTCGGTGTCGTGGTTTGAAAACGAGGCCTTTTTGGGACCCATATACAATCGATTACATGCACGTTCTTGGGTTTTGGTGTGTACATGAGTGTCGAGAACGAGTGAAATCTGACAGCATGCATAACTGCGTTATGCCGTTTAGGTTGTGGCCTCAGCGTAGCAACTTGTGCCATCAAGCAAGCCTTAGGCACCCAAATTTGTCTTGATTGTGGGCTTGCCTTCATCGACTTCTTGGGCACCCAAATAGATTTTACTTTAGCAGAAGAATTTCTGAAAGACTTCTTATTAGCGTTGTGTTGTTGGTCACTAATAAGAGGCTTTGCCCCTGTAGTTGACGGTGGTGCAACCGGTCGTTCGCCTTTCCGCACCCATACCTGGTTTGTTTTCTGGGCCATTCTGCTGCGCAGGTACTTTTGATCTCTGACATAGGTAGTACCCTGCTTCTTCTGCCTTTGATCCACCTTGGGTTGCTGCCTCCTTCTAGCCTTTGGAAAAGAAGGGAGTTCCGTTGCATTCCTGACTCCTTGTTTGCAAATATCATTCCTCTGCAACACATAGTTTTGGACAAGAACAGCATGGTCATCTTCATGTGTACCCCTGGAAGGACCAGGAGTCTGTGCCTTTCCTAGTTCCTTGAGTGCTCCATTGTCTAATTCTACTGTAACTCGACTATGATTGACCCAAACCTGGAGAAGTCCACTTCTTAGGTCTAGATTGACTGCTTGGTCATAGATCCAATCCTGACCCAAGACGAGAGGTTCAGTGAGATCCTCATCTTGACACACTAGTACTTTAACGGTCATTGCCTCCTCGTGAATGTAGAGGGGAAGTTCCACCTCGCCCATGCAAGGGGTTTCCACGCCTCCCAATCCTATGAGGTATGCTTCCACAGGATGGACAGTTAACTGTAGCTCTTGACAGTAAGACAACTTAACAGCGCTAGTGGCAGCACCTGAGTCAATCAAGGCTCTTACGGTCCTTGTACTCTTTCCTTGTCCTATGTCTATGGTTATGAAAGGACGTCTATCAATTATTCTATTCGAGCTTGTTCCTGCAACTTCACACATGGCTATGGGAAATCCTTGGTCTGCATAGTCATTCGCTCCAGGCTGATCTCTACCTTGCCTTCGTAGTTTCATCCTTCTGATGCGTTCTAAAGCCTCTGCTTGAGCTTCTTCTCTAATTCTCTTTTCTTCCTCTTTGCGTTTCTTAGCAGTGTTGAGTCGGCTAAGCATTTCCTCCGTGAGGGGTTCCTGATACAACTTGACTCTGCAACCGCTAATATAATTTGGGAGAACATCACCCTCTAATGTGGCCAATTGCACTGCTCCACTTGTGGAGATCCTATTGATGATCATAGGTCCGTAGCCTCTCTTTTCTAGCTTCCTCGCGTGTTGTTTGAGTGTATAGACCAAGACTAGATCTCCTGCTTTCAAGCCTTTATCCTTCACGTGGGCATCAAAGTATGCCTTCTGTCTCTTCTTGGCGGCATATATTCCTGCAGCGGCTCTTAGTCTTGTTTCTCCTAATCGTTCAAGGTCAAAGATCCTAGAGGAGAGCTCGTGACCTGTCCATTCGTGTTCTTGTGCTACTCTCAATGTAGGGATTAGGAAGTCCAAGGGTAGCACAGCGTTTTGGCCGAATACCATCTGAAAGGGGGTGGCTTGGAGTACCGTTTTGTAGGCAACTCGGTATGCCCAAACAGCATGGTGTAGCTGTTTGTCCCAATCAGAGCGTTTAGTGTTCACTAATTTTGTCAGTACATTGCATAAAATCTTATTAGTACTCTCAGCTTGTCCATTAGCTTGAGGGTGATAAGGGGCAGACTTCTTGTGTATTACCAAGAATTCTTGGAGTAGATTTTCAATCACTTCGTTCAAGAAATGAGTGCCTCTATCACTTACAAGCTCTATGGGTAGTCCATATCTCGTGAATACATTCTCAAACAAGAATTTGGCAGTTGTTTGAGCATCGTTCTTGGTTGTAGCTTTTACCTCTACCCACTTGGTGAGATAATCTGTTGCCACAATGATGTATTCCGCATGAGAACCTTTCGCTGGGGGATTAATAGGACCTACGAAGTCTATTCCCCACTTAGAGAATGCACGTCCACCCATCATAGGTTTCAGTGGCATCTCATCTTTGCGTATAGGATACTGAGTCCTTTGACAGATATCACACCGTTTCACATAGGTATGTGCATCCATGTGAAGGGTGGGCCACCAGAAGCCCGCAAACAATATTGCCTTGATCACCCGATCTGGTCCAAAGTGTCCTCCTGCTACACCTTGGTGAGCAGTTTCCAAGATCTTCAGATATTCACTTTCGTGGACACATAGTCTCAGGTAACCATCTTTACCGCGCTTATATAGATTATTACCGATGAGTGAGTAATCCTGGGCTTCTTGTTCTAAACTCCTTTTCCTAGCTAGAGTCATGTCTGGGGGGAATGTGTTTGTCCGCAAGAATGATACTAGAGGTTCACTCCAATCTGGCACAATGGATACTTGATAGAGAGTGGCATGTTCCACAGGTGGTTTAGTGCAACAGATTGGGCATTCCTTGCACAACTTTTGGACATCCGCTTCCATAGTTGGCCAGTGCACTCCGAATCTCTTTAGAGTCTGTAAAGTTCGTTGCTTTGAATGGTGTTGCTCTAACGCACCTACATGTGCTAATTGCAACCATTTAGCGTACTCATCCTCTTCTACGCAACAAGCCAAGATCCCTTGATCTGTGTGCTTGTACATGCTTCCGGCCATGATGTGATACTTTTGGGCTTTTACAACCTCTCTATTCCGTGTGTTTACCACTGGATGGTTAGGCCCGTATGTCAAGACTGGTACCAAAGGCTTAGCCCACTGCGGCACCACCTCCAAATTAAATAGGTAAGCATCAGGAAGGTCATCTGATACTCCTTGTGGGGCTTCTCCAGACGTGAGTCTAGAGAGATGATCTGCTCTCAAGTGAGTCCTCCCTTTTCTTACCACGACCTCAAAATCATATTCCATTAGCAAGAGAAACCATCTTACTAATCTTCCCGTATTGCATGGCTTGTTTACTAGGTATAACAATGCCTGATGATCAGTAAAAAATTTAAACTTATTTGCAAGCAAATAGTGTCTAAATTTCTTGACTGCATATACCATGCCTAATCCTTCGCGCTCTGTAGTGGTGTAATTCCGTTCAGCCGCATTCAATTGTCTACTGGCATAGGCAATTGGAAGATCCATATTACCTTCACCAGTAGGTTGTGCAAGCACACATCCAATGGCATAATTGGACGCATCAACATGAACATGGAATGGCTTATTCCAATCTGGTGTGGTCAAGATTGGTGCTGAACATAATCTTCGTTTAAGCTCTTGGAAGGAATTCTCACATTCATCCGTCCACTCAAAGTTTGTCAGAAGTCCGTACATGGGCTTTGCAATGACAGCATACATGTGTATAAATCGTCGATAATAGCCACAATGCCCCATGAAAGCTTGTACTTCCTTGACATTCTTTGGCCTAGGTAGCTCTGCTATGGCTCTCACTTTCTCCTCGTCAGTAGATATGCCATTCTTTGACACTATGTGTCCTAGAATCTTACCTTGCCTTACCATAAAAACGCACTTTTCTGGGTTCAGGCAGACTTGGTACTCTCTACATTTGTCAAAGATTTGTCTGAGTTCAGGAATATGAGTTTCTCTAACATTGGAATGAGCACAAAGATCATCAACATAGACTTCTAAACTCTTCCTCAGGAACTCCTTAAACACATGGCACATCAACCTCTGGAAGGTGGCTGGTGCATTGGTAAGCCCAAATGGCATTACTCTAAAAGCAAAAATGCCCCATTCTGTGGCAAAGGCTGTCTTATGCTGATCCTCTGGAGCTATGGCTACTTGATTGTAGCCAGAAAATCCATCAAGGAAGCTGTACACCTCCTTGCCTGCCACTCTTTCTAAGAGATGTTCTGTGATGGGAAGCGGATAGTTATCTCGAATCGTGGCGGCATTAACCTTTTTCAAGTTAATGCACACACGCAGCTTGCCATTCTTCTTGGGCACCACTACGATGGGGGATACCCATTCAGTGTGCTCAATTTCATAGATAAATCCAGCTTCAACCAGTCTATCTATCTCTTCCTTGATCTTAGCAGCGTAATTATCATTATATGTATATGGCTTTTGCTTAGAGGGTTTAGCATCTGAAGTCATGGGAATGGTGTGTGAGCATATGTCAGGGTCAACACCTTTCAAATCCTTGTAACTCCAAGCGAATACATCTCTGTATTCTCTTAGCAAGGCAATCAACTCTTGCTCTTCTTCTTCTGTCAAGTCATGGCCTATATACGTGCATCTCTCCTCTCCTTCTTCTATGGCCACTACTATTTTCTTAGTAGTTTCTTTGTTATCATAGGCCTCTCCTGATTGTGCCTCTCGTTTAGGCATTCTTATCATGACTCTCCTGTCATCTATCTCATACTTCTTAAAATTTTCGGGGACCTCAAACAAAGATTCTTCCTCTTCTGGTGAGGCTTCTCTCTTTTTTCGTTTCTTTCCTTCTTCCTTCGGGGTCACATGTGTTGTTAATCTTACATTAGTTGTAACCTCTCCATGCCTCTGGGGTTGAAATTCTACTTCATGGAAGTATTCTTCATCTGATGCAAATGGTGGGTCCATAATGATTGACTCTAGATCGGAGTCACTTGCATCCTCAAATGCATCAGGGCTAGGTTCGCATTCTTCTAGAACTGCCTCTCCCATGATTGGCTCTATGGAGAAGACTGAAATATCATAACCATCCTCATCACAGTGAGGTGTCCATTGTTCTTCGTTGATGGCTACGTCCATTGTTGCTAAGATTTCTGCCCAACCGTGAGGTTCAAATTCTTCGTCTGGAAAAACTACAGGTGCATAGGCTGGGTCTTGGATTGATCTATGGGTTTCTTTCGCACCTACCTCTCTGGCTTTCTCTCTCTTCTCTTCTTCTACTGCTGCCTTGCACATCCATAAGTGAGTGTCTTCGTGCATCCAGGAGGATCCTGATCCTATGGAATGCACCGATTCTGTGTCATCTTTAGCTCTATGGATGGGATTCCACTGGATAGGAGGTACATCCCTATGAGAGTAATCTTTGAGATTGACTTTGGTTGTAACACCTAAGTGCTGCAGGTACAAAGAATTGGTTCCCCAATCCTGTACCACTTGCAACTGTCGCATGAATGGTCTTCCTAAGATCATCTCATAGGCATGATTTTTGCTGAAGTCACATATAGCAAAACTATGCTCGAACTCAACACCACAAGTGGTGAGAGTTATCCCTTCCAGCAATCCTAAGGGTCTCTCAATATGACCATCGGCCATCTGCAATTTCATTCTTGTTGGCCTGAGTGCTGGCTTGCCCCAACGCTTCCAAAGGGAAGTAGTGGCAATTGCAACTCCTGCACCTGAGTCTAAAATTGCCTTGGTGGTGTACTCTTGGTAGGTGATGGGAAGATAGGTGTTCCCTTCTTCGCCTTCACACATATCTCCTATCTTATCCAAGGGAATTTCTGGCACTGTCCTATGGGATCCTACCCGGGAATGAGGTTTTGCAACTTCAGTTACTCGACTGGCTGCATATTTCCCCGCGTTTGGTCTATCCTCAGGCATTTCTTTCAAAGTGAGATTGCGCTGCACCTTGGTGTTCGTTACTACCTCCGTGTTCCTTGGTATGACTGAGTCGTCGTTCCTTACCATGACTGTGGGTGCTCTCATACACGTGGATTTTGCTTCCCATGGGCCTGTGAAGTGGGGTAACTCTTGTATGGAATTAGATTCAAAGTCCAATCTCTCGTGAGATTGAGTACTCTCATGTTCCCCGTAGATGGATGGGATGTCTTGTGGGAATTGGTCGTGTGCATCGTCCACAAGTTCAAAAGGAGGGGCGACCTCACTTTCGTTATCCCATTTGTCTTCTTGAATCTCTCGTAGGAAGTCTGGTGCAAACCGATTCATAGAAGAAGAAGTGTCTGGCTCCATAGAATTAGGTACATATGCTACCTGGGAAGGAGGGCTTATCCTATCGTTGGCTCTTTCCTCGTTGTCATAGATAGCTGAAGCACAAGCTTCTTGGGGAGGATTACTTATGCTATTACTTTTCCGCACAGGCTCATACGCTCTCTGGGAAGGAATGTGGGTTACCTGTGGAGGTACATAAGCTTTCGAGAGAGGCACCTGTGACCTTTGGGGAGGAAGATAAGCTCCTTGAGGAGGCACATGAGCTTCCTGAAGAGGCTGGCTTATCCGTTCTCTTGCCCTTCCCTTTTTTTGAGGGATAGGCTCCTTTTCTGGCTGTGCAGTTAGCCTCTCTAATCTTTCTAAGGAGGGGAAGTTGTCTGGTTTAGTGGAATTGGCTGCATAAACTTCCGATGGGGAATGGCTCAGGTTTTTGCTTGCTTTTTCTTTCTACTGATTTTTTTCTTCCTTGTCAGATCTGGCAATTATCCTCTCTAACTTTTCTAGGAATCCATCCAAGTGTAATTGCGTCTTGGCTGAGCCCGAGTAATTGAAAAGGCGACTGGCTTCAAACATAGTCTGAGCCAATGCGACCATTTTCGCGCATAGTTTGGTTCTTTCTATCTCTAGGTCAGCTCTAGGATAGCACTTGGCATGATCCGTGACGTTTGGCCCTTCTTGGATTCTGGCCTGATATGCTTTGAGCATCATGTCTAAGTCTTCAGGAGTGGGATCAGCTAACACTGATCCTACTCTAGGGGGTGGTGGGATTTGATGAGGCGGTGGGGAAGGTGGTGAGTCGGATGGAGATGGGAGTGGTGGAGGCGGGGTGATGTGAGAGGGAGTTTGAGCTGTGAGTTCAGTTATCCTCGCTTTGTTTTCTCTTATGCTTTCCTCAAGCTCACTCATCTTTTTGGCCCACTGTCGTTTCATTCTTTCTCGACTATCTTTCCATGCTCTAGTCCTTTTCTTTGTTACGCTCTCGGTTTCACTAGCCTCTGGGCCCTTTTCCTTGTTTGTCTCTTGGTTTTGCTGTAATGCCTGAGCTCTAGTGACTACCTGCACTGGTGCAGTGGAAGTGACGCTTCCTGAGGGATCTACAACCAAACCGATCACATTGATAGGAGTGATTTTTGGCATATTATTGGGGTTCTTAGGACAATCTCGTAAGAGATGTTCTTTTCCACAATCTTGGCAGAAACCTTGGATAGTCACTGACTGGGGTTGTGTAGGTGGAGGCAAGGGACAATCACGAATGAGATGATCTCCTTGGCATCTGTAGCACGGTCCTCTTGGGAATGGAGGTCTTACTTGCCTAGGTTGAGGCCTGGGGTTGGGGTTTGCATACATGACGTTCGTGTAATCTGACTCCCAACTAGGTTCACTTGGTTCCTCACTATAGTAAGACTCACCATGTTCTGGAGACTGCATGTAGTAAGCCTGGGGACTATCGACATGTGTAGAATCAAAGCTATGGTCACTTGGGTCACTTTCTGAGATCAATGGGGTTACTGGTACTATGGCCCTATTCAGGTTTTCTTCTGCAACAGCATACTTTACTGGAATCACGTTAGTGGGGTTTGGGGGCTGTTGAGCTAGTACCGGTTGGGGTCTCTGTTGGGCCTGATATGGTTGCTGATAGGTTTGTTGGGGTCTAGCATATTGTGGTGGTGGAGGATACTGGTTCTGGTATCTGCCTTGTTGGTAGGGTTGAGGGTAGGGTTGCCTAACTGCCTGCTTGTTGTATGGGCAATCTTGCGCAGTGTGGTTTGTGTACTTCCGTTCTATGGTGCAGTACTGGCTACTAGGGTTAACTTGGGGTTGGGCCATAATGGGACACACATTCGCCATATGGTCGCCACCGCATGTATAGCATCTTTTCACAGGGGCAAACCTTGGGATTTGTTTGCTCGATACACCTAATTTCTGAGCTACCTTTTCGGCAAGTTCCTCAATTGATGTGGACTGCGTGGAAGAGTGACTAGATGCACTATCTGAATCTTTGTAGATTTTGGAAAGCTCTAGTTCTTCCCCTAGGTTATCTTCAATGTCAATGCACATGCGTACACACTCTTCTATAGTCCTAGGGTCCTTCAGATACACATAGGATCTCAATTTCGTACTCAGCAATCCATCAAGGAATAAGGCTACTTGTTTAGCAGATGTGGGTAGCTCCGAAATAGGGCACCTTTCAAGATATTGTCTAAATCTTCTTCCTGCAAGTCTCACAGTCTCTTGAGGGGTTTGCTTGAAGCTGTGAATCAGTGAGGAGGTGTTGTGTCTTATGCCGCTCTTAGAGAACTCTACAATGAATGCCTCTAGGAGTTGATCTATGCTCCTGAACTGGCGTTCATCTAATGGCTGAAACCACGTAAGTGCTGTGTTCCTAAGGGTTAGACCGAAGGCATTGTACTGCGTGAACAGATCCTCCACTTGTTCAGCTCTCAAGACTTGCTTGAACTCCGCCACATGATCATAGGGATCTCCTGTGCCGTCAAAGTAATTCTTCATGGACTTAACTAGCTGGGTGGGTCTCAAAGTTCTTGTGTGCTCTCTAGGCCTCGGCAGAGGGAATCCATCTACATTTCTTTGGTTCCTGTGGGCTCTATGCATCTCAGGTTCTACCCTATTCGTCTCTGTTCTCGTTCTTTCTCTGCCCACTGGGTTGGCAAAACTTACTTCTGGTCTATCTCTACTTCTGTCTCTTTGCGTACCATGAGCTTGGGAAGTTCCAGCCCCAGGGTGACCATAGGATACATTTGATCTCGGTTGGGGGAAAATAAATTCACCCTTCCAAGTGTAGGCATGCCTATCATTTTCTGTCACCACAAAGATCCGTTCTGAAGCATGATCTAAGTAGGTCACTCTGCCCGGGCTATCCGGATCCTTAAGCTCATAGATCATGATATTTCCTATGTCTGTTGGCTGATTAGACTTATACCTCCAAAAGGCTTCATCAGTTTCTCGATTGAGGAGCAACTCTATGCTCTTGTTGTCTTGGGGGACCCATTCAGGTGTGATAATCCTAGTGAGAACTGATTTACCTCGAGGGGTTCTAGGTTCCGCACCCATGTTCCCTTGTTCCAGGTCACCTAAGTCCGCATCTGAGATTACATTCCCAAAGTCATCTGTCCTATCAGGGTGACTAGTGACTACATATATAGTTCCTTCTTTGTCCAGGTATGCACCATTTTCAAACTTGACAGCTGGGTGCTCTAGTCCAATGGATTGATCAGGATTTTTAATCTGGACCACGGATCTTCCTAGGCCGTCCTCATAGATGCTAGCACCTAATCGGTTGGTCCTAAGGTACTCCAGCTGCGTTTTGTAAGGGCCTTCTACCCTGTATAGGTAAGGCACTCCTGAACTTCCCGTGGGTCTGTCCATGCCTTGAGACATTTCTGACTCACTGGTCTTAGAGCTAGGGTAGTATGAGTGGTGGCTCAACTGCTGGGCCCAAGACCTTGCAGTGTGATTGACACTAGCCTCTGAAGACCTAAGGCTTTGTCTCTCTCTTGCTAGGTGTCGTCCTGATCTAAGGTTCATATGCCTAACTAATTATCCCAATTTTTTTTTTTTTTCCAGAGTACAACCTCGTTGCCGATCAATTGGTACCAGTCACTTGATTCTTTTTAGTTAATTATTGTGTTTATGGTCTTGTCTGATATCACGTCGTCAGGAACACTTGAATGTTCTTCGTATTTTAGGTTGATCGTTCCACGTTAGATTCTTTTCCTTTAGGTTATCGACAGTACAGAGATTATGTTTTTAACTTGAACTTGAGTTTTTAGGTAGTCTTCAACTTGATAACTGCCTATCGTCGCCCTGACTTACTCCTTTCTCTACTCGTTCTTAGCTTGAGCTAGGAAATGACAGAGGGAGTTGAGAATAATCCAACCTTACTTGTTGATCCCTTGCTTTATGGTGCTCAAGAACCCGGTTCTCAAGCTTGCAAAGAAACCTTGCTTTGTACGCTCTCAATTGCTCTCAATGGACCTATAAAGGACCCACGGTTAGCTCAATGCTTAGATTCAAGGACACAACCAACCACTTTCATTCATGTAACATAAACACATATTTGCATTGTGACTTTTAGAAAAATAATTCTAAAGACCCCTGACTTTGATCCCCCTGGGTATGGTCAACTTCAAAATACCCTCTCTGAAAATCAACGCATTATCTTTATAAAAAACAGTTGAGGGCGTGTAGTATATGCCACGAGCTTTCCAACAAGCCCAAGAGCTCAAAAATTGGATTTCGTATGAAAAAGTTAGGACTGTTCAGGGTTTAGGGAGTTAAATCAGGAATCAACACAAGCTAACAGTCAAACAGGAATACTCGAGTAGCTTGTGGCACGGCCTAACGATGCAATACTACACCCTAGAGTTTGTCCCCCACTTAATCACAATTTAGACCAATCACTTTGCCTTGAAAATTTGACCTAATTCGCCCTTCTAACGCGTTCGCAAAGTCTGTCGGTCGCGATTGACAGGTCAGTCGCGATTGACGTGTCGATCACGATTGACAGGTCCGTCGTGGCTGTCAGTCTCGATTGACTGGTCAGTCGCGATTGACACGTGGCCGAAAAGTCAATCAATCGTGGTCAAAGCGTCGTTGACTCTGTCGGTCGCGATTGATGAGTCGATCGCGATTGACAGGTCGGTCGCGAGGGTCTGTCGATCGTGGTCAAACAGTCGTTGACCGTGTCGGTCGCGATTGACAGAGCCGTCGTGGTCTGTCCGTCGTGGTCAAACAGTCGTTGACTGTGTCGGTCGCGATTGATGAGTCGATCGCGATTGATGGCTCGATCGCGATTGACACGTGTCACGCGTATGGTCAGTCGGTCGTGGTCAATCGGTCGTTGACTCTGTCGGTCGCGATTGACAGAGCCGTCGTGGGCTGTCGGTCGCGATTGACGTGTCGATCGCGATTGACAGGTCTGTCCGTCGTGGTTTGTCGATCGCGATTGACAGAGCGATCGCGATTGACAGAAATCTGTGGAATTTCAAAAAACTAAACACATTTTTGGGAAGCTCTAGGCCTGTAGGTCATGGATATGCACTTTGTTTAGCAATTAGAACAAGTTTTCAGTCGGTCGCGATTGACAGAGCTCGGAGACACACAGACAGTTACTCCGATTTTCGTACCTGCGCAGGGTGCTGGGGATGATGATGCGGCCTGTACCTGCAGAAAGCTCACAAAACATGCAAAAAACAGCACATGCAAATTCGCTCTCTCGCTCTCTCTCACAAGTGAAATGAGGGAAATGAGGTGGAGATGGGGATATAGTCAAAAACTGAAATTTTCGCGATGATGGAGATGGAGGTGGAAGATGGTGATGAAGATGGTGAAGAAGGTAAAAGAAAATCGATGAGAGTGAAGAAAATACCTACAACTCCAACGCGTCAACTCTACGTCTTACCATCACACGCTCGTCCTCAAAGCTCGATCCCCGGCAACGGCGCCAAAATTTGGTGTAGCTCAATGATGAGTAGCACCTCCTTTAATGTCAATCCGGGAAGACGTGAGGATGGTATGAAGACCTCGAGCAAGTGGCGGCACAAGTGCGTGAGTGAGAAGCACACTAGCATGCACACACATACACACACACGCGCACACACGGCAAGACAAAGAGTGAGAATCAATGGAGCTTTTAGATTACTTTCAAAATGCTCTTACAAGTTCGTTTCAATTACAATCTACCCTCAAAAATGAGCTCTCTAGCTCCTTTTATAGTTTTTGACTAGCTTTTGGCCCTGTCCAGACCTAGTGTCCGACCTAGTTAAAAATTAGGTTCCAGGGCTTATTTGGGGGCTCAAACGAGATCTAAAAATTATGAAAATTGGTACGCAACTACTTCTAAGGCTCCTCAAGCTCAAGGACTCCTTGGCTTGCACAAAATGGAGCTACAAAAATGTGAAATGAGATTTACAATGATTATTAGTGATAAAAATCACTGTTGTTGTAGGGATTTCTTCTAGTGATCTGCCATACATATCTTCAAGCTCCCTACTTGCTCTTCTTCCCTGCATGTCCATCTCTCTGGTTTGCATTAATGTCTTGAAAAAATATTGGCCTACTTGCCAGATCTTCTTTGACTGCCCTGTTTGCTCGTGCTGTCCCTTCGCTCTGACTCCCTTCTTTGACTTTCACGTCTTGTAGTTCCTGATGTACCAAGGCTACTGCCAACACAAAGAGATGATTAATAATGGTTCAGTACTTGGATTACCTAATGTTGCAGGTCAACACATGACATACAGATGTGAATCATGTCAATTAGGTAAGGCTCATAAGCAATCATATAATAAACATGGTTTCATGTATTCTGAAAGACTTGAATTGGTACATACAGGTGTGTGGGGTCCTTCAAAGGACTTTAGCATAAATGGTTCAAGATATTATGTCATATATGTTGATGATGCTACCAAGTGGATCACTATTTATGTGATCAAAGATAAGGCAAAAGTGTTTAGTACATTTAAACACTATCATGTATATGCAGAAAGAGTTACAAGACAAAAATTGAAGAGAGTGAGGTCAGATGGAGGCGGAGAGTATTTTTCTAATGAATTCAATGATTATTTGTGGAATGCAGACATAAAGAGAGAAGTTACTTGCACATATTCTCCTCAAAAAAATGGTGTAGCAGAAAGGAGAAAAAGAACTCTTGTTGAGTTTGCAAGATCAATGGTGAAAGAAAAGAATTGCCCTAATTATTTGTGGGCGGAGGCTGTAAATACAACCACATACTTGGTTAATAGGCTACCATGTAAAGCTTTGCACGGTATGACACCATGTGAAGCTTGGTGGGGTAAGAGGTCTACATTAGATCATTGCAAAGTAATTGGTTGCTTAGCTAATGCTTATTTTCCTTCTCAATTAAGGCATAATTAGAACCAAAGGCTGAAAAATATGTGTTCATTGGTTATGATGATAAGGAAATGGGATACAGTTTGTGGAGTCCATCTAAAAAGCAATTTCTTGTTAGAGACCTCTTAATCTCCAAAGGTTTGATCTATACTGATCTAAGAACACCTCTATATCAGTTATGGATCAAACTTTACACAAATATTGTCTTCATTTATCAAAATTTTCACTATCACTTCTCTGATGTGAAGAAATTCCTTCTTCAGAAATTGACTTCATTATCTACAGATATCTTCAGATTTCTTCAAACTAATGATGCACATATTCCCACATTACCTTTGTGCAATCATATCAACCATTAGTTCTTCAAAAGAATCATAAAAAACTTTAATTTGATCCTCAAGATCAAAAGTATGTCAGAAACTGTCTTCCTGAACAAACGACTTTGACATAGGTAACTTCTAAGGTTGATTTCTCACAGCATAGATCCCGTTTTGCTAAATGCTTTTAGCCATAGCTTCCTTACCTTCTAACTTAGATTTTTAATGCTCATTCATAAAAAACTTTACACTGTACACTGAGATCTAAGCAAAACATTAACACGAAAAAGTGCGTGAGTCTCAGAAGTCTACCTGCAGACTTTACATACACATGTTCCTATTGATCATACTCACAACATGAAAGGAATTAGACCATGAAACTTTGAACATAGCTTCATTAGCTTCTAGATAAGATGTGTACAAAAGGATTTTTGATCCACATGATCAGACTGAGAGAAATCTACGGGTATGTTGCAGTGTTGATAACTTCTTCCCATAGGTAGTTTGGGCGATTCTTTTCCTTCATCATTGCTCTTGCAAACTCTACAAGAGTTCTATTTCTTCTTTCTGCAACTCCATTCTATTGAGGAGATTACCTGCAAGTTACTTCCCTTTTTATACATGCATTCCACATATAATCATCAAAATCTTTAGAGAAATACTCTCCCCCTCCATCTGATCTCAACCTCTTGAGCTTTTGCCCTGTAATCCTTTCTAAGAATGATAATGCTTAAATGTCTTGAACGCTTCTGATTTGTCCTTGATTACATATAAAGTAATCCATCTGGTTGCATCCTCAACAAACAACACATAATATATGGATCCATTTATGCTATAGTCCCTTGAAGGACCCCACACATTTGTATGAATCAATTCAAGCATATTTGAATACTTATATCCTGATTTATTGTATGAATATTTGTGTGCTTTACCTAATTGACAAGCTTCACACTTGTACACCATATGTTTCCCTTCACCATTTGGCAAACCAAGCACCACATAATTCCTTGACATTTCCTTTATGGCTCTCTCATTGAAATGACCTAGCCTTTTATGCCATAGGTCTAATTCAGACATCTTTTAACTTCCATAAGTAAATAAAGCATGTCCCACATTACCTTGGACTTTGAGAGTAAACAACCTTCCTTCCTTTTTACTTGCAATGATGTTTCTATATCCCTGATTTGGATCTTGCACATAAACACCATCATTTGTGAATCTGACTTCAGATCCCTTCTCCACAATTTGCCCTACACTTATCAAGTTTTTAGGAATAGTAGGAACATAAAGTACCTTGCTCAAGAGTGTACTTCCATTCTTTTTCTTCACTGATCCAATGCTTTCCACCTTATGCTTGGTGTTGTCACCTGTTTGAACTGTATGTCCATTCACCTTTGCTTCCAATCAGTCATCAATGATATATTACCACTCAGATGATTGCTACATCCTGAGTCAATATAGAACACCCTTTGGTCTTCTCCTACTGCTTCATGAGTTGCATTCAAGATAAGAGTCATGTCATCCTTCTAATCTGATGCATAATTATAATAATTATTGTTATACGACTAAGATTGAAAACTTCTTCCACCTACTCTAGCATATGATGTCCTACCACCTCTTCCTCTGAAGTTGCCTCTTTGGTTTCTGCCTCCTCTACCTCTTTGATTGAAGCTCTGGTTATTATTTCCTCCATTTTGATTGTTATACCAACAATCATTTGCCAAATGATTGGTTCTGCCACAAATCTAACAAGCTTTACTATTATCTTTGTTCTTACCTCCTCTTCCTTTACCTTTGAAGTTCATCTTTCCTTTTGTAAAGTTAGCTTGACTTGAAGTTCCTTCATCATCAGTTGACTGCTTCCCTTTGCCATTCTTTTTCTTGTCCTTGGAGTACATATCTTGACTTGCACTCCTATCATTGTCTCCTTTAATGTCCTGCTCAAAAGTTAGCATGTGTCCTAGCAATTGATTAAGATCAGGAGTAAAGTGATCAAGTGACAATTCTATGGACAATATGAAAGGCTTCCACTTCTCATCTCCTCTCAGACCTATAAGTATTTGCCTTACCAACTTATCCTCTTCAATGTCTTCATCTACTGCTCCGAAGCTATCTGCAATATCCTTCATCCTTGCCACATAATCAGAAATTGATTGTGAACTCTTCTTCTTGAAAGTTGTGAATTCTGCCCATAATGAGGACTTCCTAGACTTGGTTGTGTTTCGAAATGCTCTTCCAAAGCATCCACACATCTGTTGCCATCCTCTGATGTGAGGAAAAAGATAATCATTTACAGCCATGTAAATGATGCTCCTAGCTTGAGCATCCTTTCTCATCCAATTCTTCAAACCTGCAAGTTCCTCCCTAGTTGGAACACTAGGATCTTCAAACTCAGGCTTTTCTTCTTCTCCTGTAATGAATGCCATCAAATCTTTGCTCATGAGATGCGCCTCCATCCTCATGGACCAAGCTGGATAGTTCTCCCTATCTAGCTTATCAATCTGTAAGCTTTCTCCCATCTTTGATCTTCTTTGTCTGCAATTACTATGATTTATGATAATAAAGTGTAACTTTGGTATGAAGCTTTAATCCTTCTTGATCCTTTGATCTCGTGCTTTGTACTTCTGCAGATTATCTCCAAGAATTTGGCTTTGTCCACCTTCAATTAGAAGGAACTTCAATATCTGCAGCAGTCGGGACTTCCAATGCCTTTACTTCACTTGTATTGCACCTTCAGCTCTGATACCACTGTTAGAGACCTCTTAATCTCCAAAGGTTTGATTTATACTAATCTAAGAGAACCTCTATATCAGTTATGGATCAAACTTTACACAAATATTGTCTTCATTTATCAAAACTTTCACTATCACTTCTCTGATGTGAAGAAATTCCTTCTTCAGAAAAGTCTGCTTTAGAAATTGACTTGATTATCTGTAGATATCTTTAGATTTCTTCAAACCAATGATGCACATATTTCCACATTACCTTTGCACAATCATATCATCCATTAGTTCTTCAAAACAATCATTAAAAACTTTAATTTGATCCTTAAGATCAAAAGTATGTCAGAAACTGTCTTCCTGAACAAGCGACTTTGACATAGGTAACCTCTAATGTTGATTTCTCACAGCATAGATCCCGTTTTGCTAAATGATTTTAGCCATAGCTTCCTTACCTTCTAACTTAGATTTTGGATGCTCACTCATAAAAAACTTTACACTGTAAACTGAGATCTAAGCAAAACATTAACACGAAAAAGTGTGCGACTCTGAGAAGTCTACTTGCAGACTTTACATACACATGTTCCTATTGATCATACTCATAGCATGAAAGGAATTAGACCATGAAACTTTGAACATAGCTTCATTAGCTTCTAGGTTAGATGTGTACACAAGGATTTCTGATCCACGTGATCAGACTGAGAGAAATCTATGAAATACTCGTCGCTATTTTCTGAAGATGACTCTCTTCACATCTATCTCTATGACAATTGTCTTCTAATGACCCTCACATGTATGTATTTACATCATTGACTTATATACATATGGTTTTAGACTTATCCCGCGTGTATTAAATTACTCTTTATCATCCTAAGGATTATCTATACTCATATTACAAGAATTTCTAACTGTAATGTACATATGTATACAAGCTTAACTTCTGAGATCTCTTCACTTCCTCAAATGACTTCTTGAACTTCAATCTGATCATAGACTTGCTTCAAGCTTTTTGTAATCATCAATTTGTGATTGTTTAGTTCCAACATTTCTTGTATCAAAGGATGTAACATTTGATGAGAAAAGTATTTGGTATTCAGGTACAAATAATACTTATGCAAGTATTAAAGAAACATTGAATTAGAAGAAAGGTAAATCAAAGGTTCAAATCTTTGAAGAAGAAGAGAACAATGAAGCACTAGTTGAAGTTGAAGAAATGCCAAGGTTTGATCCAGAATGTGATGAACCAGAAACTTCAAGAAGTGGAGAACTCAGAAGATCATCAAGGCAGAAATGGCAACCCACAAGGTATAGCTATGATACTTCATTCTTGAATACTGGAGATTATGCTAACATGATAAAAGCAAATGAAGACCAATCCACATATGATGAAACCAAAGGAAAGGAGAATTGGGAAAAACCTATGAAGAAAAAGTATGATGCACTCATTGAGAATGAGACTTGGGAATTGGTACATAAACCAATTAGTCAAAAGTTAATTGGATGTAAGTGGGTTTACAAAACAAAAAGATTTGGCGATGGAAGTGCATCTAGGTACAAAAACAGACTTGTTGTAAAAGGATATGCATAGACATATGGTTTGGACTATGATGAAACTTATAGTCTTGTTGCAAAGATGAAAACCATAAGGACTCTCATAGCTATTGCTGCTTGCAAAGGTTGGAAATTGTCTCAATTAGATGTGAAGAATGCATTTTTGAATGGTTACATTTCAAATGAAGTTAACATGGAACAACCAGATGGTTTTAAAGATCAATTCTATCCAGATCATGTGTGTAAGCTCAAGAGAGCTTTGTATGGCTTGAAGTAAGCCCAAAAGGCATGGAATTACCTCTATCACTTACTAACTCTATTGGTAACCCGTATCTGGTGAACACGTTCTCAAATAAAAATTAGCCATCATTTGAGCATCATTCTTTGTCATGGCCTTGACTTCCATCCACTTTGTAAGGTAATCTGTGGCTACAATAATGTATTCTGCATGGGATTTTTTAGTAAGGGGTTGATAGGACCTACAAAGTCTATGCCCCACTTTGCGAATGCACGTCCTCCCATCATTGGCCTCAAAGGCATGTCAACTTTTCTGATTGGATATTGTGCACGTTAACATGTGTCACATTTCTTCACATAGGTATGTGCATCCATATGAAGAGTGGGCCACCAAAGTCTTGAAAATAGAATGGTCTTAATTACTCGATCAGGACCAAAGTCTCCACCTCCAACCCCACTATGTGTTGTTTCTAAGACTTTCAAATAGTTTGATTCATGAATGCACAATCTTAGGTAACCATCTTTGCCTCTCTGATATAGGTTGTCTCCAACTAAGGCATAATCCTAAGACTTCTACTCCATGCTTTGTTTTCTTGCTAGACTAGCCTCATTGGGTAGTGTTCTTGATCTCATAAATTCTACCAATGGAGCACTCCAATCTGGAATTAACGACACATGATAAAGAGTGGTATGCTCCACTAGGGGTCTCTCTTGACATATTGGACAATTCTTCATCATTCATGTATTTCTTTTTCCATACTAGGCCAATACACTGCTAAACGTTTTAGATTTTGTAATGTTCATTGTTTAGAGCAGTGATTTCCTAGCAATCCTTCATGGGCTTGTTGCAACCAACTACTATGTTCATCATCCTCAACACAACAAGCTAGTACACCCTCTGTATCTTGTTTGTACATACTTCCTGCGAGTATTTGATAGTTTTGTGATCTTAAAATTTCCTCTTTGTTTGTTCTCACATTCTTATTTGTGGGTCCGAACGTTAGTACAGGTAACAACTTATTTTCCCATTTAGGAACAACTTCTAAATTGAACAAATAAGCATCAGTTAGGTCATGATAAACTCCTTGCGATGACTCTCCTGAAGTGATGTGAGAAAGGTGATCTGCCCCGAGGTGGGCTCTACCTTTCTTGACAACAACTTCAAAGTCGTATTCCATTAGTAAGAGGAACCATCTTACTAAACATCATGTATTGCAAGGTTTATTGACCAGGTATAATAAGGCTTGATGATGAGTGAAAAACTTGAACTTGTTGGCCAATAGATAGTGTCTAAACTTCTTCATGGCATATACCATGCCTAAGCCTTGTCACTCAGCTATGGTAAATTTTTGTTTTGTTGCATTTGGTTGTCTACTCGCATATGCTATAGGCAAATCTAGATTTCATTCACCTGTGGGTTGTGCTAGCACACATCCTGTTGCATGATTGGATGCATCCACATGCACATGGAATGGCTTATTCCAATCAGGAGTGGTCAATATTGGCACTATGCACAAATGTCTTTTTAGCTCATTGAAGGAATTCTTGCATTCGTCATTCCACTCAAAATTTCTCAACAAAGCATAAAGAGATTTAGCTATAATCGCATACATGTGGATGAACCTATGAAAATATCCACAATGGCCCATAAAGGCTTGTACCTCTTTAATAGTCATTGGCCTTGACAACTCCTCTATGGCTCTTACTTTGTCCTCATCTGTTGATATTCCGTTCTTAGAAACAATATGACCTAAGATTTTACCTTGACGTACAATGAACACACACTTTTTTGGGTTCAGACACACTCGATATTCTCTACACTTGTTGAAGATTTGCCTAAGGTAAGGGATGTGGTATCTTCTTTCTTGGGAATGGGCACATAAATCATCCACATACACTTCTAAACTCTCTTGCAAGAACTCTTTAAAGACATGACACATGAGCCTCTAGAATGCTATAGGTGCATTGGTGAGATCAAATGGCATCACACAAAATGCAAAGATTCCCCACTCTGTGGCAAAGTCCGTTTTATGTTGATCTTTTGGGGCAATGGCTACTTGGTTGTAACCTAAAAATCCATCAAGAAAACTATAAACTTCTCTGGCTGCAACAGGCCCCAATAAATGTTCGATGATTGGAAGTGGATAGCTATCTCTTATTGTAGCAACATTAACTTTTTTAAGGTTAATACACACATGCAACTTTCCATTCTTTCTGGGCACCACTACAATGGGGGACACCCATTCAGTATGCTCAATCTCATAGATGAATCCGGCTTCAATCAGTCTATCAATTTCTTCTTTTATTTTAGCTGTATAAGTCTCATTATATGTGTAGGGCTTTTGTTTGGTGGGCTTGGCATCTGTTATCATGGGGATCGTATGAGAGCATATTCTTGGATCTACCCCCTTGAGGTCTCTATAGGTCCATGTAAACACGTCCCTATATTCCTTTAATAGAGTTACAAGCTCCATATTTCTTCTGCAATTAGGTCGTCTCCTATGTACATACATCTCTCTTCATTCCCTTCAATGGTAACAACAATTGTTTTGGTCTTTTCTTTATTTTCATATGCTTCTCCTATGGTGGCCTCTCTCTTAAGCATTTGTACTAAAATTTTCTGGTCTTTGACTTCATATTTCTTGAAATTTTTTGGTATCTCGAACAATGATTCCTCCTCTTCTTGTTTCACTAATTTTCTTTTCTTTTTCTTTTGACTACCTTCACTTCCTTCCTTTGAATTTACCATTTTAATGCTTGTGAGAGGTTCTTCTTCTTTTTGGTTAAACACTCCTACATCTTCTAAATACTTCTTTTCCGAGTTAAAGCAGCTATCCATCACAATGGACTCTAGATCATTGTCATTCTCTTCTTCTTCAGTGAAATCACTAGGGTCACATTCTTCTAGCATTCTTCTAGCACAGGCTGACACATGAACACTGAAATATCATAACCCTCCTCATCACAATGATGCGTCCATTGTTCTTCATTGATAGCAATGTCCATGGTGGATAAGATTTCTGCCCAACCATGAGGCTCGAATTCCTCATCTGGAAAAATCATTGGTGTATAAGCTGGGTCTTTAACTAGTCTTTCTTCTTGAGAAGTTCCTTCTTCTCTCCCTTTTAGGTGTTTTTTCTCTTCCTCTATGACCTTGCACCTCCACAAGCGAGTATCTTGATGCATCCAGGATGGATAAGATGAACTTTTAGGATGCACAAAGATTGAATCTTCTGGCACCTTGTGGATAGGGTTCCACTGAAGGCGTGGCACATTGCTAAATGTATAGTCCTTTAGATTCACCTTGGTTGTGACCCCTAAGTGTTGCAAGTACAAGGAATTGGTTCCCCAATCTTGTACTAAGAAGGGTCGTTCTAGGATCATCTCATAGACATTATTTTTGCCAGTCACATATAGCAAAAGTGTGTTCAAACTCTACACAACAAGCGGCTAGAGTTATCCCTTCAAGCAATCCTAGAGGTCTTTCAATATGGCCATCAGCCATTTGAAGCTTCATTCTAGTTGGTGTTAATGTGAGTTTGCCGCATTGCTTCCACAAAGAGGTGGTCGCAATCGCAACACCTATGCCTGAATCTATGATCGCTTTGGTAGGGTAACCTTGGTAGGTGATTGGAAAATAAGTATTACCTTTTTCACCTTCACTCATGTCTCCTATTTTGTCAAGAGGTATCTCTAGTACTTTTTTCTTAGAGCCTACTTTTGACACATTGGAATCTAGTTCTGGAACTTGATTCACCACATGTTTCCATAACTCGGGTTTCACTTTGAGCAATTCTTCTACGGTGAGATGACACTGAACCTTAGTGTTCTTCATGACATTAGTGTTCCTTGGAACCACTGAGTCTTCATGTCTTACCAATATTGTGGGAGCTCTGATCTGAAGAGATTCATATTCCCATGGGCCTGTGAATTGTAGCAACTCTTGTAAAGAATTAGATTCAAAATCTAATCTTTCATCTTCTTGTTGTTGTACTTGATCTCCATAAATAGATGGAATGTCTTGGGGAAATTGATCATGAAGGTCATCAATCTCAGGGATAGGAGGGGGATTATCCTTCTCCTTGGCCCATTTCTCTTCTTGTATTTCCCGAAAGAACTCTAGAGAGTACTCTTGAATTGAAAGAGGTGCTCCTTCATCTATGGAATCAGGAACATAAAACTTTTGTTCTTGGTGAGCTTTCTCTTTCAACAACTGGTTGAGCCTGTGGAGGTGAACAAACTTGGAGCTTGTTTAGCAAATGCTCTAATCTTTCTAGTAAGCCCTCAACATGCAAACTTGGTTTGATAGAATTTGCCTGATTGAACTGTTGATTGGCCTCGAGCATAGCTTGAGCTAGTTCTCCCATTTTCATGCACATTTTTGTTCGTTCAATCTCTAAATCTGCTCTAGGATAACTCTTGTCTAGGTTTGCAGTTGTTGGCCCTTCTCGGTCCAGCCTAGTAGGCCTTCAACATTATATCCAAGCCTTCTAGGGTTGGATTTGCAAGAACAAACCCTGGTTGTGGTCTATTTACAATGGGTGGTGGGTTGAGATGAGGTGGTGTGGATGGAGTTTTGACATGTGAGGGGTTTTGAGATGCAATGTCTTCTATTTTTGCTTTTGCGTCTTTGAAGCTTTCTTCTAGTTCATCTAATTTTCTATTCCACTTGCGAGTGGACTTCTCTCTAGTACCCTTCCATGTTTTTTTCCTCTTACTCGACTCTATTGATTCACTTGAATGTGATTCTTTGGTTGGTTTAGCTTGTTGTAAAGTTTGTGCCCTGGTAACTGCCTATATAGGAGCCACATTACTACTACTTGAATCCACCACTAAGCCTACCACATTAATGGGTGTAACCTTGGGTGCACAAGAGGGGTTCCTTGGACAATCTCTAGGGAGATGGTCTTTGCCACACTTCGAACAAAAGGCTTGTATTGTGATGGCTTGTCCTTGACCGGGAGATGGAGGGTGGGGACATTCACGAATGAAATGGTGGCCCTGATATCTAAAACATGGTCCTCTAGGGGCTTGTGATCTTACTTGTCTCAATTGGGGCCTCCATTTTGGATTCGTATACATAACATTGGAGTATTTTGGCTCCTGATTGTGTTACATAGGTGCTGCCTCATATTGATACGAGTAAATCTCACTATTCTTTGGTGACTCTATGTAATAAGCTCGTGGACTATCTTCATGGGTGTAGTCAAAGCTCTCAACATGAGGGTCATTTTTTGAGAATAATGGGGTCATTGGTACCAATGCTCAATTTGGGTTCTCCTCTACCACTGCATACTTAACTGGAATCACGTTGCCAAGAGCTGGCGGTTGGTTTCCTACGAGTGGTTGTGGCCTATATGGTGCCTAATTTTATTGTTGGTACTGAGGTTGATATTGTTGTGGTGGCCTATAATATGGTTGTTGGTATTGGTTCTCGTACCTACCCTGTTGGTAAGGTTGCTGATAAGTTTTTCTAACAGGGACAATCTTGAGCTGTATGGTTCGTGTATTTTCTCTCAATAGTGCAATATGGAGCATTCCTTTCTCTCACGTTTAGGTTTTTCATTGGGCATACGTTAGCCATGTGGTCCCCTCTGCAACAATAACATCGGTTCAATGAGGTAACTCTTGGTGTTTGTCTATTTTGGACTCCTAGCATGTTGGCAACTTGCTCAGCTATCTCATCTATTTTAGTGGAGATTCTCGAAGTATGACTAGTAGAACTATCAGAATCCTTATAGAGTTTGGAGAATCCTAACTCCTCACCCAAGTTATCTTCTATGTCAATGCACATCTGCACATACTCCTCTATGGATCTAGGCTCTTTCAAGTACACATATGATCTCAACTTTGTGCTTATTAGGCCATCTAAAAACAAAGCCACTTGTTTGGCTGGTGTGGGTAACTTTGGAATAGGGCATCTTTCTAAATACTATCTGAATCGTCTTCCTGCAAGTTGCAATATTTCTTGGGGTTTCTACTTGAAGCTCTAGATCAAGGATGATGTATTATGCTTGATGCCACTCTTGGAGAACTCTACAATGAATGCTTCTAGTAGTTGAACTATATTCTGTTAGTTCTGATTGTTTAGGGGTTGAAACCAAGCTAACGTGGTGCCCTTGAGGGTCAAACCAAATGCCTCGAATTGAGTGAAGAAGTCCTCAACTTGTTCAGCTCTTAACACTTGTTTGAACTTAGCCACATGATCATAGGGATCTCATGACCCATCAAAGCAGGTCTTCATTGTCTTGACCACTTGAGAGCATCTAAGGGTTCTTGGGTACTCTCGGGGTCTAGGCAATGGAGAATCGTGTTGATCTCTTTGATGCCTAGGTGCTGGACGTCTCTCTCTTTCATGTCTCTCACCTTCAAATCTTGATCTGTCTCTACCCACATTGTGTGTAAAGCTTACCTTAGGTCTCTCTCTAGTCATTTCCGTATAGTTTTCATGAGCATTGGATGATCCTACTCCTTGGAGGCCGTGTGACATATTAGATCTTGGTGGAGGGAAAATCATCTCACCCTGCCAAGTGTATGCGTGCCTATCATGCTTTGATACCAAGAACATTCTCTCTGATGTGTGATCTAAATAGACAACTTTGTATGGCATCTTAGGATCTTTGAACTCATAAATGGTGACTATTGGGCTGGGTTGATCTGGCTTGAATCTCCAAAAGGCTTCCTCTGTTTCTCTATTCAAAAGTAGTTCTATGCTCTTATTATCTTGAGAGATCCAATTTGGAGTGATCACTCTGGTCAAAACTGACTTACCTCTAGGATTCTTGGGTTCTCGTCCTACCCCTCCTTTCTCTAGGTCTCCTATCTCATTCTCACGAATGATGTTTCCAAACTCATCTATCCTATCACCTTAGCTGGTTACCACATACATGGTTCCTTCCTTATCAATGTATGAACCCTCTTCAAACTTGACCATTGGGTGTTCAAGCCCATAGGGTTGATCAAGATTTTTTGGTTGGACCACTGATTGCCTCAGGCCATCCTCGTAGATGCGAGCACCTAATTGGTTGGTTCGAATATATTCCAACTGTGTCTTATATGGACCTTCTGGTGTTTGTAAATAGGCAGTGCCTGAGCCACCTGCAGGTTTCCCCATGCTAAAAGACATTTTTGAATCACTAAACTTAGTACGTAAGGATAACACTTAGTTGTTGTGCCCACGACCTAGCAGTATGGTTGACACTCGCCTCAGAAGATCTAATGCTTTGTCTATCCTTGCCTAGGTTTCTACCAAATTTGAGGTTCATATGCCTTGGTTAAGAGTCCAAAATTTCCCCTTTACATTGCTCAAAATCCTTTGGAGCCCCCTTGGTTTCCTAATTCCACTTGGGGTCAACTTCAAATTAGCCTATCTGAAAATCAACACATTATTTGTAAGAAAAACGAGCTTTCCAATGAGCTATAGAGCTCAAAAAATGGACTTTTGATGAAAACGTTATGTCAAATTAGGCTCCTAGGGGTCAAAACAGGCAAACAGGAAGTTATGAAAAAAATCACGATCTTGAACACCCTTGAAAACCACGATTTTCACTGAGAATTAGGATCGTGAGCAATCCCCCAAAAACGTAATTTTGACTAAAACTCGTGAAAAACACGATTTTGAGTGAGAATCGTGAAAAACATGATTTTGATTGAAAATCGTGAAAAACACGATTTTGATTGAAAATCGTGAAAAACGCGATCCTGAATGAAAATCGTGAAAAATGCGATTTTGACTGAAAATCTTGAAAAACGCAATCCTGGCTGAAAATTGTGAAAAACACAATTTTGACTAAAAATTGTAAAAAATGCGATCTTGACAGAGAATCATGTTTTTGAGACATCCTCATCATCGTGTTTTGGGAAAATCACTACCATTTTGAGAATGACCTGAAAATCAGGATTTTGACTAAAGATCGTGCTTTGTCAAAATCATGTTTCTACCTGAAAATCACGATTTTGATTAAAAGTCGTGTTTTTGCTCAGAATCGTTTTTTCCCCTAAAAATCATGATTTTGACTAAAAATCGTGTTTTCGCTCAGAATCATGTTTTTACCTGAAAATGGCGATTTTGACTAAAAATTGTGTTTTCGAGAATCACCAAAAAATCACGCTTCTCAGGATGACAAGAGAATCGTGTTTTTCAAAGACTTAGAGAATCGCAATTTTGAGCACAACCTGAGAATCGTGATTCTGAGAATGACCTCAAAATTGTGTTCTTTTTAGAAAGCTTTTAGGCAGGAAATAGAAAATTGTGATTTTCAAAAATTAGAATTTTTCACAGAATCGCAATTTTCACCACAAAATCCCAATTTTCTGAGATTTTTGGCGGGAACTTCAAATTTTTGCACTAAGGCCTGTGCATTGAGCATAGGGTCATGGAAATCACAAAAACTTGCACACACAAGCACCTTGCCTCTCTCTCTCTCTGCCTCTCTCTCTCTCTCCCTTTCTTGCACACCCACGAATGAAAAATGAGGTGAAACTATGAAAAATCTAGTGAAAAACAAGAATTTCTATGAAGATGAAGATGGAAAAAGATGGAGATGGTCATGATGATGAAGATGGACAAGAAAAATTAGAAAAATAACAGAAAATGAATATTTTTTACCTTCCAACGTTGCGAATCTATCATATCTTACCATCACAACGCTTGTCCCCAAAGCTCTCTCCCACGCAACGGCGCCAAAATTTGGTGTAGCTCAAGCGTAAACACCACCTCTTTTACTTGTCAATCCACGGAGACGTGAGGAGTGGTATGAAGACCATGAGCGAGTGAAGGCACAGTGAGTGAAAGCACACAAGCATGCACACACATACACACACATGCGCACAAGGTAAGAGCAAAGAGAGGAACAATGGAAGGACTTCGATTAAAAAAGAGTTCTCTTACAAAAGCTCAAATCTACAACAAGCTACCTCTCTAACAAGCTAAACTAAAAAATGAGCTCTTTAGCTCTTTTTATAGTTTTTTGGCTAGTTTTGGGCCTCTCCAGACCTAGTGTGCGGCTTAGTTCAAAATTAGGTTCCAAGGCTTATTTGAAGGCTCAAATGGAGTCTAAAAATTATGAAAATCAGTAGGATGATACTTCTAATACTCCTCAAGCTCAAGGACTCCTCATCTTGAACAAAATGAACTTGCAAAAATATGAAATTATATTTATAATGGTTTCTAGTGATGAAAATCACTCTTTTATAGGGATTTCTTTCTGAAAATTTGACATACACTTCTGAGCTCCCTACGTGCTTCTTCTTCTTGTTTGTCCACTTCTTTAATGTGCTTTTATGCTTGTCGTTGACCTTGAGCATCAACAGCTTTGTTGATCCTAAGAACCCATTAGTAGTGCCTATGGCTATAAGATTTTGACACCATTGATTCAGAACAAATGAGCATTCATATAATCAATGTCTTCATGTTAGTCTAGCACATCCTTCTTCAATGAAACGTTGAAGATAACAGTTATATTGTTCACTATGCATTGAGAGATGTCTAAACTAAAAATCACTGCAGCGATCATGAAACCTAAAATCATCCCCTAGAATCTTCGCATAGTCAGATGTACTCTCTAACTGCTTTAGAGAGTAGCCTCCTTAAATATTTCTCACTCATACAAACAATATCTATGTTAAACAGAAGTCAATACTGAGGATACCATGATTTTTTGGAAGGAAAATTTCATGACTAACAAGACGAGCTTCAATGTAGAATGTTGGCAGTATACGGGAAGAAGCAAATACGGGCATACATGCAGATCTAGCACTAAGGCAACCCTTTATTTTTTTCCAAACCCCTACACCATTTAAAAGTGATTCTTATCACTAAAAACACTTGTAAATATCATATCACCTTTTTATAGCTCCATTTTGTACAAGCTGAGGAGTCCTCGAGCTCGGGAGCCTTAGAAGTAGTTGCCTGCCACTTTTCATATTTTTTAGATCTCGTTTGAGCCCTCAAATAAACCCTGGAACCTAATTTTTAACTAGGCCGGACACTAGGTCTGGACAGGGCCAAAGCTAGTCAAAAACTATAAATAGAGCTAGAGAGCTCATTTTTGGGAGAGCTTCCTATAGTTTTGAGCTTGTATGAGAACTTTGTTGCAATAAAAGTGATTCCATTGTCTGACTCTCTTTGTTCTTGCTATGTGTGCACGTGCGTGTGTATGTGTGTGCATGTTAGTGTGCTTCGCACTCACACATTTGTGCCTTCACTTGCTCGAGGTCTTCATACCATCCTCATGTCTACCGAGATTGACATTAAAGGAGGTTCTACTCATCATTGAGCTACACCAAATTTTGGCGCCGTTGCCGGGGATTCGAGCTTTGAGGACGAGCGTGTGATGGTAAGACGTAGAGAGGACGCGTTGGAATGGCAAGTAGTCGGTAAATTTCTGATTTTTCTCCATCTCCATCTCCATCTTCACCTCCTTCTTCATCTCCACCTCCACCTCCTTCTCCACTACATATTCCCTCTTCCTTGTCATTCCCCTCATTTGTTGTGTGCGAGTTTGAGAGAGAGCGAGTGTGTGTGCTTGTTTTTGTGTGTTTTTGCATGTTTCTTGCAGGCTTCAGCTTCATCATCATCTCCAGCAAGCTCAGCAGGTACGGATTTCCTCTGCACAAGTCCCAAGGCGTCAAGCTCGAGCTATCGCGACACCTCGAAAACTTCACCCAATCACAATTCTGAGTGCACGACACTGCGCAGGTTGAGAGCTCCTAGGATCACTAGACAGAACTGAAAAATTCACCATATCCCGAGCTATCGTGACACCTCGGCTTAACGCATAAATTTTTAGGATAACTTGATTGATTAAAATTGGGGTACTTTTTGGGGCTTAATCTTGGACACATTGGGAGGATATAAGAGCCTTAGGAGTGGGCAAAAGACCTAGAAACCAGGGAGGAATTTCCTGAACCCTGAGAGCCTATTAAGACCCCTAAGTGCCTGAATGGTCATAACTTCACCATACGAACTCCGATTGATGAGATCTTGGTCTCGTTGGAAAGCTTGTTGAAAATCCTATGTGGATCTTGACTGTTTTTTGTAGAATCATACGTGGAGTTTTAGAACATGTATTTTCAAGTTGGCCTTTAGGTGAGACTAGGTGGTCCTAAGATTGAGGGGGTGCAGTGAGTTACTCCAGGGGGGACTACAAATATTGATGTGTGTCTTTCAATTACTTGTGGTAATAGAGCTATACTGACTGGTGAGCTTTTGCAGGAACATTGTGTGCACTCAAGGAAATCCAAAGCAAGCTAGCAAGGGTGAGTACCAAGCTTGGGAGAAGGCTTCCTGGGCTTGTGCAGCAATCTGAGCAACCAGAGGATTAAGGTTGGAAGTTCTCTCAGCCCTCCTTTGTCAATTCCTAGCCTAGGCTAAGTACGACTTAGGTGTGGTAATTAATTAGGGCAACGCTAGGCACGAATCAAGTCCAAGAGAATTAATCAACCAAGTGCAAGAATTAAGTAAGTCTTAAGTGCGAAAACCCTAAGGGACAAAAAGTAAACTGGAGTCGACCACTTATCAAGTGCGAAATTCACTTAAGTACTCCTGACGACGCGATTTCAGACAAGATCATAAACATAATATTCAACTCAAAAGAACAAGGTGATTGGTGCAAATTAACCTGCAACGAGAGTGTGCTTGGGTCCAAGGGGGTAGATAAATCAGGCATATGAACCTTAGATCAGGTAGACACTTAGGCCGAGACAGACAAAGCCTCAGATCTTCTGAAGCTAGTGTCAATCACACTGCTAGGTCTTGGGCCCAGTAGTTGAGTGATTACCCATACACTCCCAGATCAGAAACAAGTGATTCTGAGATGTCCTATAACATGGAGAGACCAGTAGGTAGTTCAGGAGTGGCGTACCTAGAAAAGCCAGAAGGACCTTACAAGACTCAATTGGAATACATCAGGACTAATCGTCTAGGTGCTCGCATCTAGGAAGACGGCCTGAGAAGATCTGTGGTCCAGATTAAGAACCCGGATCAACCCCATGGACTAGAACACCCGGTAGTCAGGTTCGAGAATGGAGCATACCTAGATAAAGAGGGGACTATTTATGTAGTCACCACTCTTCCTGATAGAACAGACGAGTTTGGAAATGTGATTGCAGAGACCGACATGGGTGATATAGAGCAAGGAAATTTAGAGAAAGAGCCGAGAACTCCCCGGGGTAAATCTGTCTTGACCAGAATCATGACTCCAGAGTGGATTCCACAGGATAATAAAAGCATAGATCTGCTTTTAAACCGAGAAACCGATGAGGCTTTTTGGAGATATAAATCTGCTCAACCTCAGGAAGTGAGTGCCCTCACAATCTATGAGTTTAAAGACCCTGATAGCCCAAGCAAAGTAACCTACCTAGACAATGCATCAGAGAGAATCTTCATGGTCACTGAGCATGGCAGACATGCCTACACATGGAAGGGTGAATTTGTTTTTCCCCAACCAAGGTCTAATGTGTCCTTTGGTCACCAAGGAGCCGGGACCTCCCAGGCTCATGGAGTCCAAGGAGATAGAAGTAGAGATAGACCTGAAGTAAGCTTTGCCGACCCCCAGGGAAGAGAAAGAAGGAGAACAGGGACGGACAGAGGGGAAACCAAGAGATTTAGAGACCCAAGAAACCAAAGAAATGCTGATGATTTTCCTTTGCCAAGGCCAAGAGAACACCCTAGGACCCTGGGGCCAACTCAACTGGTGAAGTCTATGAAGAATTACTTCGATGGCACGGGTGACCCTTATGACCATGTGGCAGAGTTTAGGCAAGTCTTGAAAGCTGAACAGGTAGAGGACCTATTCACACAATATAATGCTTTTGGTCTAACCCTTAGGAACACTGCCCTCACGTGGTTTCAACCATTGAACGAGAGGCATTTCAGAAACATAGACCAGCTCCTAGAAGCCTTTATCATTGAGTTTTCTAAGAGTGGCATAAGGCACAACACTTCCTCACTAATTCATAGCTTCAAGCAAACACCTCAAGAGACGGTCAGACTAGCTGGGAGACGGTTTAGGCAATACCTAGAGAGATGCCCGATGCCGGAGTTACCTACACCGGCCAAGCAAGTGGCCTTGTTCTTAGATGGATTGTTGAGCACCAAGCTCAGGTCATATGTGTATCTGAAGGACCCCAGAACTATAGAAGAGTGCGTGCGCATGTGCATAGACATTGAGGACAATTTAGGCGAGGAGTTAGAACTGTCAAAAATCTATAAGGATTCTGATAGCTCTAGTAGCCTCACATCTGGTCAATCCACATCCATTGAGGAACTTGCAGAGAAGGTAGCTCAAAAACTAGGTATCTCTAGCAAACAAATTCTGAGATTTGCCCCAGCTAAGCGGTGCTACACTTGTGGAGGTGACCATATGGAAAATGTATGCCCCATTATGGCGCAACCCCAGGTGAATCCTAGTAGCCAGTACTGCACCATAGAGCGAAGGTACACCAACCACACTGCACAGGACTGCCCATATAACAAACAAACTATCAGGCAAAACTACCCTCAGCCATAACCACAACAAGGTAGATACCAGAATCAGTACCCACCACAACAATACAACCGACCACAGCAAACTTATCAGCCACCTTATCAAGGGCAGCAGAGACCTCAACCAGTCCTAGTACAGCAACCCCCTGCTCCAACCAATGTGATCCCAGTGAAATATGCATCTGCTGAAGAAAATCCGAACAGAGCCATAGTTCCAGTCACCCCATTGCTATCAAACAGTGATCCAAGTGACCATAGTTTTGACTCCACACATATTGATAGCCCACATGCTTACTACATGCAGTCACCCGAGCATAATGAGTCATACTATTATGAGGACCCAAGTGAAAATAGTGGGGAGCCTGAGTATGCCAATGTCATGTACACAAACCCCAACTCTAGACCTCAACCTAGGCAGGTACGACCCCCATTTCCTAGAGAACCATGCTTCAGATGTCAGGGAGATCACCTTATACATGATTGTCCACTGCCTGCCCCTACACAACCTCAACCAGTAACAATTCAGGGTTTCTGTCAAGACTGTGGGAAAGAGCATCTCCTACGAGATTGCCCAAAGAACCCTAATAAAATGCCTAAAATCACTCCTATCAATGTTGTTGGGTTAGTTGTAGACTCCACAGGGAGTGTGACTTCCACTGCACCTGTGCAAGTGATCACAAGAGCCCAAGAACTACAACAAAACCAAGGTGTTGGTCAGGAAAAGAGCCCCGAGGTGAGTGAAACAGAGAGCATAACCAAAAAGAGGACTAGAGCCTCGAAGGATAGTCGTGAAAGAATGAAAAGGCAAAATGGGCAAAAAAGATGAGCGAACTTGAAGAAAGCTTGAGAGAAACCAAAGCAAAGATAAGTGAACTCGCATCTCAAAACCACTCTCACACCACCCCTCCACCACCTCTCCCTTTACCTGCCAATCCACCTTCTTCCATTCCCCAACCTTTCAATACACCACCCTTAACCCACCCACCACCCAGAGTAGGATCCGTCCTAGCCGATCCCACTCCCGAGGACCTAAACATGATGCTTAGAGCATATCAAGCCAGAATCCAAGAAGGGCCAAACGTAACTGATCATGAAAAGTGTTACCCTAGAGTAGAACTAGAGCTAGAACGAACCAAAATTTGTGCTAAGATGGTGGAATTGGCTCAGACTATGTTTGAAGCCAGTCGCCTCTTTAACATCTCTAGTTCAGCTAAGACGCAGTTACACTTTGATGGACTACTAGAACAAATAGAGAGGCTAATTGCACAATCAGAAAAGGAACCCGCCTCTCAAAATAAGGGTAAGGCAAGTGAGAACGTGAGCCTACCTCCCCAGGAAGCCTACGTGCCTAACTCTACGGAGCCAGACACATCATCTTCTATGAATCGGTTCACACCAGAATTCCTACGAGAGATTCAAGAAGACAAATGGGCTAAAGAAAGTGAAGTCCCTCCTCTCATTGAACTTGTGGATGATGCACACGAGCAATTCCCACAGGACATCCCATCCATTTATGAGGAGCATGAGAGCATCCACTCTCAAGAGAGATTAGACTTTGAGTCTAATTCTCTACAAGAATTACCACATTTCACAGGCCCATGGGAAACCAAGTCTACTTGTCTGAGAGTGCCCACAGTCATGATAAGAAATGAAGATTCTATCATACCTAGGAATACAGAGGTAGTAAAGAACACTAAAGTGCAGTGCAATCTCACTTTAGAAGAGCTACTCAAAGTTAAGCCAGAAGTGTGGAAACATGTAGCCAAACAAGTGCCAGACATAGCAAAATCGCGCTCCCAAGTAGGATCTCATAGAACAGTGCCTGAAATACCATTGGATAAGATAGGAGACATGAGTGAAGGAGAAGAAGGAAATACCTATCTCCCAGTTACTCATCAGGGTTACACAACCAAGGCGATTTTGGACTCAGGTGCAGGAGTTGCAATTGCTACAACTTCCCTATGGAAGCGATGGGGCAAGCCAGCACTCCGACCCACGAGAATGAAATTGCAGATGGCTGATGGTCATATTGAAAGGCCCTTAGGATTGCTAGAAGGAATAACTCTCACTACATGTGGGGTTGAGTTTGAGCATACTTTTGCTATATGCGACTTTAGCAAAAACCAAGCCTACGAGATGATTTTGGGAAGGCCATTTATGCGGCGATTGCAAGTAGTCCAGGATTGGGGAACCAATTCCTTGTATTTGCAACATCTAGGTGTTACAACCAAAGTCAATCTTAAGGATTACTCTCATAGAGACGTACCTCCTATTCAATGGAATCCCCTCCATAGAGCCAAAGATGAGACTGAGTCTGTACATTCCATAGGATCCGGATCCTCGTGGATGCATGAAGACACCCACTTATGGATGTGTAAGGTAGCAGTAGAAGAAGAGAAGAGAGAGAAAGCCAGAGAGGTAGGTGCAAAAGAAAACCATAGATCAATTCAAGACCCAGCCTATGCACCTATAGTCTTTCCTGATGAGGAATTTGAACCCCATGGCTGGGCAGAAATCCTAGCAACAATGGATGTAGCCATCAATGAAGAGTAGTGGACACCTCACTGTGATGAGGATGGCTATGACATTTCAGTCTTTTCAATAGAGCCAATCATGGGAGATGCAGTTTTAGAAGAATGCGAACCTAGCCCTGATGCATTTGAGGATGCGAGTGACTCCGATCTAGAGTCAATCATTATGGACCCACCTTTTGCATCAGATGAAGAATACTTCTATGAAGTAGAATTTCAACCCCTGAGGCACGGAGAGCTTGCAAATGAGGTGAGGTTAGCCACACAAGTAGCTACTAAGAGCGGAGGAAAGAAAAAAAAGAAGAAGGAAGTCACTCCGGAGGCAGAAGAATCCTTGTTTGAGGTCCCTGAAAATTTTTAAAAATATGAGATAGACGATAGGAGAGTCATGATAAGAATGCCTAAACGTGAGGCACAAGAAGGAGAAGCCTATGATAGCAAGGAAACTACCAAGAAAATAGTTGTAGCCATCGAGGAAGGAGAAGAAAGATGCACATACATAGGTCATGACCTGACAGAAGAGGAAGAACAAGAGCTAATAGCCTTGCTAAGAGAATACCAAGATGTATTTGCTTGGAGTTATAAGGACTTGAAAGGGGTAGACCCTGATATATGTTCACATACAATCCCCATGACCTCAGATGCCAGACCCTCGAAGCAGAAGCTACACATACAACGATAACTATGCTGCTAAGATCAAAGAGGAGATAGATAGACTGGTTGAAGCCGGATTCATCTATGAAATTGAGCACACTGAGTGGGTATCCCCCATTGTAGTGGTGTCCAAGAAAAATGGAAACTGCATGTGTGTATTAACCTTAAAAAAGTTAATGCCGCCACGATTAGAGACAGTTATCCTCTTCCTATCACTGAGCACCTATTAGAAAGGGTAGCAGACAAGGAAGTGTACAGCTTTCTAGATGGGTTTTCGAGCTACAATCAAGTAGCCATTGCTCCAGAGGATCAACATAAAACGGCTTTTTCCACGGAGTGGGGCATATTTGCCTTTCGGGTAATGCCATTCGAGCTTACTAATGCACCTGCTACCTTTCAAAGATTGATGTGTCACGTGTTTAAAGAGTTCTTGAGGAAGAATTTGGAAGTCTATGTTGATGATCTGTGCGCTCATTCCAACATTAGACAGACCCCTATACCTGAACGTCAGACAAATCTTTGATAAATGCAGAGAATATCAAGTCTGCTTGAACCCAGAAAAGTGTGTTTTCATGGTCAGGCAAGGCAAAATTCTAGGACACATAGTGTCTAAGAACGGCATATCCACTAACGAAGAGAAAGTGAGAGCCATCGCAGAACTACCTAGGCCAAAGAACGTCAAGGAAGTACAGGCTTTCATGGGGCATTGTGGTTACTACCGTCGGTTTATACACATGTACGCCATCATAGCAAAGCCTCTGTATGGACTTTTGACTAACTTTGAGTGGACTGACGAATGTGAGAATTCCTTCAATGAGCTTAAACGAAGATTGTGTTCAGCACCAATCTTGACCACACCGGATTGGAATAAGCCATTCCATGTCCACGTGGATGCATCCAATTATGCTATTGGGTGTGTACTCGCGCAACCTACCGGTGAAGGTAATATGGATCTTCCAATTGCCTATGCTAGTAGACAGTTGAATGCAGCTGAACGAAATTATACCACTACGGAGAGAGAAGGACTAGGCATGGTATATGCAGTTAAAAAGTTTAGACATTATTTGCTCGCAAATAAGTTCAAATTTTTTACTGATCACCAAGCTCTACTGTACCTGGTAAACAAGCCATGTAATACGGGCAGATTAGTAAGATGGTTTCTCTTACTAATGGAGTATGACTTTGAGGTAGTAGTGAGGAAAGGCAGAACTCACCTGAGAGCATATCATCTCTCAAGGCTCACATCAGGAGAAGCCCCACAAGGAGTGTCAGATGACTTACCTGATGCTCACTTGTTTAACTTGGAAGTTGTACCACAGTGGGCTAAGCCATTAGTGCCAGTATTAACCTATGGGCCTAACCACTCAGTAATGGCCACACAGGATAGAGAGGTAGTAAAAGCCCAAAAGTATCACATCATGGCAGGAAGTATGTACAAGCACACGGATCAAGGGATCTTGGCTTGTTGTGTGGAAGAGGACGAGCATGCAAAGTGGTTGCAATTAGCACATGTAGGTGCATTAGAGCAACACTACTCAAAACAACGAACCCTACAAACATTGAGGAGACTTGGAGTGTACTGGCCAACTATGGAAGCAGACGTCCATAGAATGTGCAAGGAATGCCCAAATTGTCACACTAAGCCACCAGTGGAACATGCCACCCTTTATCGCGTGTCTCTAGTGCCAGATTGGAGCAAGCCACTAGTGGCGTTTCTGAGGACGAAAACATCCCCTCAAGATATGACCCTGACGAGACAAAGAAGTCTAGTACAAGAGGCCCTAGATTACTCACTCATTGGTGATAATCTATACAAGGGCGGAAAAGATGGTTACCTGAGACTATGATGAATATCTAAAGATCTTGGAAACTGCTCACCAGGGTGTAGCAGGAGGACACTTTGGTCCAGATAGGGTGATCAAAGCAATTCTATTTGCAGGATTTTGGTGGCCCACCCTTCACATGGATGCACATACCTATGTGAAGAGGTGTGAGATTTGTCAGCGAACCTAGTATCCTATACGCAAAGATGAGATGCCAGTGAAGCCTATGATGGGCGGACGTGCATTCTCTAAGTGGGGAATATACTTTTTAGGTCCTATTAATCCCCCAGCTAAGGGCTCACATGCTGAATATATCATCGTGGCCACAGACTATCTAACCAAGTGGGTAGAAGTGAAAGCTACTACAAAAAATGATGCTCAAACAACAGCAAAGTTCTTATTTGAAAATGTGTTCACAAGGTACGGGTTGCCAATAGAGTTGGTGAGTGATAGAGGCACACACTTCTTGAATGAAGTCATAGAAAACCTTCTCCAAGAATTCTTGGTAGTACATAAGAAGTCTGCCCCCTATCACCCTCAAGCTAATGGCCAGGCTGAGAGTACAAATAAGATCTTATGCAATGTACTGATGAAATTAGTGAGCAATAAATGCTCTGATTGGGACAAACAGCTACACCATGCTATTTGGGCATATCGAGTGGCCTATAAAACGGTACTCCAAGCCACACCCTTTCAGATGGTGTTCGGTCAGAATGCGGTGCTACCCTTGGACTTTTTGATACCTACATTGAAGCTAGCACAAGAGCATGACTGGACAGGCCATGAACTCTCCTCTCGAATTTTTGATCTTGAACGTCTAGGTGAAACACGATTGAGAGCTGCAGCAGGAATCTATGCAGCGAAGAAGAGGCAAAAGGCATATTTTGATACACATGTGAAGGATAAAGGCTTGAAAGCAGGAGACCTAGTCCTAGTCTACACATTGAAGCAGCATGCACGAAAATTAGAGAAAAGAGGCTATGGACCTATGATCATAAATAGAATTTCAACTAGTGGGGCAGTACAACTAGCCACTTTGGAAGGCGATATTCTCCCTAGCTACATAAGCGGATGTAGAGTCAAGTTATACCAAGAACCCCTGACTGAAGAGATGTTAAATCGGCTCAACACGGCCAAGAAACGTAAAGAGGAGGAAAAACGAATTCGAGAAGAAGCACAAGCGGAGGCCTTAGAGCGCATCCGACGAATGAAATTGAGGAGGCAAGTGAGAGATCAGCCTATGATTGACACTCAAGAGTCTCCAGGCTATCACATGGCCATGTGCGAGGCTTCAGGTGAACGTACCCATAAGATAGTGGATCGACGACCTTTTGTAACCCTAGAAATAGGACAAAGATAAAACACAACAAGCGTGAGAGCTTTAATTGATTCAGGAGCAGCCACTAGTGCAGTTCGGCGTTCTTATTGCCAGCAGCTGCAATTGGAGGTAAAACCCCTAGAGGCATATCTAATAGGATTAGGAGGTGTTGAAACCCCTTGCATGGGAGAGGTGGATCTACCCCTCTACATTCAAGAGGTACTAATGCCAGTAAGAGTGCTAGTATGTGAAGACGAGGATCTTACTGAGCCTCTTGTCTTAGGCCAAGACTGGATCTATGATCACGCAGTCAACCTCAACCTAAGAAGTGGACTTCTTCAGGCTTGGGTAGGCTAAAGCCGTCTTACGATTGAATTAGAAAATCAAGCACTCAAACCAATAGAACAGGCACCAACTCCTGGTCCCTCCAGGAATCCACATAAAGATAATGATGCTCTTCTTGTCCAAACTTCTATGGTGCAGAGGATTGTCAATCTTACCAAAGGTACAGGAGTCAATGAGGAGTTCGCAGCGGGGTCAAAGGAGATTCTAAACATGAAGACCAAACACTATACAACACGAAGGAGGCCATTGATCAAGAAGTAGGAGCGCCAACTAGTGCAACACGGAGTACCTCGTGGCGCGAAGCAGATCTGGATACGCAAGGATGGAAAACCCACAACTCTAATAGCAGACTCTCGAGGAGGCCACAAACAAGCCACACCATCACGGACACAAGTGAAGGAGTCCCCTAGACAACCTCCTAGGCACACCACGTCTATTTGGGTCCCTAAGCGGTCAATGAAGGCTAGCCCCAATGCTAGACACATATGGGTGCCCAAGGCCTATTTACGAGCCCAAATAGCTCCAACTCTAGTTATTGGCATAATTCAACACTCACACGTCCTCTCGACTAACAATGCAGGAACTCTACCTAAAGACCACCCTAACCCACACTCAACCAAATCGAGAAATGTCTGGAAATGGGTGCCCAAAAGGCCCCAACTCCATCACACTCTAGTTCATAAATCTCTACCTATCTTTAGCTCTAAGAGCTACGAACCCTCTAGCAAAGTTTGGAGACTTAAACCATGTATCAAACCCACAGACCCAATTTTTGTAAATCCATCCTCTCTGACATAGGTGCATTCTGAGTCCACTGCATAACCAAAGTAGACATCTAGGATGATACTGACCTCTAATCACCACCCACATCTATCACAAGCACTTCACCTCTGACCACTAACCTTCGGGATTGTCATGTTAGTATTGTGAAGGGAACACCATTACATCCTGTTTCCTATGCAACACTAATGTGCCCTTCTTCTTCTAGCAGATAAGCACACGATTCCCATGGCAGCAGCAGCAGGCACGAGTTCTCAGGCAGGCACCAACACTCAAATCAATTGGGATACCATGCCTGTGGAGGTTCCACTGACAGCTAGGCTAGAGGAGCTTTTGAATGTAAGAAGAATTCCCATTCCGGATCCACCAAGTGGCCTAACAGAAAGAGTAAAGGGGCATTCTCATTGGTTCAATGAGATGCCAGGGGATTTGGGAGACGCAGATCATATCTGGGAATCCAAGATGGAATGTGGAGGAGTGTGGTGGACCTTTCAGTTCTTCTCACGAGAATTTGAAGCATTGCAAAATGCAACTCCTCTTCAGGATATTTGGCAGAAGCGGGATTGCAAGATTACTTTAGTGCAGCCTTGCCTAGACCGGATTTTCTTAGGTGCTACTACTTGATAGCCACACTGAAGCCGACAGGGGATAAAGATCATTCAGGCACATTCTGGGTGCCCTCCCTATCAAACCAGGAGGAAATGAAGAAGTTTGAGTTGAATGTTACCTTAATCAGGGAAGCTCTTCAGATGTATGGCACCCACATTCCCTCTGATAGAGATCCCTTGATACCAGAGTCAATGAAGAGCAACAGAATCAAGAAGTTGAAAGAAATGTGTGCCCTCACCCCTAACATCCCCATACCCCTGCGAATGTGCCTTCAACACTTCGCATTTCCAGCTCAAGACCGTTTTACCCAACCTCACAAGAAAATATGGTATGGATTATATCTAGCAGAGACAGGAAGCTTGCCAATTAAGATGCCTGTATGGATTATGGACCAATTGTATGAAGCAGGCAAGCGGGGTGTGAGGAAGCATACGTTACATGGCTGTTGTGCGATCACCAGAATTATTTATAGATGTCTTGCATATGACGTACCAATAGCCAGGGCCCTTAAATACTCACAATTGGAGTTTTTCAAGGGGCGAAAGTCAGGGAATAAACCGGCGAAACGAATGCATGGATCACTCTCCCAGGTCATGATCCCTCACGAGGAGCCGAAGCCCCCTAGAGAAGAAGCCCACGTGGCACCTTTCACGGTACATCTCCAAGGAACTCAATCATGGGGTGTGGTACAGCCCACTCCATCCGCCCCTCCACTACCTACCGATGCCGAGTTTGCATCTATGGACACCTTAACTGAGGATCCCAATTTTGATTTTGAAAGATTCCTGCAGACGGCCCACTTATCTGATAGTGAAGGTTTTTCTGACAATGCCGATCCGGGTTCATCATTCCAAGGAGAACAGCCACAGGGCGAGACAAGCAGGGTACATTGGGAAGAAGAGGCACAACATCCTCATGGTCCAAGCACACAAAATCAGGAAGAAGAACGGGGGAATGAACCAGAGGAGAGTGAAGAGGAGGCCCCTGCCTACACGGCACAACTCAAACGGCTATACAAGACAATCAAGCAGGTACAGAGAAGACATAAGAAACAGAAGAGGCGAATAGAGCTCTAGTGAACCTAATTCTTCAAGCCGAGAATGTCGACTCAAATTTTGTTGAATCATTGAATCTATTGGCGGAGACATGTGGGATCGGGGAAGCATTGAGGACAATGGTCTATCAGGAGAACCCTACCTATGATCAACGAAGGATTGATACACGGCCACGACGAGGAAAAATGATTCAAATGGAAGTCTCTACTACCTTGCCTACCACAATTTTAGAGGATGTTCACATGACGAGCCCAAGTCCCACTGACGAACAAGATGTAATTACACAGGTACCATCTCCACCGTCACCTTCCATTCAACCCTCAGAACCCTTCTCCACTAGTCTTTCTGAACAACCGATATCCACCCATCATGATACATTGTACACACCTCTGTTTTTACATCCTTCCCTTTACCCACATCCATCACTTCCACCCAAATTTTTGAACCTCACACGGTCATCCTGCCACCGATCAAACCATAATAGGTCACCCTTCCTATCTCCCTGCCCTTGGACAACCACTTGCCACTAGCCAGACCTTATCCCATCCTTTTCCATTCACCCACACCCAAACCCTATCCACCACTTCCCTAGTAACTGCCTCATACTCAACCCAAGTCACACAACCGTCGTTCTGGACAAACCTTGTAAATATACTCTAACACGTCGAGAACTATAATAAAAAGTCCCTTTCCCAACCCCACTCCCCCACATTCACTGCCACCACTAACACACCACGTACCGTTCCCGTATTCACAATTCACACTCCACACACTCTCACATCCGATCCCATGGATATTTCACCATCCACAGGAGCACCCACCACCACGTCTGTTCCACCATCAACACATCTCACTTCACTCATAGGCACATCATCCACTTTTCCCTTTCCCACCTCCCGACCCTTTGCACGTTCCACCTCTACCCATGCATCCACATCATTTAGTAATGCACTAGACACCATGGTTGAAGCGGCCACTCAGCTTAAGCAAGAGTATAAGCTATCAGAAGAAAATAACACAGAGCTGTGCAATCTCTCGGCTCAACTCCAAGCACGAGTCGATGCCTTGGAACTAGGTAATACAGCACTACAACACCAGGTGACTGCCCTTCAACACTCGAAGACAGAACTCAAAGCTAAGTATGTAGAGACAGGCAAAGCTATGGAGGAACAACTCAGAGAACAAATGGGCCGCAATGCGAGACTTCAACGCAACATGGCCCTACTACGTCGCCATCTAGCAGCGGCTCAAGAAGAGAACCGAAGGCTACAACAACAAAACAAGGAGAACCTAGAAGCGGCCATGGAAAACACCCCGGGAGCACCTATAGACCCTGCAAAATTCCAGGCTGTCCCCTCAGAGCATATTCAACAGGTTTTAGAAGGTTATGCGACCCTCTTGGAAGCCCATGATCAGTTGGCAGACCAGATAAAGGAACTACTGTTGGAGCAGAACAATCATCAATAGTGATTTTATGAAGATCAAAGTGAGAAGACATATGGAAGAATGAAGATTACTTTCAGAGGAAGAAAATGGAATCAGAAATGTTTCTTTTGTATATTACTCTTGTAAATAGTTCAATGTATTTTGAAAAAGGTGACGAGTTAGACTCGTATATATATCTACAGATACGTATTCATAGTAAGAGAGAATGATATAGATCAGATAGAGAAGAATAGGTGAAGAGGTGATGAACATTGTATGTATCATCAACCATATGTGTGAAAAGTAATGAAGAAGAAAATTTAGTAGAATTCTGCGCGTCGATCTTCTCTCCCATTCTCCTTCTGTGTTTAATCTTTTGAGGAATCCTTTTGCACGTATCTAAGTCCATAGCTAATCTATCTATGGCTAGAATTTGAGAGTTTAATTTCAATCAGGTTGTGAGAATTTTGCTTAGGAACATTCATATGTGAAGATGTTCTGAGAGTCGAGAAATCTGGCGCACATTTCATCTTCAAAGAAATGGCCAGTGCTCAGTCCACAGTGTAAAGTTTTACACAAGTGAGGGCTCAAAATCTAAGTTGGAAGATAAGCTATCTATGGCTAGAAGATCTTGATCAAACGGGTTCAGAGTTGGGAGAACCAGTGCTAAGAAGTTGCAGGTGTCAAAGTCGCCATTGCAGAGAAGCACTTTCAGACATAGGTAAAGTGTTTCACACATTTCTCAGTGTGTACTTAATCTTTTTGAGAGATTTAACTTGGCAAAGTTGCGCAACCTTAAGGCGAAGTGTTGTGCAAAGTTTTATCAAAAACTTTACAGGATTGATTAGTCAATGAGTGACTAATCTGCAGCAGACTTTTCTGAGAAGTTGATTTTTCAGAACTTTCAATATTTCTGATAATTTGGTGGATGATCTCTAAGTTTGGTGGAGTCTAAGGTTAACCTTGATATAGAGGTGATCTAATTTCAAGGTTAACTTGGTCTTTTGGAGATTAACACTCTCCATCAGTGGTATCAGAGCAGGTTGTGTCAAAATTGAAGTGAAGGAGACTCCGACTATTGCAGAAGTACAAAACTTTACATCTTGAAGGTGCAGAAGGGTAAAGGTTGAAGAAAAATCAAAGGAAGACATACAAAGAGCATCAAAAGGATCAAAAGGAGCAACATTCGAAGTAAAGGTACATTTGTTATCTGTAAAGGTTAAAGATTTGAAGCTACAGGTGAAGTAAAGATGGGAGATAGTCTCCAAATTGAAAAGTTGGATAGAGAGAACTATCCTGCATGGTCTATGAGGATGGAAGCTCACCTTATGAGCAAAGATCTGATAGGATACATCACAGGAGATGAAGAAAAGCCAGAATTCAGAGATCCTAGTGTTCCAACTAGGGAGGAGCTTGCAGACTTGAAGAATTGGATGAAGAAGGATGCTCAAGCAAGAAGCATCATCTACATGGCAGTCAATGACTATTTGCTTCCTCACATTAGAGGACTTGAAAGTGCTTGTGACATTTGGAATGCTTTGGAAGAGCATTTCCAAAATACAACCAAATCAAGGAAGGCTTCACTATGGGCAGAGTTTACTACCTTCAAGAAGAAGGCCTCACAATCAATTTCTGATTATGTGACAAAGATGAAGGACATTGCAGATTCTCTAGGTGCAGTGGATGAAGATATTGAAGAAGACAAATTGGTAAGACAAATACTCACAGGACTAAGAGGAGATGAGAAATGGAAGCCTTTCATTTTATCTACAGAACTTTCATTAGATCACTTTACTCCTGATTTGAATCAATTGTTAGGTCATATGCTAACTTTTGAGAATGATATCAAAGGAGATGTTGATAAGAGTGCAGGTCATGCAATGTACTCTAAAGACAAGAAGAAAGCCAACAAAGGGAAGCAACAATCAGGTGAAGAAGAAGGTACTTCAAACCAAGCAAACTTCATAAGAGGAAGAGGAAATGGCAGAAGTAGAGGAAGAGGCAGAAACAACAAAGAGAATGCAAGAGCTTGTTGGATATGTGGTAAGACCAATCATCTATCTCATGATTGTTGGCATAATAATCAAAACAATGGTAATTATCAGAACTTTAATCAAAGAGGAAGAGGAGGTAGATTTCAGAGAGGAAACTTCAGAGGTAGAGGTGGTAGGAATTCTTTTGGAAGAGGTGGAGGAAGAAGCTTCCAAAATCAATCCTATAATAGCACCTACTACAACTATGCATCAGATCAAAAGGAGGATTCGACTCTCATTATGAATACATGTGAAACTTCACATGAGGACATGAGAGTGTTTTATATTGATTCAGGATGTAGTAATCATTTGAGTGGAAATATTGCTTTGATGACTGACCTAGATCATAATGCAATCAATCATACAGTACAGACAGGTGATAATACAAAGCATAAGGTAAAGTCAATTGGTTCAGTCAAGGCTAAGGATGGGAGCACTCTTCTGAGTAAGGTACTTTATGTTCCCACAATTCCAAAGAATTTGATCAGTGTAGGTCAAATTGTGGAAAAAGGTTATGAGGTAAGGTTCACAAATGATGGAGTTTATGTGGAAGACCCTAGTCAAGGGTATAAACAAGTTATTGCAGGAAAGAAAGAAGGAAGGCTTTTCACATTGAAGGTACAAGGAAATGTTGGACATGCTATGTTCACATATGGAGAGCAGAAGGTGTCAGAATTGGATCTTTGGCACAAAAGACTTGGACACTTTAATGAAAGAGGTATCAAAGAAATGATTAACAATGATTCAGTACTTGGAATGCCTAACATTGCAGGTCAACACATGACATACAGATGTGAGGCATGTCAATTAGGTAAGGCTCATAAGCAATCCTATTCCAAGCATGGATTTATGTATTCAGAAAGACTTGAGTTGGTGCATACAGATGTGTGGGGTCCTTCAAAGGACTTTAGTATAAATGGTTCAAGATATTATGCCATATATGTTGATGATGCTACCAGGTGGATCACAATTTATGTGATTAAGGAAAAGTCAGAAGTGTTTAATACATTTAAACACTATCATGCATATGCAGAAAGGATTACAGGTCAAAAATTGAAGAGACTAAGGTCAGATGGAGGGGGAGAGTATTTTTCAAATGAGTTCAATGATTATTTGTGGAATGCAGGTATAAAGAGAGAAGTTACTTGCAGGTACTCTCCTCAACAAAATGGGGTAGCAGAAAGAAGAAATAGGACTCTTGTTGAGTTTGCAAGGTCCATGATGAAAGAGAAGAATTGCCCAAATTATTTGTGGGCTGAGGCTGTTAATACAGCTACATATTTGGTTAATAGATTGCCTTGTAAAGCTTTGCAGGGTATGACACCATATGAAGCTTGGTGGGGTAAGAAACCTACCTTGGATCATTGCAGAATATTTGGATGCTTGGCATATGCATATGTGCCATCTCAATTGAGGCATAAGTTGGAGCCTAAGGCAGAAAAGTATGTATTCATTGGTTATGATGATAAGCAAATGGGATACAGGTTGTGGAGTCCATCCACAAAGCAATTTATTGTATCCAAGGATGTTACATTTGATGAGCAAGGTACTTGGTATGCAGGTAAATATAATGTACATGCAGATGATGAAGAAGTAGTGGAACAAAGGAAAGGTAAAGCAAAGGTTCAATTACTTGATGAAAGTGAGAGTAATGAAGTGCAGATTGAAGTTGAAGAGAGGCCAAGGTTTGATCCAGAATGTGATGAACCAGAGACCTCAAGAAGTGCAGAAGTTAGGAGATCATCTAGGCACAAATGGCAACCTACAAGGTATAGCTATGACACTTCATTCTTGACTACTAAAGATTATGCTTATTTGGTAAAAGCAGATGAAGATCCTTCTACATATGAAGAAGCCAAAGGGAAGAAGAATTGGGAAGATGCTATGCAAGAGGAGTATGATGCATTGATAGAGAATCAAACATGGGATTTGGTTCCTAAACCTAATAGTCAGAAGATTATTGGATGTAAGTGGGTTTACAAAACAAAGAGATTTGCAGATGGAAGTGTGTCTAGGTACAAAGCTAGACTTGTTGTGAAAGGGTATGCACAGACATATGGAGTGGACTATGATGAGACTTATAGTCCTGTGGCAAAGATGACAACCATCAGGACACTCATTGCAATTGCTGCTTGTAAAGGTTGGAAGTTATCTCAATTAGATGTTAAAAATGCTTTCTTGAATGGTTACATTTCAGATGAAGTCTACATGGAGCAACCAGATGGGTTCAAAGATCAAGTGAGTCCAAATTATGTGTGTAAGCTCAAGAGAGCTTTGTATGGGTTGAAGCAAGCCCCAAGGGCTTGGAATTATAGGCTTGTAAAATTCTTGAATGATCTTGGATTTCAAGCATCAAAGGCAGATAGTAGCTTGCTAGTCAAAGCAAGTGAAAATGGATTCATTTATGTGTGTATTTATGTTGATGACATAATACTTACAGGAACAGATGATAAGGGGATACAAATGATCAAAAAGCAGATGGAGAAAGAGTTCAAAATCAGTGATTTGGGGAACTTATCATTCTTCTTGGGAATGGAGATCACTTATACTCAACATGGAGTATATGTGACCCAAGAAAGGTATCTTAAAAATTTGCTAACCAAATTTAAAATGGAAGATTGCAGGGTTGCACCTACACCTTTGGAAGTGAACCATAAATTGTCTAGGTTTGGAGGAGAAGAGTTCAGAGATATGAAACTCTATCAAAGTTTGGTTGGTAGCTTGATTTATGCTACATTGACAAGGCCTGACTTGTCATATGCAGTTGGTGTGCTTTCACAATTCATGCATTGTCCTAGAAAGGAACATTGGATTGCAGGACAAAGAGTACTTAGGTACATCAAGGGTACACTCAGAGAAGGGTTGTACTATGGGTTTACTTCAGATACAAGAATCAAGATATATAGTGATGCAGATTGGGCAGGTAATGTGGATGATAGAAGATCAACACATGGATACTTGTGCTATGTAGGAGACAAATTGATTTCATGGTGTTCTAAGAAGCAACATACAGTTGCTTTGTCATCTACAGAGGCAGAATATAAAGGTATGGTGGAAGCTGCAAAAGAGGTAATATGGCTAAAGACACTTTTGAAAGTTTTTGATGTGATTCAGAGTACTCCTATTATTTGTGGAGACAATATGAGTTCATTATACTTGGCAGCTAATCCTGTATTTCATGCTAGAACTAAGCATATTGAAATACAATATCATTTTCTGAGAGAGAAGGTCATTGAGAAGGAAATTGAAGTCATACACACCCCTACAAAAGATCAACTTGCAGATATGATGACTAAAAGTTTGGATGGACCTAAATTGCAGAGGTTTAAAGATATGGCAGGAATAAAGAAGATACAGGTAATCACAATTGAAGATTGAGGGGGAGCTGTTGGAGCAGAACAATCATCAATAGTGATTTTATGAAGATCAAAGTGAGAAGACATATGGAAGAATGAAGATTACTTTCAGAGGAAGAAAATGGAATCAGAAATGTTTCTTTTGTATATTACTCTTGTAAATAGTTCAATGTATTTTGAAAAAGGTGACGAGTTAGACTCGTATATATCTACAGATACGTATTCATAGTAAGAGAGAATGATATAGATCAGATAGAGAAGAATAGGTGAAGAGGTGATGAACATTGTATGTATCATCAACCATATGTGTGAAAAGTAATGAAGAAGAAAATTTAGTAGAATTCTGCGCGTCGATCTTCTCTCCCATTCTCCTTCTGTGTTTAATCTTTTGAGGAATCCTTTTGCACGTATCTAAGTCCATAGCTAATCTATCTATGGCTAGAATTTGAGAGTTTAATTTCAATCAGGTTGTGAGAATTTTGCTTAGGAACATTCATATGTGAAGATGTTCTGAGAGTCGAGAAATCTGGCGCACATTTCATCTTCAAAGAAATGGCCAGTGCTCAGTCCACAGTGTAAAGTTTTACACAAGTGAGGGCTCAAAATCTAAGTTGGAAGATAAGCTATCTATGGCTAGAAGATCTTGATCAAACGGGTTCAGAGTTGGGAGAACCAGTGCTAAGAAGTTGCAGGTGTCAAAGTCGCCATTGCAGAGAAGCACTTTCAGACATAGGTAAAGTGTTTCACACATTTCTCAGTGTGTACTTAATCTTTTTGAGAGATTTAACTTGGCAAAGTTGCGCAACCTTAAGGCGAAGTGTTGTGCAAAGTTTTATCAAAAACTTTACAGGATTGATTAGTCAATGAGTGACTAATCTGCAGCAGACTTTTCTGAGAAGTTGATTTTTCAGAACTTTCAATATTTCTGATAATTTGGTGGATGATCTCTAAGTTTGGTGGAGTCTAAGGTTAACCTTGATATAGAGGTGATCTAATTTCAAGGTTAACTTGGTCTTTTGGAGATTAACACTCTCCATCAACTACAAGGGTCCAAAGTACTGACAACAGACCCACCCACACCTAAAGAGACGGTCGATGCCGCTACTTCGCCAGAACCTGAACCTTCAACCAACAGTGAGGTACTTAAGCTACGACAACAGGTTGTAGAACCAAAAATCAAGTTGTTACAGTATGAACGACCTCCCTCTCCACCTGATCAAACCATAGAAGAAGAAACAGTAGTCATTCCAGTGGAGGAGACATTTGAAGACAATTATGAGCCTCAACCCCTTCCAGGAGGCAGAATTACGGAGGAAGGCCAAGACACATATGAGGAGCCGCCATCTGCATGGATGAAGCAGGTAGAGGAGATGAAATGTGGAAACCTTTTGTACTGTCAACTAAAATCTCATTAAATAATTTTGTACTATATCTAAATCAATTGCTTGGATTGATGCTCACATTTAAGCAAGACTTGAAGTGAGATGGAGACAAAAGACAAAATTCTACTATGTATGCAAAGAGTAAGAAGAAAGGAGATAAAGGTAAAGCAAAGGATGAAGAAGAATGGACTTCTAAGGAAAATTATGTAAAAGGAAAAGGTAGTGGTACAGGTAAAGGTAGAGGAAATGGAAGAGGAAGAGGTAATCAGAATAACAACAAGAAGACATGTTGGAAAATGGCGCCGCAAAAAGAAGAAATAGAACTTTGGTTGAGTTTGCTATGTTCAAAATCTAAACTATGACAAAGGGGTTAAAAGACCTTAATGTGGAAAAACTTCACGATGTAGATCATTTAGGGTAGACTCAAGCTTCGGCAAGGTCAGGCAAGGCATTCCTAAGGTAGTGGAAGAGTTGGGAAAGGCATCCAAAAGCTATAAAGGGAGGTGAAGAGTCATCAAATGCATGGAAGTCTTGTAGGTCATTGAAGATCAAGAGACATATACTCAACTCTTGTAGGTATAGACATAGTCTACTTATAATAGTTGTATACATATTGAATTCAAGATATTTAAAGCACATCCTGTAGCTTATATGTGTCTTACTTTCTTTAAGAGGGCTTCTTGAAATCAATTTTATGTGCAGAGAAATTGGTGTAACCCTAATTTATGCATATCCTACATCTTTGCATAGTCTTTTTTGTATAGAGTTTTTGATTAACCTAAATAGATCCATTTGAGGTGTTCTATATCTTGTTCAAAAGCTTTTGAGTCACACTAGGTGTATCTAAAAGCATAGGTGATTTGGATCAATGTAAGGTATGTGAATAAGAGCTTTGCTACAGGGTAGCAAAAAAGGCATGTGAAGGGACCTACCTACTAGGTTCATTACCATGTAAAGCTTTGCAGGGTATGACACCATATGAGGCATGGTGGGGTAAGAGACCTACCTTAGATCATTGCAAAGTATTTGGATATTTGGCTTTTGCATATGTGCCATCTCAGTTGAGGCATCAATAGGAACCTAAAGCTGAAAAGTATGTGTTCATTGGATATGATGATAAGCAGATGGGATATAGGTTGTGGACTCCATCCACAAAGGAATTCCTTGTTTCAAAGGATATTACATTTGATGAGCAAGGTACTTGGTATGCAGGTACAATCAATAATCATGCAAGTGATGAAGATGTTGTGCATTAGAAGAAAGGTAAATCAAAGGATCATATATTTGATGAAGAAGAGAACAATGAAGTACAAGTTGAAGTTGAAGAAGTGCCAAGGTTTGATCCAGAATGTGATGAACCAGAAACTTCAAGAAGTGGAGAACTCAGAAGGTCATCAAGATACAAATGGCAACCTACAAGGTATAGCTATGAAACTTCTTTTTTGACTACTAAAGATTATGCTTACATGGTGAAAGCAGATGAAGACCCTTCTATATATGAAGAGGCAGAAGGTAAGGAAAATTGGGAGAAAGCTATGCAGGAAGAGTATGATGCATTGATGGAGAATGAGACTTGGGATTTGGTTCCTAAACCAAATAGTGAGAAGATCATTGGATGCAGGTGGGACTACAAGACAAAGAGGTATGCAGATGCAAGTGTGTCTAGATATAAAGCTAGACTTGTCGTGAAAGGGTTTGCTCAGACATATGGTATAGAATATGATGAGACATATAGTCCTGTGGCAAAGATGACAACCATCAGGACACTCATAGCCATTGCTACAGGTAAAGGTTGGAGATTATGTCAATTAGATGTGAAAAATGCTTTTCTAAATGGTTATATTTCAGATGATGTTTTCATGGAGCAACCACAAGGGTTCAGAGATAAAAGGTATTCAGAATATGTATGTAAGCTCAAGAGAGCTTTGTATGGTTTGAAGCAAGCCCCAAGGACATGGAATTATAGACTTGTGAAGTTCTTGAAAGAACTTGGTTTCCAAGTATCTAAAGGAGATAGTAGCTTACTTCTCAAAGCAAGTGATGATGGGTTCATTTACATGTGCATATATGTTGATGATACAATTCTTACAGGTACAGATGAGAAGGGCATACAAAACCTCAAGAAACAAATGGATAAAGAGTTCAAGATTAGTGACTTGGGAGACTAACCATATTTCTTGGGCATGGAGATCTCATATACTCAACATGGAGTGTATGTGACTCAAGAAAGGTATTTGAAGAACTTGTTGATCAAGTTTAAAATGGATCATTGCAGGGTAGCATCTACTCCAATAGAGGTGAATCACAAATTGAGCAGATATGGAGGAGAAGAATTTAAGGATATGAAGTTGTATCAAAGTCTGGTTGGTAGTCTAATCTATGCTACATTATCTAGGCCTGATTTGTCATATGTAGTTGGAGTATTATCTCAATTCATGCATTGTCCTAGGAAAGAACATTGGGTTGCAGGACAAAGAGTATTGAGGTACATTATGGGTACACTCAAGGAAGGTTTGTATTATGGATTTACATCAGATACAAACATAAAAATATATAGTGATACAGATTGGGCAGAGAATCTTGATGATAAGAGATCAACATATGGATACTTGTGTTATGTGGGAGATAAGCTAATATCTTGGTGTTCTAAGAAGCAAAACATAGTTGCTTTATCATCTACAAAGGCAGAGTATAAAGGTATGGTTGAAGCTGCAAAGGAGGTCATATGGTTGAAGACTCTTATGAAGAGTTTTGACATCATTCAGAGCACACCCACTATTCATGGTGATAACATGAGTTCATTGTATCTAGCTGCTAACCCTTCTTTTCATGCTAGGACTAAACATATTGAGATTCAGTATCATTTCTTAAGAGCGAAGGTGATTGATAAGGAGATTGAAGTCATACATACTTACAAAAGATCAGATTGTAGATATGTTAACCAAGAGCTTGGATGGACCAAAGCTACAAAGATTCAAAGACATGGCATGTATAAAGAAGATGGAGAAAACCTCAATTGATGATTGAGGGGGAGCTATTGGTACAAGTCAACCACCAATTGATGTTTTGGATAAAGTTTTGAAGTCAAAGGATGAAGAAAAGATCAACAATTGAAGATTGAAGATGGAGTATGTTCAAAAGAAGAAGAATTGTATACATATGTACATTAGTTTGTAGCTAGCTCACATATACCTTTTGTATGGTCATGAGATTGTACATATATGCCTATATATACAAGTAAAAAGTTGGGGCAAGTATGAGAGAACATGTGAAGAGAAGAATTAGAAGTTAGAAGAGTCATCAGTCATGAGAAAGATCTCTCTCATCATTTAGTTGTAAAATTTCCAGAGATGAAGAAATATTGCACCCGATCTTTTGCCGAGTACTCCTTCAATGTTTAATCTTTTGTGGAATTCTTTTTTAAAAGTCTAAGTCTATGGTTGATTGACCTCTGTACAAGTATTGGATCCTAATTGTGTTCAAGCTGAGAGAATCGAGAGTACGAACATTTATATGTGTAAATGTGAAGAAGTGAAGTTGCAACAGGTACAAAATTCGATGCTATTGTTTTGGTCAGTGCTCCTTCCATAATGTATAATTCTGAGAAAGAAAGCATTCCTTCTTTAAGTTGGAAGGTAAGCTACCTATGGGTAAAAGAATTTGATTAAATGGGTTGTATTTTCGAAGAAGCATGCTTTAGAAGTTGTAGGTGTCGAAGTCGACTATACTGGAGAAGAGTTTCAGACATAGGTGAAGTATTTGATTCATTTCTCAAGATTTACTGAATCATTTGCAATAATTTGAGTTGGAGAAGGTGTGCAATCTAGAAGTGACACTTTGTGCAAAGTTTTGTCAAAACATTTACACATTTGATTAGTCAATGAGTGAGTAATGTGCAGTAGACTTTCTGAGTACTGATTTTCTTCACAGCCAGTTCAAGATTTTGATAATTGAGTATTGATCCTTGAAATTGGCAAAGTTTTTGAGTTGTTCTTGATATAGAGGTTCTCTAACATCAAGGATAGCTTGTTCTTTTGGAGATTAACATTCTCCATCAATACAAATCCAAATGGAATGACCCCTTATGAAGCTTGGTGGGGTAAGAAACGAACACTAGACCATTGTAAAGTGTTTGGATCAATTGACTATGATTATGTACCATCACAACTCAAATATAATCTTGAACCAAGGCTATAAAATATGTGTTCATTCGCTATGATGAAAACCAGATGGGTTATAGGTTATGGAATCCTCTAAATAAACGATTTCTTGTTTCTAGAGATGTGACATTTGATGAACAAAAAAGTTGATATACAGAAAAAAGTCACATTATTGAAGCATTTGAAGAAGAGGTAAGAATAAGTGAGAGAGGTAAATCAAATATGTAGGTAAATGGAGATGAAGATCACATGCAAGTAAGCACATCTAGAGTTCGATCCCCAAGAAGAAAGGATGATGCACCTAGGTTTGATGAAGAAATGTATTCAGATACACATGAAGAATGTGAGTCAAGAAGGTCAAGAAAATTAGGGAGACAAACAACAAGGTATTCATATGATACTTCTTATATGACTCAGAAAAGATATGCTTATATAGTAAAAGAAGATGAAGAACCCCATAACTATGATGAAGCAAGAGGTAAGAAACAATGGGATGAAGCAATGAAGGAAGAGTTAAATGCACTTGAAGAGAGCAATACATGGGAACTTGTTCCAAAACCAAATGGTAAGAAAGTGGTTGGAAATAAATGGGTTTATAAAGTAAAGAAGCTTGCAAATAGAAGAATAGCAAAATATCAAGCTAGATTGGTGATGAAAGGCTATGCTCAAACTCATGGCATAGATTATATGAGACATTTTGTCCTATGGCAAAGATGTCAACCATAAGGACAATCATTGCTATTGTAGCATCAAAAGGATGGACTTTGAGTAAGATAGACATAAACAATGTGTTTGTTGTTAACCTTTGGAGTTGTCCTCTCCAATCATTATAGCACGAAAGATCAACTACACATCTTTAAATTGTCAATCCGGGAAGTATGCAAGAATAAGATTATCTTGAGTTCTGCAAGAATAAGAAGAAGAAAGGAAATAAATAGGGTTTTGATTATCTTGAGTTTTGCAAAAGCATTTTGAATGATTTTTGTGCCTAAAGTGTGCCATTTGCACAATAGAATACAAATATGAAGTCAAATTTCCAAAACAGTACCTATATCACACAGACAAGACAATTGTGATTCTCTAAAAACTGAGAATTTTTTATTCCAGCTGTGATCTTCTACACTATCTTGCTCAATACAATAAGATTAATCTATCTTCATCCATCTCACTCATAAATACACAAGGAGAGCTTACAAATTCCATGGATCATACAATGACAAGACTCAACAAATCAAAGGAAAGATCATGGAAGGAGAAAACACGATTTTCTACAGGAAAGCTCTTCACATTACTTGGATAGCATCAGAAATAATACAACCAACCTCTTCAAAATAGATGAAATTATCTTTTATACTTTTTCAAGTGTCCCTTTTCACACTTGAATTTTGGTCCTGTTCACCTTCTATTCTAAAAATATGCTAACAAAGAGCTTCCAAAAATTCTAAGAGAAATACATATGATCCTATTTTACATGAGGAAAACTTTTCCTCAATTTTACATCATTTGCATAAATATTTCTACAAATTTTCGACATTTTACAAATAATTTTTTCCTCAAGAATTGCTTCCTCTAACATCCTTCCCCTCCTAGACTTTTTGGCTCCTGACAAAAAATATTTTGATAGAAGAGTAATGAAAGCTTCCTTGATTTCTTCTTTCTTTGATAAACCTGAGATAACAAATCATGACTCTTTCTTTCCGTAATATTCAAATTGTTCACCATTTCAAACAAGGCTTTTCTCCATTGAACTGCTGCCTCTGGTCTGTCTATCATATCTTTCTTCAAGTATTTTGTATAAGTAGCTTCATATGTAGTGAGTCTTGATTTAGTGACTATTGATAGATTCCCAAAAAATTTTGACTCCCTTTCAAAAAACCCATAGTCAAAAGCATGTTCAAAGATTTGAAGATAATGGCTTCCCAAAAATACAATTATGCTCTAATATGCCATTAAACAAATTCTATATGGGGTTTCACTTAAATTAAAGAGTAGAGCATCTGTAGCTGAGTTGAATCCAATATAACTGAGAGTCCTTACTTCTGTATCTGTGAATGTTTCTATACATGCCACCACAAGTCGCATCACTCTCACTAATAAAATACAGGCTGGATCATTTACATCTTTGTATGTGAATATAATAGATTCTGCTGTATCAATCATATACTTCTTGGTTGGCCAAGTTCTTGCTTTTGGTCTTGCTATTTTCGGAAAATTCAGCCATTTTGCTAGAAGTTGTCTTGCATTTCTTCTTTCCCAAAATACTGACCATTCTCTTCTTCTAGCTACTGGACAATAGGGTGGATTTATCTTTAACTGCAAAGGTGCCTCTTTCCAGATCTTCCTGCATTCCTTGTTGGCATCCAACCATCTCTTCCTCGATTTAGGCTTAACTTTTTCGAACAACTCCTTAGTGACATCAATATCTTCTTCATATTCTAAATATTTGTTTGGTGGTAGTCCTACCCTTGCAATTTGATAATTCTTGACACTTTCCAGAATAATACAGAATGGTATTCCTAAACCATCAGCTGCCCAATGATGTTGATCTGGATTTACTCCTTCATTTAGAGCAAAGTATACAATCTGCTCCTCATACTCATTATGCATTTTCCTTATGAACTCCATTCTTGATTCCTTGTCTCTTAAAAGATTTTGAACAAATTCATTTGAATATTCTTCAACAGTCTTATCTTCTTGTTCACCAAAAGTTTGATATCTGTTATCTTCTCCTCCTTCATGTTCCTCTGTTTGTGTGGTCACTACCTGTTCTTCAACTTGTTTTTGTGAGCATTCCAAGTTTTTCTATAACTTTTCCACCATCAACATTAATCCTTGATTCTGAGATATCAATAGCTCTCTTTCTGATTTCCATTCACTCCTTCCTTTTGCTATATCCAAATGTAAATTTTTGTATCCTCTCATTGCACTTGCAGCATGCACACTAGCTTCTTTCTCCATTTCCTTGACATCTTTCAATTCTGCTTGTAATCTTAGAATTTCCTTATTCAACTCTTCCCTCTCATCCTAGGTTATTTTTACAATCTGACTCTCCTCTTTCATTTGACCTTCCTCCATCAACAATTTGTTTATCTCTTCATTAGCTTTGACCATTATCTGATATGAACTCTAAAGAGTTCTAAATCTTCCTTCCATTTTCTTCAATTCCATTTCTACTTTATTGCTATGCTTCAATTGTTTGGTACATTTGCTTTCAAGAAATTGAATTTTGTTCTCACTTTGAACCTCTTGTTCTTCTAGGGATATTAATCTTTTGATCAGGTCTTCATTTTCTCCTTGAACCACTCTCATCTCTTCCTCTAACTGCTCTTTTTCTTTCTTTCGCTCAGTAATAATTCTGTTGCCTTTTACAAATTTTGATTCAGCCACTATCCCTGATATGATCATATTTCTGCTAGAGGGTCTGAATTGCTCTATATTACTCATGATGATCTTACAGGGAGATCTGATGTCCTTAGGTATCCTTTCAAGATCAATTTCCAATTCCATTTGCTTTACGTCCAATTGCTTTCCCTCCTTGTATTCAACTTTTTCTACATCCTCTTCCTCATATTCTATCAACTGATTCTCTTCCTTCTCATAATCTTTTTCTTCTTACATTACTTCTGCCTCCTCTCCTTCAATTTCCCTTTGTGTCTCTTGAATAACTTGTATTTCCTCCTCCTGGACTTTGTTTTCCTGTATTAAGGTTGAATCATTTTCCATTGAATTCCCTTTTTGATCATTCAGTTGCTGCTCTTTTTGTTCCACCTCCTGTTCATCTATGTCCATAAAATCTGTTTCTTCTTCCCCTCCCTGATCCTCTATAAGTGTGGAATCTTCATTATGTCCTAGATAAAAGAGTACTTCCTCTATATTTTGATTTATTTCTCTTTTTGTATTTCCATCTCTACATTCTTTGAAATCTGTTTTTTCTGTCATTGTAACCTTTTCTTCCTCCTTGCTTCCATCCTCTTGACACTGCAACTGGCTATATAATTGTGATGTTCTTTACAATCCTTGCTTTTCCTCATATGGTTGATAATGAGATTGTTGTGAGGGTTTTGACCATATAGTTTTGAATCATGTGTCCATTAGTCCACTACTGAGTTCTTTCCTTGCTTCACACCCTTCTTCCATCATTACTTCTTTACCTTTTAGTTTCCTTTTTTCCTCCTCACGACTAAATTTTTTTGTTGATTCTTCACAGCCATGTATCCCTTTTGACTTGTGACTCAATTCCTATAGTGTTTCATTTTTTACAGAAGCTTGTACTATTTTTACGGGCGTGCTGGGTACTGAGAGGTTTAAACTTTTCAGAAGGAAATTCTCAATATCACTTTCTGAATCTGATAAAAATTGTGAAGAATCTGCTACCCCTTGGTTGTTCATTCTCTGCTCTTTTATTCCAATTGATTTCTTTTGATTCTTTTCTTCTGATGACATTTTTACTGAATCTTCAGCCTGTACATGTTCAACTGCCTTACTCTTTTCCTTCTTGGTTGGCTGCTTTTTCTGAGCAGTCTTTTTCTGGGTTTTCTTTTTTGCCACCACCGTAGTTCTAGTCTCTGGAGGTCCTTGTAACTCTTTAAAATAAGCCAATAATTCCACTTCTTCTTTGACAAATACTTCTTCCATTTCTGTGGCCATCATCTGATCATGTAATTCTTCATAATGTTCCACCTCTTCTTGTATCAAATCAGTTGCTTTACATGAATAATTTTCCAACATTTTCTGATACTGAGCTTCATAAACTGTCCTCTTATCATTACCTTGAGTCAAATATGAATAAATTTTCCTTGCTTCTTTGAGGTAGATGGGGTTCCTTTGAAGCTTGGACTTCTTTCTGAGCTGGTTGATATTCCTCTTCTATCACTTCTTCCTCTTCCAAGACTACATTCCTTGGATCTAGTCTTCTCTTCTTAACTGGAATTACTTCTTCCCATATTACTGTCCTTTTTCTTCCTGATCCCCTCATGCTTGTTTGGACTTTTGCTTCTCTTATTGACATCAACTTTGAAGGGCTTTTAATCCCTACCATCAAACTCTTGAAATACTGGGCTTTTGGAGCCAACTTCAACTGATCCTCCATACCTAAAATATGGTATATAATTCTTGTTAAAAACTGTGCTCCATTCATAAACTTTCTCTACTCCCAATGCTTTGCTGCTTCCTTCAGTTGGTCATGAATGTAGGGAGTTACATCCATTATTCCAAATGGTTTAGTCCTGTCCTTATTGTTGAACATAACCAATGTAACTGGCTTATGCGGCTTGTATATCTTGGCAATTTTTGGAAACACAGATACTAAAGAAACATTCTGATGGCAAATTCTTTATTTTCTTTTCCTTTGAAGTCCAGAAACTTTGAATATCCCGCATATGTGGCTGCATTCTTCTTGACAAAGCTTCCATCCGATTTGGTTCCCATGGGATAAAATTGAAGAGCTGTCCTGATATGTTCTGCTTTGATGGTTATCTGCACCTCTTTATTCTCCTTGTCCATAACTAAACATCTGAAGTATGCATCATTTCCTTTGCCCACTTCCAACAGACTCGACATGACCTGTGATACTCTCTCAAAGTCTATAAAGAAGAGAGGTTCATCCAATAGTCTATGTAACCCCACTGCCTTCCATCTTTTATAATTAGTAGCCACTTGTTGGAATTTGTAGAATTATTGACATAGCATGGTATATTTGTGACCTCCAACTCCCACTGTAAAGATATGCTGACCAATGATATTGATGGTTTCCCTCAGTTCTTTGGCTATCTTCTCAGCTTCTGGGATATCTTGTTCTTCATCAGTATCTAGCTCTACATCTTCTATTACTGCTTCACTGTCCAAAAACCAGTGTCCTCTTGACAATGTCACAGAATCAGCTTTGAATTCATGAATAGTTAATTCTTTTGCATTCACCATCCTGAAGAAAATATAACACATCACACCAAAAAATCCCACCACATAAGTCACAGGAAACATACAAAAGGACACATTTGTGCTGAGCCAGAATGATATTGAGAAAAACAAATAAAAGATAAGCAATGATTTCTTATTACATCTCAGGTACAACACAATTGAAGTGATCATCACATGTGTAGCAAGATTTCTAGTGTTTTGTTTTTTAAATAAGAAAATAGTGAATGGAATTAAGAGGATCAAACAGATACAAGAAAAAAAATGTCAAAAGCAAAAATAATTAAATAGTGACTGCTTAGTCCTACCCATATCATAACATATATCTTGCTGGTGCTTTATAAATTATATAAAAAAGAGTTTAACAAAAATAATTTCCCCTTTTATCTCTTCCCTTCCTATTCTTTTTCCTAGAAAAAAGAATGAGGTAAAGTACATGGAAATAATCTCAAGAGTGTCATAAATCCATTCTGATGAAATTCTGAGTTCTTAAATAAGAATCCAAAGTGTGTATCTGATGATAGTATTGCCCTTTCCTTCATCTGTGGCTCTTCATGCTTTTGAACTGTTTTAGTATCTTCGTCCTTATTTCTATCCATTGAAGCATATCTGATTTTTTCACCCAAAATTACTTGATTCCTGTTGACTCCGTTTTTGAAGTAAAACAATCTTCCTTTGATAAACAGTACTTGGATGTCTTTGGTTTCCACATCCATTTGGTTTTGATGATTTTTCTTGATGAACAGTGCTTGGATGTCTTTGGTTTCCACATCCTTTCTGTCTTGATGCCTAGATTTTTTTGATTATTCCATACTTTCTAGCTTTCTAATGTTTTTTCAACATATTTGGTTCCTTCAATTTCCTCATGTTTTTGTCTGAAGTAGATTTGGTCATGGAGAAGTTATGTTTGTGATTCCTTTGTAGCTTCTAGTAGAAAAGTAAATCTTTCCAAATCTGAGTCATAGATGTCCTGTTGAATGTCATGTTCTTCATTACTCAATAAAAACATTAAAAACCTTGTGTCATTTATTGTCAATTTAAGCTTCATATTTTCAAAATCCAAAATTAGTTTACCTTGCCTTAGCCATGGTTGTCCTAAAATCAATTTCTCAGTCACCATATGATCAGGCCATTCTTCACAATCTATTTTCATATTTTCTTCATTGAACTTAACTTCAATAGATGCTGAAGACAAGATTTGTATTATTTGGCCCTCCACTGTTTTGATAAATGTTTGACTCTCAGTCCTTTTCAATTTGAACTTATCCAACAAAACTGAACTGATCAAATTAACTTGTGCACCTGAATCTATCAAAACCTTGATTTGCTCATTATGAAAATTCATTGTTATGACAGGCAAATGCTCTCTCACCCTTGAAGGTGTTTCACATAAGAAAACTTCTCTAAGCTCCTTAGCCTTTCTTATTCTTTCCTTTGCTTCTTGTTGGGCTTCATACCTGATTTTTTCCTCTTCTTTTTTCCTGTTTTGAGCTTGATGTATTCTACATCCACTTATGAAATTGGGCATGATTTCTCCATCTATATTAGCTAATTGGACAAATCCACAAGTACTGATTTGGTTGATAATATAAGGTCCATGCCCCTTCTTCTGAAATTTTTTCTGATGTTCTTTCACTGTATATGCCAAGACTAGATCCCCTACTTGCAAGTCTTTTTCTTTAATATGAACATCATAAAATGGTTTTTGCCTCCTTTTATCTGCATATATGCTCATAATTGCTTGAAGCCTGGAAGCTCCAAGTTTTTCCAATTCCACCACTCTTTCAATTAATTCATGTCTAGTCCACTTGTATTGATTCCCTACCTTTAATGTTGGTATGAGAAATTCTAAAGGCAATACTGCATTTTGTTCATATACCAAATTAAATGGTGTTGTTCCAATAGCGGATTTGTATGCCACTCTGTTGCTCTAGCACAATGGTGAGAACCACGTTAAGAAGCTCCACCTCCTTAATGTCAATCCGCAGAAGAGATAGGAGTGGTATGAAGATCGTGAATGTGAGATGAAGTGAGAGTGAAGGTGACAAGCATAGAGATGCACACACACATACACACACACTACGAAGAGACAAGCAAGACACAATGGAATGTGAGAAATCAACTCTATTGCTCAAGAATACTCTTACAAGCTCAAAATAGCTCTAAGCTCTTCTCTACTCAAACAAGCCACTAAGTAACCTCAAAAATGAGCTCTCTAGCTCTTTTTATAGTTTCTAGACTAGTTTTGACCGGTTTCACATCTAGTGACCGGCATAGTTTAAAAATAGGTTCTAGATGCTATTTGAAAGGGTAAATGGTGTCTAAAAATAATCAAAATTGGTACACTCATTCTTCCTAAGCTCCTCAAGCTCGAGGACTCCTCGGCTTGCACAAAATGGAGCTATAAATTGTTGGAGCAAGTCTATGACAAGCCTAAGTATTGGCTTGAGTCTCACAAAGTCATTAAAGAAGCTTCAAAATGAAGACTATGTAAAGTTCACTTGTGAACTACCTCTTGTAACTTTTGAAGAGTTTACTTAATGTAAAAGTAAGAGAATCTTAAGTGGTTGAGTCCACATGATCAAGAATGGAAAGAGGAGCCACGAATTCGTGATTTGTGGTAGGTAGAGAATCAAATCAATCATTGATTGATTGGAGAGTGATTGAGGGAAGTTAGCCTCCCAAACTCAACTATAAATAGATGGCAGTTTTAGTCGTGGTTAGAGAGACCTATGTGAAGACCTCCAAGAGCTGAGCTTTATGCCATATCAAGGTGTGATTACAAGGCACACATATGTATCAGTAAGTCATTGTATTGTACAAGCAATATACTTTCATTTTCATGATTATTTGAGTTCATCTTTCCATGTTCTTGTGATGTGTACTACTCACTGCCATTACTTCAGTTTTTCTCAGTCAGCTTGCAGAGATTGTTTCTCTGCACTTGGTTCATCATTTTCAGTGATTTAACTTGGTAAAGTTAGCTCTATAAGTCTACTATATGCTCACAAATTTTCATGTCATTTGGATGTTGGAATCTTCAGTTATGTTCATTTGAAGTCAACAGGGTATGTTCATCTTCACTTCTCTGTCAGGTACCCGACTTTTTCAGTCATCTTGTGAGAGTCATTTCTCAGTGTTTACGCATCCAAATTCAGTGATTTTAAGCTTGTTGGATTTAGCTTACTGTCTAGTATAAGCATACAAATTTTCATGATCATTGGATTCTTACATCTTGAGTTATGTTAATTTTTCTACTCACTGGTCTATTTCTGTAGCAGCCCGTGAAAATCGGGATGATGTCATCACTTGTTAAAAGTCATTCTCAGTGTGTGCTTTGTTATTTTTGATGAGATTACTCTCTAAAGTTAGCTCTTTAAGCTACCTAGCGTTCCCCAAGAGGAATTAATCTAATTGCTTCTGTGCTTAGAGAATTATGTAAAACACTGGACAGGTGTATCAACCAAGAATAGCAAGTTTTCACCTCTGAGCTAACTCCAACTTATCTGTTTTGATCTATCTTTTTGAGAGTGATCTTCCAAGGTACATAGGGTGTCTAATACATCCATTGGCAAGCTAAAAGGGCCCACCATCTACTCCTGGAGTTCATTTGGCTGGTGTAGAGCAAAGATTTTGCAACACCTCTTCATCTTCAACACATACCTATCCATCTCTTCACAGTGGTATCAGAGCAAGGTTGGACAACATGGCCTATGGATTTCCTTCATCAATTGACAAATTGGACAGAGGTAACTACTCAGCTTGGTCATTAAGAATGGAAGCTTATCTCCAAGGTAGAAGTTTATATGGTTATGTGGCTGGAGATGAAGTTATGCCAAGTTTCAGGAACAAAAGTCAACCAACACAAGAAGAGCAAGAAAGATTGAGCACATGGTGCTCCAAGGATGCACTTGCAAGGTCTTATCTCCTCAACTCTATCTCAGATTTTTTGTTGCCTCACATTAGAAGTTGTAAGACATCTCAGGAAGTGTGGGATGCACTTGAAGCTTTCTTTTCTTCAAGTACCAAAGCTAGGAAGCATCAACTATGGCTGGAGTTCACAACTCTCAAGAAAGCTCCCAAACAAAATGTGACTGATTTTGTCACAAAGCTCAAGGACATAGCGGATCAGTTGGGAAGCATTGGAGAGGTAATAGATGAAGAGCAAATTGTAAGGCATGTCATCAATGGCTTGAAGGCAGATGACAAGTGGGAAGCATTCACCACAGCTATGGATTTGTACATGGACATGCATGTACCTGATTTCAACACACTCATTGGAAAACTACTTACTCAAGAGGCAAAGCTTATCAAAAATGGAGAAAGCTCTAAAGGTAATCAATCTTCAGCCTTATACACGGATAAAAGCAAGTCTAAAGATAACAAAGGAAAGGCAAAGAAAGTGGATGATGAAGCAGGTACATATCAAGCTAACTATGCAGGTAGAGGAAGACATGGTAGAGGTAGAGGAAGAGGAGGTAGACAAGGCAAGGGGAGATCCCAAGACTCCAACTCATGTTCTATTTGTGGATTAACTAATCATACAACTGAAAATTGCTTTAGGAATTCCAGGAATCAAAGAGGCAGAGGATACAATAGAGGAAGTTATGGCTACTCAAGAGGAAGGTTCAACAACTACCATGGCAACTACAACAACTACAATCATTCAAACTATCAAGGAGGCTACAAAGGAAGGAGAGACTACAATAACTACACAGAAGACTCAAACAAAGAGGATTCATTATTGATCATGAACATGGCTATGCCACAAGGTAAATCTGATGAGCATGTTTTCTACATAGATTCAGGTTGTTCAAATCATGTGGCAGGAAATGTGGCACTCCTATCAGATTTAGAAGATCCAAGGAATAAGCATGAGGTACAAACAGGAGATGATACAAAACATCCTGTGGAGAAAATAGGCAATGTCAAAGCACCTGATGGAAACATCAACCTACTCAGTAAGGTACTCTATGTCCCTACCATTACAAAGAATTTGATAAGTGTTGGGCAGATAGTAGAGAAAGGGTTGCAAGTCAGGTTCACAAAAGCAGGAGCATTTGTTGAAGATCCAAGTCAAGGATTCAGAAGAATTGCAAAAGGTGAAAAGACAGGTAGATTGTTCACATTTGAATTACAGGACACTAGAAACATTGCTCTCTTTAATTATGGCAGTCAGACACTCACAGAATTGGAAGTATGGCACAAAAGGTTAGCACATATTGGTGAAAGGTCATTAAAGCAAATTTGCAGGGACCAAAGTGTACTTGGACTCCCTAACTTGTCAAAACAACATATGATTTATAAGTGTAGTGCATGTCAGTTTGGAAAGTCTCACAGGTTACCATTCATGAAGAAAGGTTATATGCATGGAGATCTCTTGGAGTTGGTTCATACAGATGTATGGGGACCAAGCAAGGAAGCTTCAATATCAGGATCAAGCTATTATGTTTCCTTTATTGATGATTGCAGCAGATGGACTATCCTATTCTTTATGAAACACAAAGATGAAGTTTTTTCATGTTTCAAAAGATATTTGGCTCTTGTGGAGAATCAAACAGGTAAATCACTAAAAAGGTTAAGGTCAGATGGAGGGGGAGAATACTTCTCCCATGAGTTTGATTCTTTTCTTCAAGAAAGAGGAATCAAAAGAGAGGTAACTACAAGGTACACTCCTGAGCAAAATGGAGTGGCAGAAAGGAGGAATAGGACAATTGTTGAAGCTGCAAGGTCTATGTTAAATGAAAAGCATTTACCTAATTACTTATGGGCTGAGGCTGTATCTACAACCACTTACTTGATTAACAGGTTGCCTTCAAAATCCCTTGATGGGATGACTCCATATGAGGCTTGGAATGGAAGAAGACCAAGTTTAGATCATTGTAAAATTTTTGGATGTATTGCTTTTGCTCATGTTCCTTCACAGGTTAGAGGCAAGATGGATCCAAAAGCAGAAAGGTGTGTATTTATTGGATATGACAACAATCAAAAGGGCTACAGGTTATACAACCCTACCAACAAAGGATTCTTGGTAAGCAGAGATGTAGTTTTTGATGAGAACAATTCATGGTATGAAGATTCATGCAGGAAGGTCAATTTACCATATAATCTTGAAGAAGATTTTCCAAAGCTTGGTAGAGAACAACCGAAGATTGAAGAACAAGACACCTCAGAGGATGATGAAGAATCTCAGATGGAAAAGATCAAAGCATGGAAGTCTAAAGGTAAAGCAAAATTGCAGGAACTTGGACATGAGGCAGAATCATCAAATCATGGCTTAAGAAGATCTATGAGGGAAAAGAAAAAACCAGAAAGGTATGGGTTTGACACCTCATTAGTAACTAAACATTCTATCTACATAGCACAGGACATAAACCAAGAGGAGCCATCATCATTTGAAGAGGCCAAAGCAAAAACAGAATGGAAGCATGCAATGAAGGAAGAGATTGAAGCACTCGAGGAAAACAACACTTGGGATTTGGTGCCCAAGACTTCATCCATGAAGGTAATAGGCTCAAGATGGGTCTATAAACTCAAGAAGAATTCTGATGGTTCCATTAACAGGTATAAGGCAAGGCTTGTAGCAAAAGGCTTTGCACAAACTCAGGGAATTGATTATGAGGAGACATTCTCTCCTGTGGCAAAGATGCCTACTATTAGGGTTTTGCTTAGTATTGCCTCTTCCAAGAATTGGAAGATACTTCAACTAGATGTGAAGAATGCATTCTTGAATGGTTGGATAACAGAAGAGGTATATATGGCACAACCACCTGGTTTTGAGAGTCAAGTTTATCCTGATTATGTGTGTAAACTTAACAAAGCATTGTATGGTCTCAAGCAAGCTCCAAGAGCTTGGAATTTCAGGCTTGTTTCATTCTTGCAGGACAAAGGCTTTCAACCAAGCAAGGCAGATCCTTCACTCTTTATTAAAAAGAGTAATTCCGAGGTCATCTATCTATGTGTATATGTAGATGATATTATACTGACAGGAAATGATGCAGATGGTATGAAGAAGATCAAAGATCAAATGAGAGAAGAGTTCAAGATAAGTGATTTGGGTTCACTTACCTACTTCCTAGGTTTGGAAGTTGTCTACAAAGATCATGGTTTGTTTCTCACTCAAAGAAAGTACATTAAGGACATGTTGGCAAAATTCAAGATGCAAGATTGTAAGATTGCAGGTACTCCAATGGAGGTTAATCACAAATTGAGCTCACATGAAGGTGAACTCATAGAGGACATCACATCATATCAAAGTCTAGTGGGTAGTCTCAACTATGCCACATCGACAAGAGTAGATATATGTTACAGTGTGAGTGTGCTAAGCCAATTTATGCACACACCAAGGAAACCACATATGGATGCTGCCAAAAGGATTCTCAAGTACCTCAAAGGAACCATAAATGAAGGACTTTACTATCCTTATGTATCTGATTTAGGTTTGAAGCTATTTTCTGATGCAGATTGGGCTGGCTCCAAGGAAGATAGAAGGAGCACTTCAGGTTATCTTACCTTTGCAGGTTCAAAGCTTATTTCATGGTCATCCAAGAAGCAACCCACAGTTGCTCTCTCTTCTACTGAAGCTGAATATAGAGGTCTTGCCATAGCTACACAGGAAGCTATGTGGATGAAGACATTGTTCAAAGATCTTGGATTGGAGTTTGGAACTCCAACTATTTTTGGTGACAATATGAGTTCTATTCATTTGGCTGCTAATCCTATTTTTCATGCAAGGACTAAACATATTGAAGTTCATTATCACTATGTACGAGAGAAGGTTCTAAGCAAAGAGATTCAAATATCATATGTGTCCACTCATCAACAATGTGCAGATATTCTAACCAAAGCATTGGATGGTACAAAGCTTTGCAAATTCAAGGCTATGATAGGTTTGCAGGTAATCTTGGAAGATTGAAGACCTCAAGCATACTTGGCTTGAGGGGGAGCTGTTGGAGCAAGTCTATGACAAGCCTAAGTATTGGCTTGAGTCTCACAAAGTCATTAAAGAAGCTTCAAAATGAAGACTATGTAAAGTTCACTTGTGAACTACCTCTTGTAACTTTTGAAGAGTTTACTTAATGTAAAAGTAAGAGAATCTTAAGTGGTTGAGTCCACATGATCAAGAATGGAAAGAGGAGCCACGAATTCGTGATTTGTGGTAGGTAGAGAATCAAATCAATCATTGATTGATTGGAGAGTGATTGAGGGAAGTTAGCCTCCCAAACTCAACTATAAATAGATGGCAGTTTTAGTCGTGGTTAGAGAGACCTATGTGAAGACCTCTAAGAGCTGAGCTTTATGCCATATCAAGGTGTGATTACAAGGCACACATATGTATCAGTAAGTCATTGTATTGTACAAGCAATATACTTTCATTTTCATGATTATTTGAGTTCATCTTTCCATGTTCTTGTGATGTGTACTACTCACTGCCATTACTTCAGTTTTTCTCAGTCAGCTTGCAGAGATTGTTTCTCTGCACTTGGTTCATCATTTTCAGTGATTTAACTTGGTAAAGTTAGCTCTATAAGTCTACTATATGCTCACAAATTTTCATGTCATTTGGATGTTGGAATCTTCAGTTATGTTCATTTGAAGTCAACAGGGTATGTTCATCTTCACTTCTCTGTCAGGTACCCGACTTTTTCAGTCATCTTGTGAGAGTCATTTCTCAGTGTTTACGCATCCAAATTCAGTGATTTTAAGCTTGTTGGATTTAGCTTACTGTCTAGTATAAGCATACAAATTTTCATGATCATTGGATTCTTACATCTTGAGTTATGTTAATTTTTCTACTCACTGGTCTATTTCTGTAGCAGCCCGTGAAAATCGGGATGATGTCATCACTTGTTAAAAGTCATTCTCAGTGTGTGGTTTGTTATTTTTGATGAGATTACTCTCTAAAGTTAGCTCTTTAAGCTACCTAGCTTTCCCCAAGATGAATTAATCTAATTGCTGCTGTGCTCAGAGAATTATGTAAAACACTGGACAGGTGTATCAACCAAGAATAGCAAGTTTTCACCTCTGAGCTAACTCCAACTTATCTGTTTTGATCTATCTTTTTGAGAGTGATCTTCCAAGGTACATAGGGTGTCTAATACATCCATTGGCAAGCTAAAAGGGCCCAACATCTACTCCTGGAGTTCATTTGGCTGGTGTAGAGCAAAGATTTTGCAACACCTCTTCATCTTCAACACATACCTATCCATCTCTTCACATAAATTACAAAAAGGGTTTTTCTATGTTACATATATTACAAAAGTGATGAAAATCACTGTTGGAGGTTTTGAAAAGTATTTATAAAACATAAATCTTTGAAAAATGATTCGACGGACTCCTTGCTCTGTCTTTACATGCTTCCGTGTCTTCTATGCCTCTAGCTACTGCCAACACCCCCCTCCCTCTCGCTTCTGTCATCTACGACAGAACCTTGTTGTGAGGTCTATCGAATATAATTCTGGAGTAGTTCCTGAGCAAGGGTGTGTTCTGATATGCGAATTCCTCGGGCCAGATCTGCCTCGAGTTTCTCCCAATCAATGGGATGCGGTTCATCTGATGGCGGGAGTCGATAATGCGTGGAATATACCATCTGTTCACAGGCAAATAATTGAAGTAAATGAGTAGGCCTGCTGATGAACACTTATGAATGGTATTCCTAGAAACGGGTTGTGAACATTTCTTCAAAGGTTTGCTTGTAGCACGCCGGTAGATATTTGATTCTACAATGCCAGGCATAACACACCCATAGCGATGGCGTTGTACTCATATCATATGCAAGATCTAGATTGCCATGCTCGAAGCCCGAGGTGTTTACATGAGGTGCCTTAACACGACGGAAGACTTTAAAAACCATCTCCATCATGTCAAATATCTTGACAGTCATGTGCGCTTCTATATCATCCATATGTTTCAAGCGAGGGAGCCAGTGACGAATCGTTGCCATCATGTATCCAATAGTTGGTGGTCCTGTGGGTGGCCTGAAGTATGGGTAGTTTAGCCAAACCTAGCATTGCTTGTTGTTTTGTACCTTAATCGCAAATGCCTTCCAAGAGTGGCAACGTGGCACTGGTCCCCAACATGGGTTGTATTTTAAGTGTAGTGGTGCCTTAACCCAAGTACTCATCATCTCAGGATAATTCTGTAAGAGATCCTTGCGCCAATCTGGTTGATAGATTTCTCCTTGCTGCACGTCTGTTGGCAAATCGTCAAGCTCAAACTGAGTAGCGTGAGAGGGTATTTTGCCTATTTCTTTTTCTATGGCCAACTGATATTCCGCCATTAACATAAAGTAAGGCTTGTATTGTAGCTCATGCCCTGATATGTATCTGCGAGGGGCCAAGTGAGCAAAGTAGGGGGACTGTAAAATGCATTCTTCAATCATTGCCATGGCATGTAACTGCGCATCTACCCTTGCTGAGTGTGTTGTTCCAAGTTCTTCTATCATCTTCATCCATGCGTGAGTTGGAAGTTCAAAAGCTGTCTGGCCTTCGGCCGTGACTCGTCCGCCTGGGATGGGTTGGGGTTCATACGCTTCTTCAAAAGTTTCCTCCACCGGAATAGTGACTATTTCTTCCTCTGCGGGTAGTTCTGGTGGGAAGTCTAGCCTGGGGGGTGCTTCATATATAGCTATTTGTGATTGAAGAGTTGATACCTGGGCCCGTAATGCGTTGAGTTCCTCTAGGATGTCAGGAGATGGGTCCGCAAGAGCTGGTAGTCCTTGTGGTATTGGTGCTCTTAACTGCAATATCTTGTGTTCATCTTTGAGCTTCTGAAACTCCTCGTTCATGCTGTTGTACTCATCTAACAATCTGACATGATCATCTAGCAACATTTTCATAGACTCTGAGGGCACGGCCTTAAAGCGACTAGGGCTTAATGGTTGGTCAGGTTGATCTAGGGCGGCTTCTAAATTCTCTCTGTTCTGTTCTTGTAAGTGCTGGTTTTCTTCTTTTGCTGCTGCCAAGTGGCATCTGACTAAGCCCATGTTCCTGGTAAGTGTCACGTTGCGAATCGTTTGGGCCCTTAACAAGTTATCAATATCTATGACGGCCTCTTTTTTCTTTTCTTCACTTTCTAGTTCAAGTTTGTGATATGCATCTCGTAGCTCCTAGTAGCGGGTGTTCAATGAGGCATTCTCGATGGTCAGTGAATTGAGCTGCGACTGTAAATCATTCGTTGTCTTCTGCAGCTACTGATAATTATTTCCAAGAGATGTGAACTCATCTCTTACTTGAGTCATACATGTGAACATTTGTCGAAATGCAGTGTCTACAGTGGGTGATAATATTAGTGACGGAGTGAATGCAGTTGCTGTGTATGTGGGTGTTGATGCAAAGGGTAAGGGAAATGGGGATGGGAATGTAGATGCAGTGGTGACACTGGAAAAACTTGAGGTTCCTAAATATGGTGGTGCCATGAATGAAGTGAGTGGTGGTGCGGTGGGTGGTGATATATCCATGTCATTGTATGTGGTATCAAGTGCGGTGACCGTGAACAATGGCGTGAGAGTGGGTGCGTGCGTGGGTGTAAATATAGGGTTTACAAAGGTTGAAGAGTAATTTACAAAGGAGTTCTCTTGTACTCCTTGGTGGAAAGGGGAAAGCGGAAATACGGTGGGTCGGGGAGGTGATACAGGGGAAAAAGTCATCGGGGTTAGAAATGGAAATAGTGGTCTCGAGGGTGTAGGAAAGGATGGAAAAGATGGAGAAATGGACCGGATAGGAGCGTAGAAGTCCTAGGGGGTAGACTAGGTTGAGTGGATGTGTGAAGGGTTAAAGGAATGGAAGCAACAAAGGCTTCTGTTGCTGCACTATCTAAAGATGTGGATGGTCTGGGAGAGAGTGGATGTACAGGGGAGAGTGGAGAGATGGGAGGTGAAAGAGGAGCAGTTGGGGTGGCGGGTACTTCGGTCACAACGATGGTATGTACAGTAGTAGTGTGGGGTGGGGAGTCGATGACAATGGTGTCTTCTGCCAATGATCCTTCAGGGACGAGACGTGCTTCCCTGACCTGTTCTGAAGATTGTGCACCTGTGGGTACACGAATGTATTCACCAGGTTTGGTTAGTAAGCAAACTCTGCGAGGGTCATACTATTGTAACGGCTTCCTCTGCAAATATCTTAAGGCTTCTATGTATCCTACTGATTTGACAAGTTCCCTAAAACCTTTGATGTATACTTCTTCAAAACCGCCTGAGACAAGTTCTTGCTCTATGAGTGCTTGGCTCTCTTCCTCAGTTAACTTCTTATGTGCCCAAACTTTTTCCATCATACGATACAACTTTTTGATGGCCAGTGTATAAGCTGCTGCTTCAAAGGTTTCATCTTCATGCGTACTCGTATCACCCTGGGTGTCAGTGTGTTGTCCTTGTGAATCTGTCTGTACATGCTCTTGGGAGTCATGAGTGCCCTGGCTGGCTTCGTCATCCCCATCATCTTCATCGGTTTTTGTTCTTTCGTCCTCAGAACTAGATACTGCTTGTCCATGTGGTTGGTCCGGAGGAGTGGTCGGGTAGCTTGGACGTTCATATTCTTGAGAAAATATTTGTCCTTCTCAAAACTGAAATTCACTTGAAAACACATCTTGCATCTCGAAATCAAATGTTGTGTCCATCAATTTTGCTTCCAAGTTGGGTATCGCAAAAGAAAAAGCTTCCGCACCAATAGTGGTGGGAACTTCTGCTGCAGTGGTGGTAGGTGCCTAAACTGAGGTTGGTTGTGAGGTAATCGCACTAGAAGTGCCTTCTGTAATGACAGGTCATGATAATCGTATGCGAATAGGTTGTACAAGGGCTTCTATAGGAGACTGTTCTGGAGAGGGTTGCGGTGACGGTGATTCGGGAACCTGGAGGCATGGAATAGTACCTCTCATGCGCTTCCTTGCTCGTCCTTTGCTAGCCTTCCTAGCTTTCTTTGTTGTCCCCGTGAGTGCTTTCAGCTCCTCGCTTGTCATTGCACGCTCGATTGGCAAGTCGTATGCCAAAGACATATATACAATGCATGTGAGAGCGCAACATCCATTGATTACTTTCTTTCTTTCCCATCTGTGTTGTGCTAAGTACAACTGATCAATTATCCAACTAGCCAGATCAACTGTTTGTGGTCCAGTACATGCTAAATATAAACCAAACCAGATGCGTTTGTGGGGCACGGTGAATCTATCCTGAGCGGGGAAAGCGAAATGTTGCATGCATATCCTCAATGGTTTAGAAAGCTCAGGTGTGATTGCTCAAATATCTTCCCACTTAGTAACATCCCCACGTTTCATAGGCTCTGGAATTAGCCGTTCTCGTTCTGTTGGAGTGTGGGTTCCATGGATCTTGATTGCTGCTCTAATCAAATCTTTGGAAAGATAAAACTTCTTAAAGGGTGGGTCATTTACCAAGGACGGCAAAATGAATGTGCCTGGTAGGTCCTTGTTTTCCGAAGCTGTTAAAGTTGTTACCGAGTAATGACATCTATAGAAATCTTGTTTAGGCAAAGGATCACTGAAATACTCTGTGAAGCCTGCTCTTGCCCAAACATGCATTAAGTCTTCTGTGTTCTGTAATCCTTCGAATTCTCTTGAGAAAAACTGGTACTTTCCCCATGTACGGTGATCAAACACCAAATTGGCCTCAAAAATGAAATCTCCATCCGCCAATGGGCCTGCTAATCCTTGGAACCAATGAGAGTTGCGATGAATTTTCTCAGTGTATCCCCTGGGAGGATCGTCGATCGGCATGTGTCTTGGAAATCCTTGAAATTCTGGTGGTTGTGCCGTCGGATGGGGTTCAACTAGTAATTTGCCAACATTTGCCAAGGGTACACTGGGGGCAGCTTCAGATGGTCCTTCTGCCTGCATGATGAATGATGCGAGTGTGTAGTAGATCTGCTACAAAAGATTAACACATTAGTATGGAAATTAAGCAGGATCCCATTAAAGTAAGACCGCAATCCCTTTCCATAACCGATGTGTAACCCGTGTAGCCGAGTGTCGTGATGTGGTTTATGGAATGATTGTTGCAAAACTAATGCAGGTCTCTAGACACCTACATGCTTCAGTTGATGCATACATTTCTTGATGAGGTGTTATTACAAGTGATGTTGGGTTATAGTGTGTGGATATTTACAAGGTTTAGGTGTGGGTGAATTATTGCAAGGGTCTTGTTTAGTCGGGGTGGGAGTTATGTTAGACAATGGGTTTTGAGAAGACAACTGGATACGTTTCGGTATCCACTTCCTAAGAGTTTCTGAGCGGGTGGAATGTTTCTTCTAAGGGAAAAAAGTTGAGATCGGATGTGGTGGGGTTAAAGGGTGAAGAGATTTCTAAGGGTTATATATTACATGGCTTGAGGGTTGAGCTATGATACACTGTTTAGGTACCCAAATCTGCGTGGGTGTGGGTCGGTTCGTAAGGTACTTCTTGGCGATCCAAATATGTCGAATGTCTGTACTCGTAGAAGAAGGTCGAGAAGGTGTTGAATATTGACTCTGCTTCTGCCTTGACTTCTTCTTGTCATTGTCTCCATTGTTGAAATCTATCGGTGGTTTTTGTCCTTTTGGCACCCATATTTGTCTTGTGCCTCTTGCTTTGTGATATTGCCACTACTGCTTTCTTCCTTGTGTCGTCTGATATTGTCGTCGGTCTGGGTTCCTTCGTCGTGGTTGACTCCTTTGTGGTTGAGGTTGAGAGGTCGGATGGACACTCTGCTTTGGAAAAGAAGGGAGGTCCAACACTTGTGAAACTTGCCCATTAGTAAGTGCTCCGTTTTGTACTATTAATCTAGGCGAGTCCACAGTAAGTGTGGAAGGATGGGCACTACAGGGTGTTTTTCCCATGTGGCTACTGATGCACTCCACCTGACCTGCAATGGTGTCCATTTGATCGCTGATAGTGTCCATTTGGCCGCTGATGGTGTCCATTTGGCCAAGCGGTTGGGTGATTGCCCCTTCTAGTTTGCAGGAAGCCCAAGGAAAAATCTCCTGATGTCCTTCTGATTGACAATTGTCCATCGCCAAGCCTGCATGGGTTGGTGTAGACGTAACGTGACTTATCTGACCAAAGATCTTCTGGTCTTCCTTCGCATGTTGTTCATATGGTCTAGGGTTTCATACCTCAGGCGGATTGCCGTTAGGGAAGCCAAGCGGTATCACTCGCTTCTGATCTAGGGTTCCTATCTGCAAGGAGCCTTGTCTAAGATTTAGGTCCACTGAGTGATCGTATAGCCAATCTTGGCCAAGGATTAGGGGTTCTATCAGGTCCTCGTCATGGCACACTAGTAGCTTCGTTGTCATTGTCACATCGTGTATGAGGATAGGAAGGTCCACCTCACCCATGCAAGGGGTTTCCATGCCTCCTAGCCCTATGAGGTATGCCTCAATTGGCCACATTTCTATTCTTGAGTCCTTATAGTGGGACCATCTAATCGCACTAGTCGCAGCACCTGAGTCAATTAAAGCCCTGAGCTCTTGGCAAAGGTTGCCGTGCTCTAGCCTGACTGTAATGAATGGTCTCTTGTCCACTATGCTAGGATGAGTACTTGACTTTTCTTGACACATGGCCATGGGATATCTGGGTGTTGTTTCCAGATGGTTATAATGTTCTCTCCCTAGTCCTTGTCTTCTTAGCTTCATGCGCTTAATGCATTCTATAGCTTCTGCCTGAGCTTCAACACGTATTCTATTTTCTTCCTCCTTACGCTTCTTTGCCAACATGAGTCGTCTAAGCATATCCTCAGTAAGAGGTTCTTGATATAACTTTACTCTACAGCCACTAATGTAATTAGGCATTATGTCTCCTTCTAACGTGGCTAATTGTACTGCTCCACTTGTCGAGAGTCTATTAATGATCATAGGTCCATAACCTCGCTTTTCTAACTTTCGTGCGTGTTGTTTCAGCATATATACTAGGACTAAATCTCCTTCTTTTAAGCCTTTATCTTTCACATGCGCATCAAAATATGCCTTTTATCGCTTCTTTGCTGCGTATATTCCTGCTGCTGCTCTCAGCTTGGTTTCTCCTAATCATTCCAAGTCCATTATCCTTGCTGATAATTCATGGCCGGTCCACTGATGTTCTTGTGCAACCTTAAGGGTCGGTATCAAGAAGTCCAAAAGAAGCACAACATTCTGACCAAAAACCATCTAAAAGGGAGTTGCATTGAGTACGGTCTTGTAGGCCACTCGATATGCCCAAACAACGTGGTGTAACTGTTTGTCCTGATCTGAACGTTTGTTGTTCACGAGTTTTGTCAGTACGTTACAAAGGATCTTGTTAGTGCTTTCAGCTTGGGCATTGGCCTGAGGATGATATGGTGCGGATTTCCTGTGAATCACCATAAAATCCTGTAACAAATATTCAATGAATTGGTTCAGAAAGTGAGTTCCTCGATCTCTCACTAACTCTATAGGCAATCCATATCTTGTAAAGACATTTTCAAATAACAATTTTGCAGTCGTGTGTGCATCATTCTTTTTTGTGGCTTTTGCCTCTACCCATTTGGTAAGATAATCTGTTGCAACAATAATGTATTCAGCATGTGTACCTTTTGCAGGGGGGTTAATGGGTCCTGCAAAGTCTATACCCCACTTAGAAAATGCACGTCCACCCATCATGGGTTTCAACGGCATTTCATCTCTACGAGTAGGAAATTGAGTTCCTTGGCACACATCACATATCTTTACATAGGTATGTGCATCCATGTGAATAGTGGGCCACCATAATCCTGCAAAGAGGATGGCTTTGCTTATCCTATCGGGTCCAAAATGACCTCCTGCAACACCTTGGTGTGCAGTCTCTAGTACGCTCAAGTAATCATTTTCATGAACACATTGTCTTAAATATCCATCTCTTCCTCTTTTGTATAGATTATCGCCAATAAGTGAATAGTCTTGAGCTTCCTGCTCTAGACTTCGTTGTCGTGCTAAAGTCATTCCTTGAGGGAATGTGTTCGTCCTCAAGTAGGTCACTAAAGGTTCGGTCCATTCTGGTGTGAGAGACACATGATATAATGTAGCATGTTCTACAGGCGGTCTTTCACAACAAACATGGCATTCTTTACACAATTTTTAGACCTCTGCTTCCATCGAAGGCCAATATACTCCTAGTCTATGCAGAGTCTGCAAAGCACGATGTTTGGAATGATGTTGCTTTAATGCACCTATGTGTGCTAATTGCAACCAATTCGCATGTTTTGATTCATCTACACAACAAGCAAGAATTTTATGATTATACCGTTTATGTATACTTCCTGCTATTATTTGATATCTCTGAGACTTGGTAATCTCTCCTTCCTTGATCCTTATCCTAGGATTCTTGGTTCCATACGTGAGAATAGGGACAATAGGCTTAGCCCATTCTGGTGCTATCTCAAGGTTAAACGAATATGCATCTGGTAATTCATCTGCTATTCCTTGAGGAGCTTCTCCTGTGGTTAGTCTCGAAAGGTGGTCAGCTCTAAGATGGGTCTTTCCTTTCCTGACTACTACTTCAAAATCATACTCCATGAGTAATAGAAACCAACATATCAATCTTCGTGTATTACAAGGCTTGTTGACTAAATACAATAATGCTTGATGATCTGTAAAGAATTTGAACTTATTTGCCAACAAATAGTGTCTGAATTTCTTTACTGCATAAACCATTCCTAATCCTTCTCGTTCCGTAGTGGTGTAATTTCTTTCTGCTACATTCAATTGTCTGCTCGCATAAGCTATGTGGAGATCTATATTACCTTCATTCATGGATTGTGCTAACACACATCCTATGGCATAATTGGATGCATCCACATGTACATGGAATGGCTTACTCCAATCCGGGGTTGTCAATATAGGTGCTGAGCACAAACGTCGTTTAAGTTCATTGAATGATTTCTCACACTCATCTGTCCATTCGAACTTGGTCAAAAGAGAGTACAGAGGCTTGGCTATGATTGCATACATGTGTATGAATAGTCTATAATAACCACAATGGCCCATAAATGTGTGTACTTCTTTTATGTTATTTGGCCTAGGTAGTTCTGCAATTACTTTCACTTTTTCTTCATCTGTTGAAATTCCATTCTTTGACACAATGTCTCCTAGAATTCTGCCTTGTTTGACCATGAAAATGCACTTTTCTAGGTTCAAACAAACCTGATATTCTCGACATTTGTCAAATACTTGCCTTAATTCTAGGATATGCGTCTGCCTGATATTCGAATGAGCACATAGGTCATCGACATAAACTTCCAAATTCTTGCGTAAGAATTCCTTGAAAACATGAAACATGAGTCGCTGGAAAGTGGCAGGTGCATTTGTTAAGCCAAAAGGCATCACACGAAATGCAAATATGCCCCATTTTGTGGCAAAAGCCATCTTGTGTTGATCTTCTGGAGCAATGGCTACTTGATTATAGCCTGAGAAACCATCAAGAAAGCTGTAAACTTCCTTGCCCGCAACTCTTTCCAATAGGTGTTCCGTGATAGGAAGAGGATAACTATGTCTAATTGTGGCGGCATTAACTTTTTTAAGGTTAATACACACATGAAATTTTCCATTCTTCTTGGGCACAACCACAATGGGGGATACCCATTCGGTATGCTCAATTTCATATATGAATCCTGCTTCTATCAATCGGTCTATTTCCTCTTCAATCTTGGCAGCGTAGTTATCATTGTACGTGTATGGCTTCTGTTTTGTAGGTTTCACATCTGGAGTCATATGGATTCTATGGGAACATATATCTGGGTCTACTCCTTTCAAGTCTTTGTAACTCCATGCGAACACATCTCTATATTCGTGCAATAGGGCAACTAATTTTTCTTCTTCTTCATTCGTCAAATCATGCCCTATGTATATACATTTTTCTTCTTCTCCTTTTATGGCTACTATGATTTTTTTGGTTTTCTTTCGATTATCATATACTTCTCCAACATTGGCTTTTCTGTTAGGCATTCGTACCATGATTTGTCTATCTTCTATTTCATATTTCTTGAAGTTCTCGGGAACCTCAAACAAAGATTCTTCTTCTTCTCACATGGTTTCTTTCTTCTTTCTTTTCTTACCTTCACTCTTAGTGGTCACTTGAGTGGCTAACCTCACATCATCCATAATCTCTTCGTGTCTCTGAGGGTGAGTTTCTACTTCGTGGAAATATTCTTCTTCTCATGCAAAGGGTGATTCCATAATAATTGACTCTAGATCAAAGTCACTTGCATCCTCGAATGCATCAGTACTAGGTTCACATTCTTCAATAATCGAATCACACATGATTGGCTCTATTGTGAAGACTGAAATGTCGTAGCCATCCTCGTCACAGTGGGGTGTCTATTGTTCTTCATTGATGGCTACATCCATGGTTGCTAGGATTTCTACCCAACCATGGGGTTCAAACTCCTCGTCCGAAAATACTACAGCTGCATAAGCTAGGTCTTGAAGAGCTCATGGATGTTGTTCTGAACCTAAGGTCCTGGCTTCTAACCGTTCTTCCTCTTGTTTTGCTACTTTACACATCCATAAATGAGTGTCCTCGTGCAACCATGAAGGATCTGATTCTAATGAGTGTACTGATTCTGTTTCTACCTAAGTCTTATGGATGGTGTTCCATTGTATTGGGGGTATGTCTCTATGGGAATAGTCTTTAAGATTGACTTTCGTAGTCACTCCTAAATGTTGCAAGTACAAAGAATTAGTTCCCGAATCTTGTACAATTTGCAACTAACGCATGAATGATCATCCTAAAATCATCTCGTAAGCATGATTTTTACTAAAATCACAAATGGCAAAAGTATGCTCAAATTCCACACCACAAGTGGTGAGAGATATGCCTTCTAGTAAGCCTAGTGGTTTTTCTATGTGTCCGTCCACCATTTGTAGCTTCATCCTGGTAGGTCTCAATGTTGGCTTACCCCAACATTTCCATAAAGCGGTGGTAGCAATGGCTACTCCGGCTCCTGAATCTAAGATGGCTTTCGTGGTGTAGCCCTGATGGTTTATTGGAAGATAAGTGTTACCTTCCTCTCCTTCGCTTACATCTCCGATTCTCTCTATGGGTATCTCTTGTACCTTCTTATGTGATCCTATTTGAGAGGGAGTAGTAGCAAGCTCTGGGAATTGATTTGCTATATGTTTCCAAAGTTCCGGTTTTACCTTTAACAACTCTTCTAGGGTGAGATTACATTGAACTTTGGTATTCTTGATCACTTTCGTGTTTCTTGGGATCATTGATTCTTCATTCCTCACTATTATCGTGGGTGCTCTTATACTAATAGACTTCGCTTCCCAAGGTCCTGTGAACTGAGGTAATTCTTGTAAAGAATTAGATTCAAAACCTGTGTGTTCACTCAGTTGCTCTTCCTCTACATCATCATAAATAGAGGGAATGTCTTGGGGAAATTGTTCCTGCAAGTCATCTATTTCTTTAATAGGAGGATGGGTTCCTTGTTCTTTTCTCCACTTCTCTTCTTGTATTTCTCTCAGAAATTCATGTGAGTACCTATGTATGGAAGACAGATTGTCTTCACCTTCCGTATTGGGTACTTGAGACAGGGATGGTGCATTCCTTTCCTGTGTCTCTGAGGAAATAGGATTCCTATGTTGATTCTTTTTCTCTCTGCTATCAATCAAGTATTCTAGCCTCTCCATTAGTCCTTGAAAGTGTAATTCCGATTTTGCCATGTTATTCCAATTAAGATATCTAGAGGCTTCGAACATTGCTTGTGCTAATTCTACCATTTTCATGCAAAGTTTAGTTCTCTCAATTTCTAAGTCTGCTCGAGGGTAGTTCTTACTCATTTCAACTATTTGAGGTCCTTCTTTTATTCTAGCCTGATATGCACGAAACATCATGTCTAGGTTTTCTGGTATGGGTTCTGCTAGAACTGATCTTGATTTTTGAGCTGGGTTCTCCTGATTCAATTCTTGTGAAGTCAATTCTAGGATTTTGGCTCTAGATTCCTTGAGACTTCCTTCCAATTCTGTTATCCTTTTACTCCATTTTGGCTTGATTCTTTCTCTAGAATTTTTCCAAGATTTCGTCTTTTTACTGCTAGATTCTGCAATTTCACTAGTTCCGGCTACTTTCTCATGATTAAGTTGTTGGTTCTATAAGAGCGCTTGGGCTCTTGTTATAGCTTGGATAGTCACGTATGTAGGGTTGGATTCATGTGCGTTGTTAAAAATACCTATCACTTTGATGGGTGTCACATTTGAAGCATTAACAGGGTTCTTAGGACAATCTTTTATGACATGCTCCTTGCCACAATCAGCACAAAAGCCTTGTATGTTATAGTTTTGTGATTGTCCGGCTATTGGACGATGTGGGCAATCCTTTATGAAATGATCTCCTTGGCACCTAAAGCATGGTCCTCTAGGGCCGTGTGGTCTTTGCTGTCTCAATTGGGGCCGTGGGTTTGGGTTTGTATACATCACATTAGCGTAATCAGGCTCCCAACTAGATTCCAATGGTGGACTATCATACTGATATGTTTCCACGTGTTTTGGTGACTCTGTGTAATATGCGGGTGGACTATCTACATGAGTAGAGTCAAAACTGTTTGAGTTTGGATCGCTTTCTGTGATCAGGGGTGAAGAAGGCACTAAAGCCCTACTTAGGTTCTCTTCTGCAGCAGCGTATTTAACTAAGATGACATTCGCTGGTGGGGGTGGCTACTGAGCTAAGACAGGTTTTGGTCTCTGTTGAGCCCGATAAGGATAGTTCTGTGGAGGCCTATAGTAATGAGGCTGAGTATTGTATTGGCCTTGATACCTACCTGGCTGTGGGTATGCTTGCGGGTAGTTCTGTCTCACTGCTTGTTTGTTGTATGGGCAGTCCTGAGCGGTGTGATTTGTGTACCTTCTCTCAATTGTACAGTGCTGACCACTAGGGTTGGCTTGCGGTTGTGTTGCATTGGGACACACGTTTGCCATATGATCACCACCACAGGTGTAACAACGCTTGTTTGTTGTTACCCTAGGCATCTGTTTACTAGAAACTCCTAGTTTCTGGGCCACTTTTTCTGCTAGGTCTTCTATCGAGCTAGACAATTTTGTGGATGCTAGAGAGGAACAATCTGAGTCCTTATAGACCTTTGAGAGTTCCAACTCTTCTCCTAAGTTGTCCTCAATATCTATGCAAATTCTCACACATTGCTCTAGCATTTTGGGTTCCTTTAAGTATACATAGGAGCGTAGTTTAGAGCTCAACATGCCATCTAAAAACAATGACACTTGCTTGGCCTGTGAAGGTAGCTCTTGCATTGGGCATCTCTCCACAGATTGTCTAAACCTACATCCTGCCAGTCTAACTGTTTCTTGAGGGGTCTGTTTGAAGCTATGAATGAACGAAGTTATATCATGCTTGATCCCACTTTTAGAGAATTCCGTGATGCATGACTCTAAAAAGTGATGGATATCTCTAAATTGCCTTTGTGGCAATGGTTGGAACCAAGTTAAAGCGGTATTCTTTAATGTTAGTCCAAACGCATTGTATTGCATGAACATGTCTTCTACTTGTTCTGCCCTTAGCACTTGCTTAAATTTTGGAACATGATCATAGGGATCTCCTATCCCATCAAAGTAGTTTTTCATGGACTTTACTAACTGAGCGGGTCTCAATATCCTTGGGAGTTCACGTGGTCTAGGTAGAGGAAAATCATCTCTACCACCTGGCATTCTAGGTTCTCTTTGTCTATCCACTCTGTCTGTGTCTATGGCGGTTCTATCTCTCCCTATGGGATGATTAAAACTTACTTCCGGTCTTTCTTTGTTTTTCTCTCTTTGCATCCCATGGGCTGAGGATGTTCCTGCCCCTTGTTGGCTTGCGTTTACATTTGCTCGAGATGGAGGGAAGCCTAAATCACCTCTCCATGTGTAGGTATTCCTCGCATGGTCTGGTACCACAAATACTCTTTCTGAAGTCTCATCCAGGTATACAACCTTTCCAGGTGCATCTGGGTCCTTAAATTTGTAGATTATAATGGAGCCTACCTCACTAGGTTGTTCCATTCTGTACCTCCAAAATGCTTCCTATGTTTCTTTATTTACGAACAACTCTATGCTTCTGTTATCCTCAGGGGTCCAATCTAGAACTAGTACTCGTGTCAGTACAGATTTCCCTCTAGGTGTCCTAGGTTCTTCTAATGGTTCTTTTCCTTGGGCTCTCGCTTCCGTCTCTAACTGAATTACGCCAAACACATTGGTATTGTTTGGCTGAGTACTTAAGATGTACATCGTTCCTTCTTTGTCTATGTATGCATCTCACTCGAATTTTAACACTAGACATTCCAATCCAATGGGTTGATCAGGGTTGTGCATTTGCACCACTTGTCTTCACAAACCATCCTCATAGATGCAAGCACCTAAGCGGTTGGTTTGAAGAAATTCTAATTGAGTTCTATAGGGTCCTTCTGGTTTTTCTAAGTATGCTACATTTGACCCTCCTTCTAGTCTTTCTGTGCTAAAAGCCATTTCTAATTCACTCGTGTCTGAGCTCAAGTCGTAGGGATAACTATTATTCAATTGTTGATCCCACGAACGTGCAGTAGTTCCTACACTTGCTTCTGATGATCTAAGGCTTCGTCGGTCTGACTTACCTATATGTTTGCCCGATCTAAGGTTCATGAATTTACTTCCTTGCACACTCAGTACACACTCAGATTGTCAATTATTCTTTGTTATTGATTTGCTTGGTTCTTTTTAAATGCCCTTAAGTTCTTGTTTTGTCTTAATTGTATGCATCAGGAATCCACTTTCTGTGGTACTTTTGAGTTCTCGTTCCTTCAGACTTAAGTTCTTTTCCTTTGGGTTTTCTTCTCACACACCTCTACTTTAGTCTTGGACTTGAAAATGTTAAATATCTTGAACTTGAGGCGTTCCTATCGTCGTTAATCCACAATGCTAACGTTTAGCCTAAGCTAGTAATTGACTGAGGGGATTGAGTAATCTTCCAACCTTGAGTCAGCTACTTTGGTTACTCTGATGCCCAAGAAGCCGCGCTTCCCAAGCCGTGCGTTCTTCACTGCCTTGCTTTGTTGCCCTTGATTGCCCTTGCTAGACCTGTAAAATTCAGTATTAGACCAATTCTCAAATGGATGATCAAGCACTTGAGTATATACACCCTTAAAGGTCCTTTCCCTTTTGCCCAAAATTTCAATGTCCCCTGGTTTTCTAGTCCCAAAGATGGTCAAACTCAAATTATCTTATCTAAAAATCAACGTATTCTTTTTAAAAAAACACTTGAGGTCACATAGTACTCGTCAAGAGCTTTCTAACGAGCTATAAAGCTCAAAAAACGGACTTTGGATGAAAAAGATATGACCGTTCAGGCCCTCGGGGGTAAATACTGACAAACAAGTTTTTCTTTCCCGATGAGCTAAGGGGGTCTCCTATGAGTGCAATGATCCAAATTTTTTTTTAAAATGGCCCCAAAATTGGTCAAAAAATCAAACCCTAAAAATTGTGTTTGGGGTGAGCAATCATGATGGTCTGAGACCGTCGCGATGGTCCAGGTGAACCGTCGTGATGGCGTGGCACAATCGCGATGGTCCGAAGGAGCGCACTGTCGTGATGGTTGGAAAATGAATGATCGCGATGGTCCGAAAATGAATGATCGCGATGGTGTAGAAGTAAGCAATCGTGATGGTGTGGATGTGAACTGTCACGATGGTCCGAAAATGAACTATCGCGATGGTTCGATCTGCAAACAATCGCAATGGCGTCAGTCAACAATCAACGTGAACCGTCACGATGGTCCGAGTGAACTATCACGATGGTTACGGGCGCGATGGCATGAGCCAATCGCGATGGTCTGATTTTGGGTCATCACGACGGCGTGATTAGCGAACAATCGTGATGGCCTAGCTTGACACGTGGTAGCATCGGCGTGATGGCATGAGCCAATCGCGATGGCATGGGGTCGACGAGATCGTCGCGATGGTCCAAGTGAACTGTCGTGATGGCTCAAGTGAGCCGTCTCGATGGTGCGAGACCGTCGCGATGGTGCGAGACCGTCGCGATGGTCCGGCTGAGCCATCGCGGCATGAGCCAATCGCGATGGTGTGACACAATCGCGATGGTATGAGCCAATCGCGATGGTCCACCAAAATGCAAATTTTGCAAATGCGTTTGTGGATACGTGCAAGCACTAGTGTCGTCTACCTCTTCAGGGTTTTTCTATGTTACATATATTACAAAAGTGATGAAAATAACTGTTGGAGGTTTTGAAGAGTATTTATAAAACATAAATCTTTGAAAAATGATTTGACTGACTCCCTGCTCTGTCTTTACATGCTTCCGTGTCTTCTATGCCTCTGGCTACTACCAACACACTCTATAAGCCCATAGGACATGATTAAGTTGCCAATCCCAATCATTCCTATTTGTGTTTACCAATTTTGACAAAACAGTGCAAAGCACTTTATTAGTACTTTCTACTAATCCATTTGCTTGTGGATGATAAGGGGCTGACTTCCTATGATTAATCATGAAATACTCAGTTATGTTTTCAATTACTTTATTTAAAAAATGAGTCCCCCTATCACTTACTAATTCAATTGGTAACCCAAATCTGATGATAAGATTTTCATAAAGAAATCGTGCAGTGGTTTGACCATCATTTCTTTTTGTAGCCTTAGCCTCTGCCCATTTGGTCAAGTAATATGTGGCTACAAGTATATATTCAGCATGAGACTATTTTGCAGGAGGATGGATAGGTCCAATGAAATCCAACCCCCATTTGCTGAATGCTCTAGCTGAAATGAGTGGCACTAATGGCATATCATCTCTTTTACTTGGTTGATTTATTCTTTGACAAATGTCACATCTTTTCACATATGTTCTTGCATCCGAGAAGAGAGTGGGCCACAAAAAACCAGAATATAAGATGAGTTTAGCAGTCCTTTCACTTGAAAAATGTCCTCCTGCTACTCCAAAATGTGCCATCTCTAACATTTCCATATACTTATTTTGAGGAACACAGATTCTTAGATATCCATCCATTCCTTTCTTGTATAATTGGTCTCCTATCAATTGATACTCCTCAGAGATTATTTGTAAATTTCTAGAGTCTATATTAGCTTTTACTGACTCTGATTTTTTGTTATTTCTTAACTCCTCAACTATGTTTGCACTCCAATCTCGATTTTTTTGGAACCAGTACAAAGTTGTAATTTCTTAATTTTGCAAAGATTGACATTTTAAACAATTAAAATTATATTTCTCCACATCTTGGATTTTGGTAGGCCAATGTACACCCATTCTATTGAGATTGTTTAAGGTGACTATCCTAGAAGCATGAGTACAAGGATTCCAATAATGAGCTTTCCTTAGATACTCCTGTTGCTCATCTTCTCGAGTACAATATTCCAATATACCAATATGCTTTATATGATACAAATGCCCAGCTAGTAATACAGAATTCCTACTTTGTAGTACCAAATGTGTGTTGTTTTCATGTGTTCTACAAGGTCCCATGGTTAGCAAAGGTACCAAAGTCATGGCCCAATCAGGAATACTTTCTTTTTTGAATAGATATGCATCTGGTAGTTCATCATCCAAGGGTGAGTTTGGCTCCTTAGTTTGTATCCTCGACAAATGAACTGCTCTTGAATCCCTTGTCTAACCACTACCTCGAACTCAAATTCCATGAATAAGAGGAACCATCTGACTATCCTACCTGTGTGGCATGGTTTGTTTACCAAGTAGAGTAAGGCTTGGTGATACACAAATAATTTAAACTTGTTGGCTAACAGATAATGTCTGTATTGTTTTACAGCGAATAACATGAACATGAAAAATTTGATCCCATTGTGGGATTTTTAAAATAGGTGCTATCACCAGACAAGTTTTTAAAATTTCAAAGGCTTGGTCACATTCTGTGGTCCACTCAAATTTTGTAATTAATGCATACAGAGGCTTTGCTATATCTGCAAATTTGTACACAAATTTTCTATAATATCCATAATGTCCCATGAAAGTTTGAAGTTCTTTTACATTAGTTGGTATTGGTATATCCACTATGGCTTTAATTTTCCTTTCATCAGTTGAAATTCCATTTCTAGAAACTATGTGATCGAGCATTCTCCCTTGTCTCACAAAGAACACACATTTCTCGGGATTTAAACACACTCTGTATGTTCTACATTTCTTAAATATATTTTCCAGATCTTTCAAATGATCTTGTCTTTTTAATGAAAAAGTGCAAAGATCATCAACATAGATTTCCATTATTTTTTTGAGAAATTCTTTGAATATGTGGCACATTAACCTTTGAAAGGTTGCTGGAGCATTGGTTAAACCAAAAGGCATAACCCTAAATGCAAAAATTCCCCATTCTGTGGAAAAAAGCAGTTTTATGTTGGTCTTCCAAAGCTATTGGCACTTGGTTATATCCTGAAAAACCATCCAAAAAACTATAGACCTCCTTACCTACAACTCTTTCCAAGAGATGGTCAGTTATTGGTAATGGATAGCTATCTCTTATAGCTGCTACATTAACTTTTTCAAATTAATACATACCCTGACTTTCCCATTCTTCTTAGGTACCACAACTATAGGAGATATCCATTTAGTGTACTCAATTTCATAGATGAAATTGGCAGCCAGAAGTCTGTCAATTTCTTCCTTTATTTTAGCAGAGTATTTGTCATTAAATGTATAGTGTCTTTGTTTGCTAGGCTTTGCATCAGGAGCAATAGGAATCTTATGTTCACATTTTAGGATCAATTCCTTTCAAATCCTTATAAATATAAGCAAACACATCCCTATAATTTTTAGCCAATTTAATCAATGCCTCCTCCTCTGATTTGTCATGTCATCAGCTATGACAATGTGCCTATCTTCCTCTTCTTCTTGAGTGATCACCACCCTCTTAGTCTGTTCCGCATTGTCATATGCCTCCCCCTTTTTCTTGTCCCTTTTTGGTTTCATTATTAAAAGTAGTCTATCTTCTACTCCATAGGTCCTAAAGTTTGAAGGTACATCAAATTGTTGGTCCTCTTTGTTTATTTTTTTATTTTTATCAGTTTTTTGTTCTTTTTCTATTTCTTTGTGTTTATATTTTCTATAGGTTCCTAAGATTTTGTCTTTTATAGCATCTGTAGCTTCCACTTCTTCCACAAATTGTGTTTTTCCAGTATTTAAAATTATCTCTTCCTTCAAATCTTCTTCTATTTTTGACACCTTTATCATTTGTATTCCTATATGAAAAATATCATATCCTTCTTCATTTTGGAATTTTACTCCCACATATTCATCATTGGCCAAATCCATTGTGGTCAAAATCTGATTCCATCCATAAGGCTCAAATCTTTATCTTTAAATTTCTGTGGTATGTAACTTTCATCTTGTGACTTCCTTTCTCCTAGATAATCTTCTTTTTTTTACATCGTTTTAATATATATGTGGTTCCTTATCACATTACATTTCCAAATTGATGATTCTATGTCATTCTGATCTTCACTCCCAGATTCTTTACTTTGAACTACTTTGAACCATTCCTGAGGGGACATATCACAATACTGCCCATTTCTTAAATTTACTCTAGTTACCCTTCCTTTGCTTTGAAGGTATAGGCAATCTTTTCCCCAATCTTGCACAATTTGCATTTGTCTCATAAAAGGTCTTCCTAGGATGATTTCATATGAGGTAGATTGTGGAAATTCGACTATGGAAAAAGTGTGCTCTATCTCTATCCCACATATTTCCACAATCACCTTTTCCCAAATTCCTAGGGGTTTTTCTATATGTCCATCTACAAGCTGTAATCTCATTTTAGTAGGTATTAGCTCATTCTTCCCCCATCTCTCCCAAGTTTGTTTAGTCATGATTGCCACTCCGGATCCAATATCTAATATGGTCTTGGCATGATTATAACCAAATTGTATTCTCAAAGTTGAGTTCCCTTCTTCTCCTTCACAGTATCCTCCTATTTTATCAATAGGTATGTACAACAATTCTTCCAATTCTTGTTGTTGTGGATCTAGACTCTTTGACTTTGTTTCCCAATTTTTCATATTATGTTGTAAATGAGGATTTTGTTTGACTAACTCTTCCATTGTGGTTTGATATAAAACTGTACAGTGTTTGTCTAGATTGATTTGGAAGGTTATTTGTGAATTATCTTCCTGAGCAAGATGTTTCCTCGTTTCTGTTGCATCTGACTCTTCAATTGTTGTTTGATGATTGTCTATTTCCCCAATCTTGAGTTGTGCTTCCTGTATGATTTGTTTACATCTCTGCATTCTCTCATCCTCTATATCTGGCATAGTGATAGAGAGTGTTAATCTCCAAAAGAACAAGCTACTCTTGTAATTAGAACACCTATATAACAAGAGTAACTCGAAATTTCACCAATTTTAGAAGATCAATGATTAATTATGAAGATTTTGAAAAATCTGTGAAGGAGATGACTACACAAAAAGTCTGCTGCATATATCTCTCTCATTACCTTACCAATTGTGTAAAGTTTCTTATGAAACTTTGCACAAGGTGTTTCCTACAGTTTGCGCACCTTCTCCAAGTTGAATCACTCCAAAAGATTCAGCCTATCTTGAGAAATGAACTCAAAAAGTTACCTATGTCTAAAACTGCTCTTCTGAGAAATCGATCTAGACACCTATAACTTCTAACACTTGGTTCTCTCAATCTAGAACCCGTTTATGAAAATGCTTTTAGCCACAGATAGCTTACCTTCCAACTCAAAGATTGAGTGCTTGCTTGCTTAAAACTTTACACTGTGGAAGGAGAACTGACCAAAACATTAACATCAAATTTTGCGCCTATTTTAGGAACCAGTGAACACTTCTTCACATATGAATATTCCTACACATAATTCTCACAACCTGTTTACCATTAGGCTCTCAAACTTTAACCATAGACTCATTAACTATGGACTTAGACATCTACAAAAGGATTCTTGAAATGATCAAGCACAGAAGGAGAATGCACAGAAACATCAGGTGCAATTTTTCTTCCATTTCTGAAGAAATTTACAACTGAGTGATAAGAGAGACTCAACTCACTTCTAAGATTTCTAATGACTCATACAACTACTGATTACTCTATTCTCCTGCTCTCTCATATTTGCCCCGACTTTTTCCTTGTATATATAGGCAAATATTTACAATATCATGACTATACAAAAGTATAAGTGAACTATCTCTGAATTAATGTACATATGTGTACACATCTTCATCCTCTCAATATGCACTTCCTCCATGCTTCATAATTTGAACTTTCCTTCAATCTTTGACTTCCAAATCTTCATTAAAACTTCAATTGTTGATTGCCCTGCACCAACAGCTCCCCCTCAATCATCAATTGAGGTTTTCTCTATCTTCTTTATACCTGCCATGTCTTTGAATCTCTGTAGCTTTGGTCCATCCAAGCTTTTGGTTAGCATATCAGCTATCTGATCTTTTGTTGAAGTATGTATGACTTCAATCTCTTTATCCATCACCTTCTCTCTTAGAAAGTGATACTAAATCTCAATGTGTTTGGTCCTGGCATGAAACACAGGATTAGCAGCTAAATACAATGAACTCATCTTATCTCCATGAATGGTAGGTCTACTCTGTATGATGTCAAAACTCTTCATGAGAGTCTTAAGCCATATCACTTCCTTTGCAGCTTCAACCATACCTTTGTACTCAGCCTCTCTAGATGACAAATCAACTGTGTGTTGCTTCTTTGAACACCAAGAAATTAACTTATCTCCCACATAACACAAGTATCCATATGTTGATCTCCTATCATCAGGATTACCTGCCCAATCTGCATCACTATATGTCTTGATGTTTGTATCTGATGTAAAACCATAATACAAACCCTCTTTGAGTGTACTCTTAATGTACCTCAACACTCTTTGACCTGCAATCCAATGTTCTTTCCTAGGACAATGCATGAATTGAGATAATACTCCCACTGCATATGATAAGTCAGGCCTAGGTAGTGTAGCATAAATCAGACTACCAACCAAACTTTGATATAGCTTCATGTCCTTGAACTCTTCTCCTCCATATCTGCTCAATTTGTGATTCACCTCCATTGGAGTAGGTGCTACCTTGCAATCATTCATCTTAAACTTCATTAACAAGCTTCTCAAATAGCTTTCTTGAGTCACATACACTCCATGTTGACATGCCCAAGAAATATGACAAGTCTCCCAAATCACTGATCTTAAATTATTTCTCCATTTGCTTCTTTAGGCTTTGAATGCCTTTCTCATCTGTACCTGTAAGAATTATATCATCAACATACATGCACATATATATGAACCCATCATCACTTCCTTTAACAAGCAAGCTACTATCTGCTTTAGATACTTGAAATCCAAGTTCTTTCAAGAACTTTACAAGTCTATAATTCCATGCCCTTGGGGCCTGCTTCAAACCATACAAAGCTCTCTTGAGCCTGCACACATGATCTGGATACCTTCCATCTCTGAATCCTTGTGGTTGCTCCATGAAAACATCATCTGAAATATAACCATTTAGAAAAGCATTCTTCACATCTAGTTGACATAATTTCCAACCTTTACATGCAGCAATAGATATGAATGTCCTGATGGTTGTCATCTTTGCCACAGGACTATAGGTCTCATCATAATCTACACCATATGTCTGAGCAAAACCTTTCACAAAAAGTCTAGCTTTATACCTAGACACACTTCCATCTACAAACCTCTTTGTCTTGTAGACCCATTTACATCCAATGATCTTCTGACTGTTTGGTTTAGGAACCAAATCCCAAGTCTCATTCTCCATCAATGCATCATACTCTTCCTGCATAGCTTTCTCCCAATTTTCCTTACCTTTTGCCTCTTCATCTGTAGAAGGATCTTCATCTACCTTTACCATATAAGCATAATCTTTGGTAGCCAAAAAAGAAGTGTCATAGATATACCTTGTAGGTTGCCATTTGTGCCTTGTTGACCTTCTGAGTTCTCCACTTCTTGAAGTTTTTGGTTCATCACATTCTAGATCAAACCTTGGCACTTGTTCAACTTCAACCTGTACTTCATTGTTCTTCTCTTCATCAAATATCTGAACCTTTGATTTACCTTTCTTTTGATCCCCAATTTCTTCATCACCTGCATAAATATTGATTGTACCTACATACCAAGTACCTTGCTCATCAAATGTAACATCCTTAGATACAAGGAATTGTTTTGTGGATGGACTCCACAACCTATATCCCATCTGCTTATCATCATATCCAATAAACACATATCTTTCTGCTTTAGGTTCCAATTTGTGCCTTAATTGTGATGGCACATATGCATATGCCAAACATCCAAATACTTTGCAATGATCTAATGTAGGTCTCTTACCCCACCATGCCTCATATGGTGTCATACCCTGCAAAGCTTTACATGGTAACCTATTAACCAAATAAGTAGCTGTGTTTACAGCCTCAGCCCACAAGTAATTTGGGCAATTTTTCTCCTTCATCATGGATCTTGCAAACTCAACAAGAGTTCTATTCCTCCTTTCTGCTACACCATTTTGTTGAGGAGAGTATTTGCAAGTAACCTCTCTTTTTATACCTGCATTCCACAAGTAATCATTGAACACATTATAAAAATACTCTCCCCCTCCATATGACCCTAGTCTTTTCAACTTATGACCTGTAATTCTCTCTACATACACATGATAATGTTTAAATGTATTGAATACCTCTGACTTATCTTTGATCACATAAATAGTGATCCATCTGGTAGCATCATCAACATAAATCACATAATACCTTGAACCATTAATAGTGAAATCCTTTGATGGCCCCCACACATTTCTGTGTACCAATTCAAGCTTTTCTGAATACATAAAGCCATGCTTGGAATAAGATTGCTTATGAGCCTTACCTAATTGACATGCCTCACATTTGTATGTCATATGTTGACCTGCAACATTAGGCAATCCAAGCACTGAACCATTATTAATCATATCTTTGATACCTCTTTCATTGAAATGTCCAAGCCTCTTGTGCCAAAGATCTAACTCAGAGATCTTATGTCCTCCATAGGTGAACAAGGCATGACCAACATTACCTTGGATCTTCAATGTGAACAATCTTCCTTCTTTTTTTCCTGAAACAATCTGTTTATACCCATTGCTAGGGTCTTCCACAAACACTCCTTCATTAGTGAACCTAACTTCATAACCTTTTTCAACAATTTGTCCTACACTTATCAGATTCTTAGGAATTGTAGGAACATACAAAACCTTACTCAAGAGAGTGCTACCATCCTTGGCCTTCACTGATCCAATTGACTTCACATTGTGCTTTGTATTGTCACCTGTTTGAACTACATGATTAGTTACCTTATTTTCCAAATCAGTCATCAAAGCTATGTTGCCACTTAGGTGATTGTTACACCCTGAGTCAATGTAGAAGACTCTTTGGTCTTCACTTTGCCTTTCACAAGTTGCATTCATTATCAATGTTGAATCCAACTTCTGATCTGAAGCATAATTGTAGTAGGTATTGTTGTATTGTTGACTTTGGAATCCTCTACCTGCATTTCTTCCAAAGTAACCTCTACTACCTCTACCTCTGAAATTACCTCTTTGATTTCTGCCACCTCTTCCTCTTCAATTAAAATTCTGATTATATCCACCATTACTCTGAGTATTATGCCAACAATCATTAGCTAAATGATTTGTCTTACCACAAATCCAGCAAGCCTTGACTCCATCTTCATTACTCCGCCTCTTCCTCTACCTTTTGCTACCTCCTCTTCCTCTTAGGAAGTTGGCCTGACTAGTTGTGCCTTCATCTTCATTTGCTTGTTGCTTCCCTTTGCTATTTTTCTTCCTATCCTTTGAATACATTGCGTGACTTGTACTCTTGTCACCTTCACCTTTGACATCCTGCTCAAAGGTTAATATATGTCCTAGCAACTGATTTAAGTCCGGAGTAAAATGATCAAGTAATAATTCAGTAGACAAAATGAATGGCTTCCATTTGTCATCACCTCTCAACCCTGCGAGAATTTGCCTTACCAATTTATCCTCCTCAATGTCTTCATCAACTTCACCTAATGCATCTGCAATGTCCTTCATACTTGTTACATAGTCTGAGATGGATTGAGAAGCCTTCTTCTTGAAAGTGGTAAATTCTGCCCACAAATATGCCTTCCTTGACTTTGTGGTGTTTTGAAAATGCTCCTCCAAAGCATTCCATATATCACTTTCACTTTCAAGACCTCTAATGTGAGGTAGCAAGTATTCATTGACTGCCATATAGATAATGCTCCTAGCTTGAGCATCTCTCTTCATCCAATTCTTCAAATCTGATAATTCCTCCCTAGTTGGAACACTAGGATCTCTGAACTGAGGCTTTCTTCTTCACCTGTGATGTAACTTATCAAGTCCTTGCTCATAAGATGAGCTTCCATCCTCATTGACCATGCTCGATAGTTCTCTCTATCCAACTTCTCTATTTGAAGAGAATCTCCCATCCTTTCTTCACCTATATATTGAATTCTTCAACCTTTATGAGTAATAGATGTACCTTTACTTCGAATAATACTACTTTTGTCTTGCTTGATGTCGTATGACCTCCTTCTCAAGCTTTTCCTTCAAGCTTTCACCTTTTGAACCTTCAGATGTTGAAATCTTTGCAACTACAGCAGTCGAGAACCTCCTTCCTTCAATTCTCATGCTTCATGCTCTGATACCATTTTCACAGTAGAATAAAATATGAAGTCAAATTTCCAAAACAATACCTGTATCACATAGATGAGACAATCGTGATTCTGTAAAAACTAAGAATTTTTTATTCCAGCTTTGATCTTCTACACTATCTTGCTCAATACAATAAGATTAATCTATCTTCATCCATCTCACTCAGAAATACACAAGGAAAGCTTACAAATTCCATGGATCATACAATGAGAAGACTCAACAAATCAAAGGAAAGATCATGGAAGGAGAAAACATGATTTTCTATAGGAAAGCTCTTCACATTACTTGGATAGCATCATAAATAATACAACCAACCTCTTCAAAATAGAAGAAATTATCTTTTATACTTTTTCAAGTGTCCCTTTTCACACTTGAATTTTGGTCCTTTTCACCTTCTATTCTAAAAATATGCTATCAAAGAGCTTCCAAAAATTCTAAGAAAAATACATATGATCCTATTTTACATGAGGAAGACCCTTCCTCAATTTTACATCATTTGTATAAATATTTCTACAAATTTTTGACATTTTACAAATAATTTTGCTTCAAGAATTGATTCCTCTCACACAATGCTTTTTTTTAATGGATACATATCCAATGAAGTATACATGGAACAACCTTAAGGGCAAGCTCCAATAGCTTGTAACTATAGGCTTGTGAAGTATCTCAATGATCTTGAATATCAAAGTTCAAAAGCACATGCAAGTCTACTTATCAAAAGAACAGATGAATGTATAATCTACATTTGTATTTATGTAGATGACATTATAATCATAGGTACCTCAAATGAACGAATCAAGGAAGTAAAGAGATTACGTGAGAAGGAATTCGAAATAAGTGATCTAGGGATGTTATCATACTTTCTTGGAATGGAAATCACGTATGCACATCATAAGAAAGGTATATGTATCCCAAGAAAGGTATATTTTGAACCCATTGAAGAAGTTCAACATGGAAAATAAGCCTCAACTCCACTTGAAGGTAATCATAAGCTTAGTAAATATGATGGTCCAAAATTCAAAGAAATGAGGACATGTCAATCTTTATTAGGAAGTTTGATTTATGCTACACTAACAAGACCTGATCTAAGTTATGTAGTAGGATTCCATTCACAATTCATGCATTGTCCAAAGGATCAACATTGGATTGTAGGTCAAAGAGTTCTCAAATATATCAAAGGGACTATAAAAGAAGGATTATATTATCCTTTTACTTCACACATAAAGTTGAGAGCATATAGTGACTCAGATTGGGTAGGAAGTCAAAATGATAGAAGATCAACACATGGATACATGTTGTACATAGGCAATAAGCTTCTGAGTTTGTGTTCAAAGAAACAACATATAGTGGCATTATCATCAACTGAAGAAGAATAGAAAGGGCTTGTGGAAGCAACTAAAGAAGTAGTATGGATGGAGACCTTGTTCAAGAGCTTGGGTATTGATCAAGGTATACCTGTAATACATGGGGATAATGTGAGCTTATTGTATCTTGCGGAAGCAACTAAAGAAGTAGTCCGGATGGAGACCTTGTTCAAAAGCTTGGGTGTTGAGAATTGAACTCGCAACCTCCCGATTCGGAGTGTGATGGGAAAACCACTTGCCTCAAAAGCCATGGTTGATGATTACTTCCCAATCCTCTCTCTTAAGGTGTGGTTCAACCATCTCCTACGAGGATTATGTGACATTCCTTTTCCCTTAGACTGAGCATCGCCCTCAATGCTCACTTGTGGACCATCCTATCTTGGACCCTTTTCCACATTTGAGCGCTTCCATTAGCCTCAAGTTCTAGCACCTGGACCTATTTTGGACCTATCCAGCCCACCTCTCTCTAGTGCCCAAATGCCCACACACCTTCCTTCTTGGCCGGTTTCAGACTCACCCACGGTCAAGCGCATCTGAAGTGCCCATGGAATGAGGTGCCACCCTCTATCTTGCCCAATTTTGCAACTAGGCTCTAATACCAACATTGGGAATTGGACTCACAACCTCCCGGTTAGGAGTGTGATCGGCTAACCACTTGCACCAAAAGCCATTGTTGAGGATTACTTCCTAATCCGCTCTCTTAAGGCATGGTTCAACCATCTCCTACTAGGATTATGTGAAATTGGGTGTTGATCAAGGTATACCTATAATACATGGGGATAATGTGAGTTCATTGTATCTTGTAGAAAATCCATTATTGCATGCAAGAACAAAATATATAGAGATTCCGTATTATTTCCTGAGAGAAAAGGTAATGGAGAAGGAACTTGAAGTGGTGTGTGCTCCTACAAAAGATTAGATAGCAGATATCATGACTAAAATCTTCGATGGAGTGAAGATAAATAGATTCAAAGGAATGGCAAGAATAAAAGAGAATGAGATTGTATGAAGAAGTCAAAGAATGCTAATTAGTGATTGAGGGGGAGTTGTTGGGGCTTCACTCACTAATTAAGCATAAAGACATCAAGAAATAAGTGGAAAGAAGAAGGAAAAAGAGCTATGGAGATTAGACATTCAGAAATCATACTTATGTGAAGGGACAAATTCACACATGTAATATAGTGGTAAAATTTAGGGATGAAATATACTCTAGAACTTCTAGAATTATGAGTTTGAGTTTTATAAGAATAAAGACTCAATGTATATATTAAACTAATTTGAGAGAAAGAAAGTTATATCAACACCATTATAAGTCCTAAGATAGAAGAGAGGTGTCCGAGAGAGATCGTCGTGATAGGTCATTCATTATAGAAGATCTTTCTATGGCTATGAGCAGAATGCGGACAAGACATTTAGTACATATCTTCTCTAATAGAAAACACATGTTTGTGTAGAATGATTTAAGTTAGTTCTCCTTGTGTGAAGAAATCTAAGTGATTTCATAACTCTATAAATGTAAGTTGGAAGTTACAAATTTTTTGCTGCAGATTTCATTGATCTTCTAAGAGTCGGATCTCAAAGTATGGTGGAAATGTTTTGATGCGTTGTTGGAGTTTGAGGTTTGCAGAAGCACGCAAACAACACAAGGAAGAAGAAGAAGAAACTTGGAGTGCAACACACAATCTGAATGTATTACCACTAGAATGTACAAAGATAAGTTACCCGTTAGGGTAGTAGGCAAACAAGCTAGGGGGAAAAAGTGCCCCGATAAACCTAGAGTGTTCACACACATCACTACCTAAATATATCAACAAATCCCCCCTAGGAGTGATGTAGTGAACAAGGAGCTAGCACTCATGTATAAGGAAGTTCCAAGCTATGTAGAATCAATCCACAAAAGGAAGTAAGCTCAAAGCTTTGCAAAAAGCTTCAAACATCTCCCTAGGCGGAGCCTTCCAGAAAAGGTCTCCAGTGTTCTCCTATGTGGGCACATATGCCAAGTTGATCTCTTCAAGAGAGAACCTCTTTCTGACATAATGATAATGCACCTCAATGTGCTTAGTGCAAGCATGGAACACAGGGTTCCTCGTAGCTATCAATGTGCTCTTATTGTTAGTGAAGATGGTGGTGGCAGATGACTAACTGACACCCAAATCAACCATAAGGCATCTGATCCACACGCTCAACAATCGATGTGAAAGCTACCCTATACTCAAAATCACAACTAGAAGTCGCCACAGTAGGCTGCTTCTTGCTCAACCAAGATATACATGAGCTACCAAGCATGAACCAAAAGCGACTACTGGACACACATGTGTCATAGAAACTAGCCCTGTCAGAGTTAGAAAAAGCATGTAAATCTGACAGTAGTGATCCCCCCTTGGGATAAAACAATCCTAGTAGTCGGGTACCACTCAAGTAACGAAAGATGCTCTTAACCGCCTACCAATGCTTGACACCTGGGCAATGCATAAACCGAGTCATCTGTGAGACAACAAACTAAATATCTGGCCAAGTGATGCATAAGTAAATCAAGCATCCAACAACCTACTAATAGAGAACAACATCAAATGCATCTCCAACATCATGAAGACTCAAATTGAATCATAAACCTCTCTCCATAGGAATGGCAATAGGTTTACAGACTTCAAGGCCCAAAGACTGCAATAATGTGTCACTATATTTCTTTTGACACAAAACCATTCCACCATCGACTTGCATAAAGTAAATGCCCAAATAATGCTGGAAATGCCCCAAACCACACATCTCAAATGAGTCATGCAAACGAGCCTTAAAATCAGCAATATGCTTGTCATGAGGACCAATGAACAACATGTCATCAACATACAAAACAATAATCAGAAGCATATCATTAGCATGCTTAACATATAAGGTGCTCTCAGTTGGACTATTCTTAAAACCATGTGCAATTAGGTAGGCATGTATCTTTTCATACCAAGCACATGGTGCTTGTTTCAAACCACATAATGCCTTTTTCAACCTGCACACTTGGTTTTCATGCCCTTTCTGCACAAAGCCATGGGGCTGAAAAACATACACTTCTTCATGTAAGTCACCATTCAGAAATGCAATTTCAATATCCAATTGATGTACATTCCAACCATGATGATCTACAAGTGCACAAATGCTAGGAATAGTATTCATTGGGCATGTAGGAGCAAAGGTTTCATCGAAATGAATGCATCTTTCATGTGCATAACCCTTTGCAACAAGACTAGCCTTATACCTATCAACTAGTCCATCAAGCTTATGATTTAGCTTGTGTACGCACTTAGTGCCAATAGCCTTCTTGCTAGGAGGCAAGTCACATAAAGAACATGTACCATTTTTCATGATAGCATCATATACTGATTGCATAGTAGCCATCCAGTTTTTAGAATTCTGTGCTTCATCAAATGAAATAGGCTCATTCTCATCACAGTGACCGGAGGCAGCCATAGCATAGCAATCTTGCAAAAGAGGTACTATGAGAGCCTAAACGAGTATGATATGATAGAGGTGCATCTAATTTGCTGACAAGAAAAACCATTTTGGCATAGTTTTTGCCTCCTCAATATCAGCTATCTCATCAACAAGTGCATCATGTAAATTTGCATAAAAAATGGAATGATCGGCATCATCACATGAAACTTGCAAGGCCTGAGAAGTTGCCTCATTAGGACCAGCACTAGACTATCCACCTGTAAAAAGAGGCTGCAAAGTATCATATATGTCTTTAGAGCTAACAAAAGTCTCCTTCATACATGAAAGTAAAGGCTAAATAGCATCTTCCACAAAAACAACATCATAGCTAACCAGAATGCATTTAGTCTATGGATGATACTGATGATAGCCTTTGCTTTTAGAATCATACCCAACAAAAATACATTTTATTGCTTTATCATTCGATTACCTATGATATTGTGTAGGCACTAGTGCATATGCTAGACAACATAAAACATGTAGGTGAGCAACAGATGGCTTACAACCATGCCAAGCCTCATATGGAGTGTTAGAGTGCAATGCTTTAGTGGGACATCTATTAAGTACATATGCTACAAACATAATGGCCTCAAGCCAGAAACTATGTGGTAAAGCTTGACTCTTGACCATACACCTCACCATCTCCATAAGTGACATGTTCTTGCATTCAACAACTCCATTCTGTTGAGGTGTATACGACATTGTACACTGATGTTTTATCCCATGTTTAGCTAGAAATGCATTAAAGTGAAAAGACATGTATTCCCCCCTCGATCAGAATGGAGGGTGCCCATTTTACATGTTGACAAATTTTCAGCCAAAACTAGAAACTATTTGAAGCACATAAACACTTTCGACTTTTCTTTCAATGGATATACCCATGCATGCCTCGAAAAATCATCAATGAAATTCATGACATAAAGGTGGTTTCCAAATCAGATGGCCAAAGCATGCATGCCAAAGCTTTGCATCAGACATAGCTTGAGAATCATGTACTGCACATGTTCAATCATTCATAGATTTTTCATAGTCTATGAGGTTATACAGCCCACGACATAAAATGCCAGAAGCAATAATCACATCGCCATTTGATAGATCATGAACCATACATCCGTCATCAACAAATTTCACAACCAAGCCAATCTTAGATGAGCCGAAACTGATAACACATTCTTCTTGATCCCTGACACAAATAGAGATTTGACAATGTGAAAGAACTACAGTAGTGAGAATGATCTTGCCAACTCCCATGATAGGATAAGAGAAGTTGTTGGCGCATGTGATAGTATTCCATGTAGGGGCAAGCTTCAGTGAAGTGAAGAAACTGCATTGCAAGGTAATATGTTTGGTTGCCCCACTATCAAAGTACCAAACATTTGAATCTACTACAGACATACACTATTTAGGAGAGGATGGGTCAAAATTACAAACAATAGTAAACACCTATTCTTCATTCTACACTAGATTAGCAAAATCTGTTTTTGGTGTAGAGGTCTCTACAACAACCACTTTAGCCTCTTTTTTCTTAGACTCTTTTATAGCCAATTTTGGATAATTCTTTATGAAATGATCATTTGATTTACAATACTTGCAAAACAATTTTTGCTTTTCTGTTTTCTTGTCGTCTCTGTCATCCTTCTTTGATTGTGCATAATTAGTAGATTTTTGCTTACTTGTAGAAGAGCTCCATTTACCTGTGCCCTTCTGATGAGCAAGGAAAGCTTGATCTGCAACATGCATAATGGACCTGTTCTGCCTAAACTAATCTTCTTCCAATAGAATAGAGACTAACTCCTCAAATGATAAGGCATTTGGATTGCCTTTCATCATCAAATGAAGAGTAGAAGCAAAACTCTGATATGAATTGGGAAGATCGTTCAAAACAGTCTGCACAAGTGAACTGTCAGGTAAGACATCATTAGCAGAAATCAACTGTTCCTTCAAATATTTGATCTTTTTCAGAAAACTCTCCATGGAATCTCCTTCATTCATGTGCTCACTCTCCAACTATTTTTGGAGGTAAGCAACACAAGCCTCATTCCTAGCCTAGTACAATGTGGTAAGTGTATCGCAAGCATCCTTAGCTATTGTGAAAGAGGGAATGTGAGGAATAATGGCATTTTTGACAGACAAAGGCTATCAATGCATGTGCCTAAGCATCTCTGCTATCCCAATGAATTTGCTCTACAGTAGCTGCAACATGAACCATAGCACAAATAGGAATCTGTAGAATATCACCATCTTCGACGCCATCTACATCAGCTTTAGTACTTGTATTTGTAGGTGTAATAGGATGTTTTTCAACACCCTACACAATATTACACAGTCCTTTTTTGACGAATACATGATGCATCATATAATCCCACAATGGGTAATTCATACCATCTAAGTTATCCTCAACAACGAACATACGAAATCTTTCAGCCATGGTCACTAACTAAAATACTTTGATGCAAAAAAATGATAGTATCTATAAAAGTTGAATATAACTACCCTGACGAGTTCTGCTAAACCTGTAGTAGACGTTGACATGCTTATATTGGAAAACCAAAATTTGTATATAACTTTGACACAGAAAGACAAAATAGCCTGCATAAGTACAAAGATAGTGCATTTGAAGACCGAAACAAGCCCAGATCATGATTTTGGCACCAAACAACAAAGCTTTTTGATCTCCTAATCAGCTTGAGTATGCTCACCAAATTTCATGCAATTCTGAGACTACGATCGGAGGGGTGTCGACGATGCCCTTGATGAAGCGGCGACCTGCTTTGATACCAATTGTATGAGTTCAAGTTCTATGTAAGCACATGAACAGCACAAGGAAGAAGAAGAAGCTTGGATCACAACACACAATACTAAATTTTTCACCACTAGAATGTACAAAGATAAGTAACCCAATAGGGTAGTAGGCATATATACAAGCCAAGGAAAAACACCTCCTAAAGAGGAAAAAAAGTGCCCTAATAGTCCTAGAGTGTTCACACACATCACTACCTAAATATATCAACATCCGTGATATCTCATTTTGAAGCTATTATCCTTAGCTACAATCAACCAAAAGAGCTTTGTAAAATGGGATGTGTACTGAGAGAAATAAGCTTAACAATGAAGGCATGTCAAGTCGATGAAGGGAATTTTCAGATTTCAAACATAGTGTAACTTTTGAGGATATTTCAATTTATTTGCAAGTAATTAATTGAAAGTTTTGCTTGAAATGTGTTTCTTACTATATCTAAGAACTTCTATTAATCATTGAGCACAAGAATCTCTGAGATTCAAGTCAAATCAAAGAATACCTGAAGTTTGAAAGAAAGTTGCAACTTCAAAAAGAGTAAAGGTTTACATTTACTATGGAAAGTGTTAAATATTTGAAAGTTTGAATTAATGGTGATTATAGACGTTTTCTAATATCACATTATCTTGGTTCATCAATAATTGGAAAAGGTGAGGTATGTCAAATCAGCCACCATACCCAAAACGAGGCATAGTGTTGTGATCATAGAGGAGGCTGGCACTAGTACTCAATCTACTATGAGAGGCTTAAAAAGAAGGAGAAATCTTGATGAGGTAGTCACAACCCCATTGGCTAAATGAGCTCACAACTTTAAAATCAACTCTAGCTCAACGACCCCTATCACCGAAGATAAATTGGAAGAAGCCCTTCAAGACACTCACACATATATGGAAGGATAGGTTAACGTCACAATTATAGACAGATGAGCAAGACCAAAAGAAAGACAGATGACTGAGGCCAAAAGAAAGAGACAAACAAGAAAAAGGTTACCCAAAATGGATCATTACAAGAAGTTTGATCTAGAAAACTCAAGCTTGTGCTTAGGATTGAATGGAAAAGATGATCAATCCACTTTGTATCCAAACCTAAATACTAATGTTAATGATGATGGATAATGGGATGAACTTGATCAAATGTTGGATCAACAAGAAGTAGCCAATAAGCCAAAAATTAGGGAAGAACATGCTACAGAAGAAGAAATTGTAACAACTCCTAGGCCTAACAACACTGTAACACTTCAAATCAATGATAGGACAAAGCCAAAATTCAAAAAAGCAACTATTCAAGGTATCAAGACCTTCATCCACCCAAAAAGAGAATAGCAGCACTAAGCAGGGGGTCCAAGTACCCATCATTCTAATATGTGTGATAGCTGAGCACTTTCCTATGAATGTGGTTCATGAAGGTAGCAATTCAAAAGTATCTCAAAAGAAAGAGGATGATCTGCATATTCAATTCCAACTCTAGTAGCCATTTAATGAAATGGTGCACACTTATAAAGGTCAAAAGGTTCTTATCAGAGAGATTCCAATCATACCACAAACTTGGCTCAATATGGATGTAACAGAACTCAAACGAGTAGTTCAACACATGATTCAAAGTGCTATGAACACCTAGCAACAACTTGTAGAAGCGGACAAAGAATATGAAAAGGCACACATAGAGAAACTTGAATTCAAAGCTGAGAGTGAGAAGTTGTCTGATGAGGTAGTCACCCAACAAGAGCTTGAGAAGATGAAAGAGGAATTAAAATTATTAAATAAAGAAGTGAACACATTAACGATTGAGAAGGCTACTTTAAAGAATAAAGTGGAGGAATTCAAGATTGATCATACAAGAGTCCAGAAGGAAAACACAGAGGTACAAAAAAAAAATGATCAATGTGAAGTTGAAAAGGAGTGCCTCATAACTAGAAGCAAGCTTTTAAAAGCACAAATTAAAGGATACATGGAAGATGTCGATTCTCTACAACTCAAAAATAAGAATCAATGGCTTCAGTATTATTGAATCAACCTATAGAGGCATCAACCCCATTGAATGAGGAGATTCAAGAGCTAAAAACTCAAATAGATATATATGCAAATAAATTAAATACCAAAAACATGATTCAAGCACAAGAGGAATCAAAGTATGCTCAAGAAACAATAGAGCTCAAAAGAAAATGGAAAGAAGTATTTCACAAATACATAGAATAGTGTCAACAAGATGCTGATTAGCTTTGAGAAGTGTCTGAGGGTAAAATCAAAGTTGAAGAAGAGCTCACAGAAGTAAAAAAGTGAAATTTTGATAAGGATCAAATCATTGCAACACTCCAAGCTCAATTAATGCAAATGCAAAATGAGAGAATAGCTAAGCAAACAAACATGGGGACACTAGTAGTGAAAGGCACAACTCTAACTATTGAGGAGATTGAGGTACATCCTCTTTCTCCCTCGATTGTTCATTCACCTACGAGAGATCTACAAGAGACAGCAGTTGATGAAGATCCCATGCTATACGCTACATAGTTAGGTCAGAACGAGTGGGCACTATTGTTGTTTCACCTAACTGAAAATTTTGAAGATGCACTTGTGCGAGACATGAAAGAGGTAAAGATAAAAGCAAGGAAGTGGATAGAATAAAGACGCCATTTAATGTACCTTATGCAATTATGAAGGAATAGGTGCATCGCTATATCAAGAAATATTCCCAAAAGGATCTTGACCACAATTTGAACTTTATAGCTACAACCTTCAACTACACTCAAGAAGAATTTGAAGCAGCCAATCCTATCTAGAGATGAAAAATTTTGCAAAAGAATGCTACTTTGTGGGTGCATTGTCAAGAAGCACCTTACCTATTATAGGTGAACCCTTCTTCTTGCTTCTTGCCAAGGCATCCCCCATGGCCACAAAATTGGGAAGCACATACTAATGGAAAAATAAAAAAATAGTGGCTAAACTCTCCCATATTATCATGTTTGCCACATAATTACCCATTGATAGAGGAATATATGATAAAAATGATGGAATTTTTGTTGTCCAAATATGCACATGTACCAGATCTTACAATCAAATGACAAATAAAGTACACAACATGCTACTCATTGTTTTGAAAGTATTGAAGCATGAAAAATACACATTTTTTCATTTTATTGGTATTAACCAATGCATAAGACATACTATTCATGCATAATGTTTTTACCAAGTCCATATCTACAAAGGAAGCATTTACTATAGATTTTTTTGTGAGATTCAAAGATCTTTTTGAAAATTCTCTCAAATTTAAATGCTAGATTTGTAGCATACGAGCTAAGCCTTTTTTTTAATCATTGCCAAGCACCACATGATGGAGTTAAGTTAGAACAATGGAAAGAATTTAGGATCAGAGAAGCAAATATGATCAATCAAAACTGAACAATAGATATACTAGACCTACGCACGTCACCAACAAAAGACTATCATGGATGATAGAGTTCAGGAGGAGGGACATGTTGTTTCTTATACTTTGGAGTTGTCCTCTCCAATCATCATAGTATAAAAGATTAGCATAAACAACACCTTTAATATGTCAATCCGGGAAGTATACTAAGACCACAACCCCTTCTAGTACCAATCGAAACCAAGAAATTGCAAGAAAAGGCCATGTTATCTGAGTTACTCTTGAAGAGAAAGCTGAAAACTAGGGTTTGAGATATTTTGAGATAAAAGTAAGTATTTTTTATGATTCTTGTGCCCAAAGCATGCTATTTTTTGTCTAGAATCCAAATATGAACTCAGAATTAAATTTCATTACCTGTATCATCATGACGAGACAATCGTGATTCTGACAGAAATGGTATTCTTCATAATCAACATTAATATTCCACAAGTAATCTTTTAGTATTGTAAGAAACTTCTCTCCTCACAAGGTTCACTCAGTAATACACATGCCTCACCAACAAAATCCATGAGAAACACAAGGAAAACATTCACATTCAGCCATCGAAAATTTGAAAAAGAGAGGAAACATGAATTTTTGCTAAGAGCTCTCAAATTCTCATTCAAAATCAAGTACAAATGATCAGGCCCTTCTCAATAAAAATTTTTGACCTTTATAACTTTTTAAGTGTTCATGTTCACACTTGAAATTAGGTCCTTTCAAATTCTAAACTAAAAATAATTAAGATTGAGAGCTCCAAAAAATCTCTAAAAAGTACATAGTATCTAATGAATCATGAGGAAGATTCTTCCTTGTTTTTACATCATTCTAACCATTGTATATAAAAAAATTATCTAATTTACAAAAATACTTTTTTCCTCAAAAAACACATTCTAACACATGTGGAGGGAGAAAGCAGTCAGAAAAGAAAAAGAACAAGAAGGGAATCAAAGAAAAATATTATTGATAAAAAACACTAATCTCTACCCAAAGCCTTAGGCTAAAATGAGGCATGAGGAAAAAAAGGACACAGGTTCAAAGAATGCAACATGTCCCAAAGGATGTAAACAAAGAATTACAATAGGACCTTTGAAGCACCACCCTATGAGAGACAGATGCAATCCTAGGCATTGGTAACGTGTGTGGCAACAAGAACTAATGCAACAACTCTAGTGTAAATTAAAAGGAATATCAAGGGCAAAATGTAAGCATTCGACTGATAAGCTAAAAAAATGCCTTTGATTCCTAAAGGCTTCCTCGATTGCTGGTTGTGTGCGGTTAAATGAAATATGCACATGGAAATTACAACATCAAGTTGGAGAAGAACAAGTGGGAAAGAGGTGAGACAATTGGTCCATCTCCAGCCACCAGTTGCATGTTAGGAAAACCCATAGAACCCTATTAAGCGAGGAAAGAGACCAAGAGGAGGAGAGTGTTATAGAGGACTGAAGAAGAAAATCAAAAGAAAGAATAGAAGAAAACCAAGCCCCAAGTTTTCAATAAAATGGCCAATTTTCTTTTCCCATAATCCATTGTAAAACCATGAGAAGCCTTATAATTACTCTAGAGGAGTCATCTAGATTCATGATCCCTAAAGAATGTAACATTACCCATGTATAATAGTAGGAACTTAGTGAATTATAGATAAAGTGTTCGTTTCTTATGTGAAATGACCAAAAGGGCACATGTATATAAGTCACTTGTGACTCTTTTGTAAGGACTTTTTTCCATTGTGAATAACTAACTTTGCAAAATTTCAAATAGGCTTCTTCTTGTCTATGTATCTTCTTCTTCTTGAGCTTGTATGTGTTTTTGAGGCATGGAATGTGTGCCTAGAGGTGTTTTCTACCCTTTCCCCATCTATATTCACTATATTGGTGTATATGTGTGAAGCATAGGAAGCATAGAAGCAAGATTTGGTGTTTCCCACCACTCTATTTTTTATCATAGCATGAACTAGAGAAATCAGATTGAGTTCAAAGTGCAACCTTTGGATGCTTCTTCTTGAGAGCTTCGAAATAAAGCTAGTATTGACCATATTTGTGTATCGGAGCTCATAGAAATCACACAATTAGTGTCTACTACTGCACCAAGTGTTATGATACATGCCAATGTGTAGGAGGTGTCGTGTGTTGGACTAAGATGTCTGCGGAAGCACACGAACAACACAAGGAAGAAGAAGAAGCTTGGAGCACAACACATAATACTGAATGTATTATTGGAGAATGTACAAAGATAAGTAGCCCATTAGGGCGATAGGCATATATACAAGCCGGGGGGAAAAACCTCCTAAAGAGGGAAACAAGTACCCCGATAGTCCTAGAGTGTTCACACACATCACTACCTAAATATATCAACAAATCCCCCCTGGGAGTGATGCGGTGAACAAGTAGTTGGCACTCATGTATAAGGAAGTGCCAAGCTATGTGGAAATCACTCCAAGAAAGGAAGTAAGCAGAGAGCTTTGCGAAAAGCTTCAAACTTCTCCCTAGGCAGAGCCTTCGTGAAAAGGTCTGCAATGTTCTCTGCATGGGCACATATGCCAAGCTCATCTCCCCAGTAGAGAACCTCTCTCTCACATAATGATAATGCACCTCAATGTGCTTAGTGTGAGCATGGAACACAGGGTTCCTCACAACTATCAATGCGATATGACTATCACTGAAGATGAAGGTGTCATAAGACTGACCAACACCCAAATTAGCCATAAGGCATCTGAGCCACACACACTCAATAGTCGTTGTGCAAGCTGCCCTATACTCAGCCTCACAACTGGAAGTGGCCAGAGTAGGCTGCGTCTTGCTCAACCAAGATATACATGAGCTACCAAGCATGGAGCAAAAGCCACTAGTGTACACATGAGTGTCATAGCAACCAGCCCGATCAGAGTCAGAAAAAGCATGCAAATCTGGCGGTAGTGATCCCCCCTTGGGATAAAACAAACCAAGTAACCGCGTACAACTCAAGTAGCAAAAGATGCGCTTAACTGCGTGCCAATGCTTGACTCCTGGGCAATGCATAAACTTGCTCATCTTTGAGATAGCAAACTGAATATCTGGCCGAGTAATGCATGAGTAAATCAGGCATCCAATAGCCTGCTGATACATGACAACATCAAATGCATCTCCAGCATCGTGAAGACTCAATCGTAAACATGTCTCCATAGGAGTGGCAATAGGCTTACACTCTTCAAGGCCAAAATGCTGCAATAATGTGTCAATATACTTCGTTTGACAAGAAGCCATTCCACCATCAACTTGCATAAATTGAATGCCCAAATAGTGATGCAAATGCCCCAAATCAAACATCTCAAATGAGGCATGCAAATCGGCCTTAAAATCAGCAATATCCTTCTCAATAGGACCAATGAGTAGCATGACCTCAACATAGACAACAATGATCAGAAGCACATCATTAGCATGCTTAACATATAAGGTGCTTTTAGTTGGACTATTCTCAAAACCATGTGCAATCAGATAGGCATGTATCTTCTCATACGAAGCACCTCGTGCTTGCTTTAAACCATATAATGCCTTCTTTAACCTGCACACGTGGTTTTCATGCCCTTTCTGCACAAAGCCACAGGGCTGAAAAACATACAATTCTTCATTAAAGTCACCATTCAGAAATGTAGTTTTAATATCCAACTGATGTACATTCCAACCATGATGGGCGGCAAGTGCACTAATACTCCGAACAGTAGTCATATGGCATGTAGGTGCAAAGGTCTCATCAAAATCAATGCCTCTTTCTTGTGCATAACCCTTTGCAACAAGCCTAGCCTTATACCTGTCAATTGTTCCATCAAGCTTATGCTTCAGCTCGTAAACCCACTTAGTGCCAATGGCCTATTGCTAGGAGGCAAGTCACATAAAGACCAAGTACCATTCTTCATTATAACATCATTGAGATTGCATAGCAGCCATCCAGGCTAAAATTTCAGCATTCATGTCTACTTTCATTGAAGTAATGATCTTGTCATATTCTTGTTGTTTAGTGAAATTGCTGGTAGCAATGACTTGTTTGAGATGCTTCAAGTTCAAGGTAAGCTTAATGGGACCAACTATCCAATGTGGTGTTATATGATGAAACATGTTCTTTTTGCAAAACAACTATGGAACATAGTGGAAGATGTTAGATCAATGATCGCCGGGTTCCTCTACTTCACAATCTTCATGCAATGGTTACTCCTTCTCCACCTACACAAGAGCAACTAATTTGGGATGCTAAAGTTGCTCAATCTCATGGATTGGTTGTGTTTTATGTGAAACATCATATAGTTCCACACATTCAGTCATGTTCTACATCAAGACAAGCATGGGACACTCTTGCTTCTTCGTATGCCATGCATAATGAAGCATGTGTTGCATACTTTAGGAAGCAACTTCAGAATGTATGTATGGCTAAAAATGAGTATGTGGATGTGTATATGACATGCATCAAAGACTTGAAAGAGCAATTGCAAACATAGATGAGATTATTTTGGATGCATCACTCATCTCTACATCATTGAAAGGATCACCAGAGCCTTTTCAAAGCCCTACCACTATAGTGTGTTTGGTTGCAAAAGGGAATCCAGATATGTATGGATTTGATGAGATTTTTCTTTTCTTTTGCAAGAAGAGAAATCTCAAGTGAAAAAGAGTGGTTCGATTGAGGTAACACAAGGATTTTCTATCTCATGAAAAGGAAAAGCATGGTTCAACTTTGGGTTCATAAAAACGCCTTTTCCAATCATTCCTCTAATGATGTTGATATGCCAAACAAAAAAAGAAGAGATGAAAATATTAGTCGTACAATTGATGAGTGTAGAAAGCTTCCTTAGCACAATGAAAAGAAGAAGAAATCTAGCATGTCTATTATTGAAAGTTCCTCAAATGTAAAGAATGATGATGCCAACATGGCTCAAGATTTTTGGGCATGTGTTGTTACATGTCATTATGATGCATCTGTGCATTCTTAATGTATGGTTGAGAGTGAGGATGATTTGGATTGGTCCTTTGATAGTGGTGCTTCAAACCACATAACTTCATGCAAAAGGTTTTTTGCATCTTTGTAAGATGCACCCAAAGGAGGACATGTGGTGTGTGCAAACAATGCCTCTTATCCTGTCATTCGAGTGGGAGAAATTGAGCTTATAGCTGCAAATGGAGGTGTGATTCTCTTGAAAAATGCATTGTATGTACCCAATATTAGGAAGAAATTAATTTTAATTTCTTGGATTGCCAAAGCTAGACTTCATGTACACTATTGATTATACGTGTATGGTTCATGATTTGAGAAATGATGATATTATTGTGATGGTCGATACATTATGCAATGGTTTGTATTGCTTGGAGATATACAAGATGGCTCCCTCAAATGCCTTGGTTGTTCATACTTCCTCCATGCCTGAAACAAAGCTTTTGTATGCTCATTTTGGTCAATTGAACTTCAATAGTTTACTTTACTTGCAAAAGAAGGACATGGTTGTTGGTTTACTAACACTTGAGTCCATTGAAAATGTATATGAAGGTTGCATTCTTGGAAAACTGCATCATGCATCTTTTCCAAAAGACAGGCATACACACACCAAAAGAAAATTGCGACTTGTTCCTACTGATGTATGTGGTCCTATTAGGACTCCATTTTTGGGGAAACATGTATATTTTGTTACCCTCATTAAAGATGATGTTGGAGTTAGAGACACGAACAACATAAGGAAGAAGAAGCAACTTGGAGCACAACACACAATATTGAATGTATTACTAGAGAATGTACAAAGATAAGTAGCCCATTAGGGCAATAGGCGTATATACAAGCCAGGGGAAAAACCTCCTAAAGAGGGAAAAAAGTCCCCCGGCGGTCCTAGAGTGTTCACACACATCACTACCTAAATATATCAACAAATCCCGCCTAGGAGTGATTCGGTGAACAAGTAGCTGGCACTCATGTATAAGGAAGTGCCAAGCTATGTGGAAATCACTCCACAAAAAAAAATAAGCCCAAAGCTTTGCGGAAAGCCTCAAATTTATCCGTAGGCACAACCTTCATGAAAAGGTCTACAATGTTCTCCTACGTGGGCACATATGCCAAGCTGATCTCCCCAGCAGAGAACCTCCCCCTGACATAATGATAATGCACCTCAATGTGCTTAGTGCAAGCATGGAACACAAGGTTCCTGGCAAATACCAATGCGCCCTAACTGTCAGTGAAGATGGTGGTGGCAGAAGATTGACCAACACCCAAATCAGCCATAAGGCATCTGAGCCACACACACTCAATAGTCGCTATGAAAGCTACCCTATACTCAGCCTCACAAATAGAAGTGGCCCCAGTAGGCTGCTTCTTGCTCAACCAAGATATACATGAGCTACCAAGCATGAATCAAAAGCCACTAGTGGACACATGAGTGTCATAGCAACTAGACCAATCAGAGTAAAAAAAAAGCATGCAAATCTGGCGGTAGTGATCTCCCCTTGGGATAAAATAACCCAAGTAGCTAAGTACCACTCAAGTAGCAAAAGATGTGCTTCACCGTTTGCCAATGCTTCACTCCTGGGCAATGCATAAACCTCCTCATCTGTGAGATAGCAAACTGAATATCTGACTGAATCATGCATAAGTAAATCAAGCATCCAACAACTTGGTGATAGAGAACAGCATCAAATGCATCTCCAACATCATGAAGACTCAGTCGTAAACCTGTTTCCATACGAGTGGCAATAGGTTTATAGTCTTCAAGGCCAAAACGCTGCAATAATGTGTCAATATATTTTGTTTGACACAAATCCATTCCACCATCAAGGTGCATAAACTGAATGCCCAAATAATGATGCAAATGCTCCAAATCAGACATCTCAAATGGGGCATGCAGATCAGCCTTAAAATTAGCAATATGTTTCTCAATAGCACCAGTGAGCAGCATGTCATCAACATAGACAATAATGATCAGAAGCACATCATTAGCACGCTTAACATATAAGTTGCTTTCAGTTGGACTATTCTCAAAACCATGTGCAATCAGATACGCATGTATCTTCTCATACCAAGCACGTGGTGCTTGCTTTAAACCATGAAATGCCTTCTTTAACCTGCACACGTGGTTTTCATGCCCTTTCTGCACGAAGCCACGGGGCTGAAAAACATACATTTTTTCATGCAAGTCACCATTCAGAAATGTTGTTTTAATGTCCATCTGATGTACATTCCAACCATGATGGGCTGCAAGTGCACAAATGCTACGAACAATAGTCATTCGGCAAGTAGGTGCAAAGGTCTCATCAAAATCAATGCCTCTTTCCTATGCATAACCCTTACAACAAGCATAGCCTTATACCTATCAATTGTACCATCAGGCTTACGCTTCAGCTTGTATACCCACTTAGTCCCAATGGCCTTCTTGCCAGGAGGCAAGTCACATAAAGACCAAGTACCATTCTTCATTATAGCATCATATTCAAATTGCATCACAAACGAAACTTGCTCATTCTCATCACAGAGACTAGATGTAGCCATAGCATAGAAATCTAATGCAAAAGATGTTGGTGCAGGGCAATCAACAATTGAAGTTTTATTGAAGATTTGGAAGTCAAAGATTGAAGGAAATTTCAAATTATGAAGCATGGAGGAAGTGCATATTCAGAGGATGAAGATGTGTACACATGTGTACATTAATTCAGAGATAGTTCACTTATACGTTTATATAGTCATGATATTGTAAATATTTGCCATATATACAAGGAAAAAGTCGGGGAAAATACAAGAGAGTAGGAGAATAGAGTAATCAGTAGTTGTATGAGTCATTAGACATCTTAGAAGTGAGTTGAGTCTCTCTCATCACTTAGTTGTAAATTTCTTCAAAAATGGAAGAAAAATTGTGCCTGATGTTTCTGTGCATTCTCCTTCTGTGCTTGATCATTTCAAGAATCCTTTTGTAGACGTCTAAGTCCATAGTTAATGAGTCTATGGTTAAATTTTGAGATCCTAATGGTGAACAGGCTGTGAGAATTATGTGTAGAAACATTCATATGTGAAGAAGTGTTCACTGGTTCCTAAAACAAGTGCAAAATTTGATGTTAATGTTTTGGTCAGTTCTCCTTCTATAGTGTAAAAATTTTGAGCAAGCAAGCACTCAATCTTTAAGTTGGAAGGTAAGCTATCTGTGGCTAAAAGCATTTTCATAAATGGGTTCTAGATTGAGAGAACCAAGTGTTAAAAGTTATAGGTGTCTAAATCGACTTCTCAGAAGAGTAGTTTTAGACATAGGTAACTTGTTGAGTTCATTTCTCAAGATACACTGAATCTTTTGGAGTGATTCAACTTGGACAAGGTGCGCAAACTGTAGACCACACCTTGTGCAAAGTTTCATACATCACAGGTGAAGAAGAAAAGCCTCAGTTCAGAGATCCTAGTGTTCCAACTAGGGAGGAATTATCAGATTTGAAGAATTGGATGAAGAGAGATGCTCAAGCTAGGAGCATTATCTATATGGCAGTCAATGACTACTTGCTACCTCACATTAGAGGTCTTGAAAGTGCAAGTGATATATGGAATGCTTTGGAGGAGCATTTTCAAAACACCACAAAGTGAAGGAAGGCGTCTTTTTGGGCAGAATTTACCACTTTCAAGAAGAAGGCTTCTCAATCCATCTCAGACTATGTAACAAGGATGAAGGACATTGCAGATGCATTAGGTGCAGTTGATGAAGACATTGAGGAGGATAAATTGGTAAGGCAAATCCTCACAGGGTTGAGAGGTGATGAAAAATGGAAGCCATTCATTTTGTCTACTAAATTATCACTTGATCATTTTACTCCTGACTTAAATCAGTTGCTAGGACATATGTTAACCTTTGACCAGGATGTCAAAGGTGAAGGTGACAAGAGTACAGGTCATGCAATGTATTCAAAGGATAAGAAGAAACAAGCAAAGGGAAGCAATAACCAAATGAAGATGAAGGCACAACTAGCCAGGCCAACTTCCTAAGAGGAAGAGGAGGTGGCAAAGGTAGAGGAAGAGGCAGGAGTAATAAAGATGGAGTCGGATTTGTGGTAAGACAAATCACTTAGCTAATTATTGTTCACACAATACTCAGAGTAATGGTGGATATAATCAGAATTTTAATTCAAGAGGAAGAGGTGGCAAAAATCAAAGAGGTAATTTCAGAGGTAGAGGTTACTTTGGAAGAAATGCAGGTAGAGGATTCCAAAGTCAACAATACAACAATACCTACTACAATTATGCTTCAGATTAGAAGTAGGATTCAACATTGATAATGAATGCAACTTGTGAAAGGCAAACTGAAGACCAAAGAGTCTTCTACATTGACTCACGGTGTAGCAATCACCTAAGTGGCAACATAGCTTTGATGAATGATTTGGAAAATAAGGTAACTAATCATGTAGTTCAAACACGTGACAATACAAAGCACAATGTGAAGTCAATTGGATCAGTGACGGCCAGGGATAGTAGTACTCTCTTGAGTAAGGTTTTGTAAGTTCCTACAATTCCTAAGAATCTGATAAGTGTAGGACAAATTGTTGAAAAAGGTTATGGAGTTAGGTTCACTAATGAAGGAGTGTTTGTGGAAGACCCTAGCAATAAGTATAAACAGATTGTTTCAGGAAAAAAAGAAGGAAGATTGTTCACATTGAAGATCCAAGGTAATGTTGGTCATGCCTTGTTCACCTATGGAGGACATAAGATCTCTGAGTTAGATCTTTGGCACAAGAGGCTGGGACATTTCAATGAAAAAGGTATCAAAGATATGATTAATAATGGTTCAGTGCTTGGATTGCCTAACGGTGCAGGTCAACATATGACATACAAATGTGAGGCATGTCAATTAGGTAAGGCACATAAGCAATCTTATTCCAAGCATGGTTTTATGTATTCAGAAAAGCTTGAATTGGTACACACAAATTGTGGGGGCCATCAAAGGATTTCAGTATTAATGGTTCAAGGTATTATGTGATTTATGTCGATGATGCTACCAGATGGATCACTATTTATGTGATCAAAGATAAGTCAGAGGTATTCAATACATTTAAACATTATCATGTGTATGCAGAGAGAATTACAGGTCATAAGTTGAAAAGACTAAGGTCAGATGGAGGGGGAGTGTATTTTTCTAATGAGTTTAGTGATTACTTGTGGAATGCAGGTATAAAAAGAGAGGTTACTTGTAGATACTCTCCTCAACAAAATGGTGTAGCAGAAAGGATGAATAGAACTCTTGTTGAGTTTGCAAGATCATGATGAAGGAAAAAAATTGCCCAAATTACTTGTGGGCTGAGGCTGTAAACACAGCTACTTATTTGGTTAATAGGTTACCATGTAAAGCTTTGCAAGGTATGACACCATATGAGGCATGGTGGGGTAAGAGACCTACATTAGATCATTGCAAAGTATTTGGATGTTTGGCATATGCATATGTGCCATCACAATTAAGGCACAAATTGGAACCTAAAGCAGAAAGATATGTGTTTATTGGATATGATGATAAGCAGATGGGATATAGGTTGTGGAGTCCATCCACAAAACAATTCCTTGTATCTAAGGATGTTACATTTGATGAGCAAGGTACTTGGTATGCAGGTACAATCAATATTTATGCAGGTGATGAAGAAATTGGGGATCAAAAGAAAGGTAAATCAAAGGTTCAGATATTTGATGAAGAGAAGAACAATGAAGTACAGATTGAAGTTGAAGAAGTGCCAAGGTTTGATCCAGAATGTGATGAACCACAAAATTCAAGACGTGGAGAACTCAGAAGGTCAGCAAGGCACAAATGGCAACCTACAAGGTATAGCTATGACACTTCTTTTTTGGCTACCGAAGATTATGCCTATATGGTAAAGGTAGATGAAGATCCTTCTACATATGAAGAGGCAAAAGGTAAGGAAAATTAGGAGAAAGCTATGCAGGAAGAGTATGATGCATTGATGGAGAATGAGACTTGGGATTTGGTTCCTAAACAAAATAGTCAGAAGATCATTGGATGTAAATGCGGTCTACAAGACAAAGAGGTTTGCAGATGGAAATGTGTCTAGGTATAAAGATAGACTTGTTGTGAAAGGTTTTGCTCAGACATATGGTGTAGGTTATGATGAGACCTATAGTCTTGTGGCAAAGATGACAACCATCAAGACACTCATAGCTATTGCTGCATGTAAAGGTTGGAAATTATATCAACTAGATGTGAAGAATGCTTTTCTAAATGGTTATATTCCAGATGATGTTTTCATGGAGCAGCCACAAGGAATCAGAGATGGAAGGTATCCAGATCATGTGTGCAAGCTAAAGAGAGCTTTGTATGGTTTGAAGGAGGCCCCAAGAGCATGGAATTATAGACATGTAAAGTTCTTGAAAGAACTTGGATTTCAAGTATCTAAAGTAGATAGTAGCTTGCTTGTTAAGGCAAGTGATGATGGGTTCATATATATGTGCATATATGTTGATGATATAATTCTTACAGGTACATATGAGAAAGGCATTCAAAGCCTAAAGAAGCAAATGGAGAAAGAATTTAAGATCAGTGATTTGGGAGACTTGTCATATTTCTTGGGCATGGAGATTTCATACACTCAACATGGAGTGTATGTGACTCAAGAAAGGTATTTGAGAAACTTCTTAATCAAGTTTAAGATGAATGATTGCATGGTAGCACCTACTCCAATGGAGGTGAATCATAAATTGAGCAGATATGGAGGAGAAGAGTTCAAGGACATGAAGCTATATCAAAGTTTGGTTGGTATTCTGATTTATGCTACACTAACTAGGCCTGACTTATCATATGCAGTGGGAGTATTTTCTCAATTCATGCATTGTCCTAGAAAAGAACATTGGATTGGAGGTCAAAGAGTATTGAGGTACATTAAGGGTACACTCAAAGAGGGTATGTATTATGGTTTTACATCAGATACAAACATCAAGATATATAGTGATGCAGATTGGGCAGGTAATCCTGATGATAGGAGATCAACATATGGATACTTGTGCTATGTGGGAGATAAGTTAATTTCTTGGTGTTCAAACAAGCAACACACAGTTGCTTTGTCATCTACAGAGGCTGAGTACAAAGGTATGGTTGAAGCTGCAAAGGAAGTGATATGGCTTAAGACTCTCATGAAGAGTTTTGACATCATACAGAGTACACCTACCATTCATGGAGATAACATGAGTTCATTGTATTTAACTGCTAACCCTGTGTTTCAAGCCAGGACCAAACACATTGAGATTCAGTATCACTTTCTAAGAGAGAAGGTGATGGATAAAGAGATTGAAGTCATACATACTTCAACAAAAGATCAGATAGCTGATATGCTAACCAAAAGCTTGGATGGACCAAAGCTACAGAGATTCAAAGACATGGCAGGTATAAAGAAGATAGAGAAAACCTCAATTGATGATTGAGGGGCAGCTGTTGGTGCAGGGCAATTAACAATTGAAGTTTTAATGAAGATTTGGAAGTCAAAGATTGAAGGAAAGTTCAAATTATGAAGCATGGAGGAAGTGCATATTCAGAGGATGAAGATGTGTACACATATGTACATTAATTCAGAGATAGTTCACTTATACTTTTGTATAGTCATGAAATTATAAATATTTGCCTATATATACAAGGAAAAAGTCGGGGCAAATATGAGAGAGCAGGAGAATAGAGTAATGAGTAGTTGTATGAGTCATTAGACATCTTAGAAGTGAGTTGAGTCTCTCTCATCACTGAGTTGTAAATTTCTTCAGAAATGGAAGAAAAATTGCACCCGATGTTTCTGTGCATTCTCCTTCTGTGCTTGATCATTTCAAGAATCCTTTTGTAGATGTCTAACTCCATAGTTAATGATTCTATGTTTAAATTTTGAGAGCCTAATGGTAAACACGCTGTGAGAATTATGTGTAGGAACATTCATATGTGAAGAAGTGTTCACTGGTTCCTAAAACAAGCGCAAAATTTGATGTTAATGTTTTGGTCGGCTCACCTTCCACAGTGTAAAGTTTTGAGCAAGCAAGCACTCAATCTTTAAGTTGGAAGGTATGCTATCTGTGGCTAAAAGCATTTTCATAAACGGGTTCTAGATTGAGAGAACAAAGTGCTAAAAGTTATAGGTGTCTAAATTGACTTCTGAGAAGAGTAGTTTTAGACATAGGTAACTTGTTGAGTTCATTTCTCAAGATACACTAAATCTTTTGGAGGGATTCAACTTGGAGAAGGTGCAAAAACTATAGACGAGACCTTGTGCAAAGTTTCATAAAAAACTTTACACAATTGATAAGGTAATGAGAGAGATATGTGCAACAGACTTTCTGTGTAGTCATCTCCTTCACAGATTTTTCAAAATCTTCATAATTAATCATTGATCTTCTAAAATTGGTGAAAGTTTGAGGTAATCTTGTTATAGAGGTGCTTTAATTACAAGAGTAGCTTATTCTTTTGGAGATTAACACTCTCCATCAAAAGAGGCACTATGAGAGCCTGAACGAGTATGATATGACAAAGGAGCATCTAATTTGCTATCACACAAAGTCTGCACCAGCCATTTTGGCATAGTTTTTGCCTACTCAATATCAGCTCTCTCATCAACAAGTGCATCATGTAAATCTGCATCAGAAATGCAATGATTTGCATCATCACATGAAACCTGCAAAGGCTGAGAAGTTGCCTCATTAGAACTAGCACTAGACTGTCCACCTATAAAAAGAGGTGGCAAAGTATCATACATGTCTTTGGAGCTAACAGATGTCTCCTTAGTACATGAAAGTATCGGATGAATAGCATCTTCCACAAAAACAACATCACAGCTAACCAGAATGCGTTTAGTCTGTGGATGATACAAACGATAGCCTTAAGTTTCATAACTGTACCCAACAAAAATACATTTTAGTGCTTTATCATCCAATTTTTAGTGATGTTGTTCAGCCACTAATGCATATGCCAAACAACCAAAAACATGCAGATGTGCAATAGATGGCTTGCGATCATGCCAAGCCTCATATGGAGTGATAGATTGCAGTGCTTTAGTGGGACACCTGTTAAGTACATATGTTGCACATATGATAGCCTCAAGCCAGAAACTATGTGGTAAAGCTAGACTGTTGACCATACACCTCGCCATCTCCATGAGTGGCCTCTTCTTTCGTTTAGCAACTCCATTCTGTTGAGGTGTATACGCCACTGTACACTAGTGTTTTATCCCATGTTCAACCAAAAATGCATTGAAATCAGAAGACATATATCCCCCCCCCCCCGATCAGAATGGAGGGTGCCCATTTTACATGCTGATAGATTTTCAGCCAAACCAAAAACTGTTTGAAGCACATGAACACTTCGGACTTTGCCTTCAATGGATATACCCATGCATGCTTGGAAAAATCATCGATGAAACTCATAAAGTAAAGATCATTTCCGAAAGAAGGTGTCTGCATAGGACCACAAACATCACAATGTACAAGCTGCAGTTTCTGAGTAGCACGAACTGAACCATCTTTTGGAAAGGAGGAATGCTACATTTTGCCCAAATACAGCCTTCACAAACATGTTTTCCCGGTGCCTCAAGTTTGGGCAAAGAGGACATCATTTCAGATTTCTGTAGGCGTAGCAAACTAGCAAAATTCAGATGACCAAAGCTTGCATGTCAAAGCTTGCATGCCAAAGCTTTGCATCTGACATAGCCTGGGAATCATGTACTGCACATGCCAAATCATTTACAGATCTTTTATAGTCTATGAGCTTATAGAGCCCAGGACATAGAATGCCAGAAGCAATAATCACATCGCCATTTGACAGATCGTGATGAACTATACATCTGTAATCAACAAATTTGACAACCAAGCCAATCTTGGCTAATGTAGAAATTGATAATAGATTTTTCTTGATCCCTGGCACAAACAAAGCATCTCACAAAGTGAAAGAACTACCATCAGCAATAGTCAAAATGATCTTACCAACTCCCATAATAGGATAAGAGGATTTGTTGGCGCATGTAACAGTATTCCCTGTAAGGGCAGGCTCGAGTGAAGAGAAGAAATTGCGCTGCGAGGTAATATGTTTGGTCACCCCGCTGTCAAAGTACAAAACATCTGAGTCTACTACAGACATGCACTTATCATGAAAAGATGGGTCAAAACTGCAAACAATATTAAACACCCATTCTTCTTCCTGCACAAGATTAGTAGACTCCGTTTTTGGTGTAGAGGCTTCTGCAACAACCATTCCAACCTCTTTCTTCTTTGCCTCTTTAGCAGCCAATTTTGGACAGTTCTTTATGATATGATCATTCCCTTTACAATACTTGCAAAATTATTTCTATTTTTATGATTTTTTTCTCATCTTTATCTTCGTTCTTCGAATGTGTAGCATTTGCAGATTTTTGCTTACTAGTAGAAGAGCTCCATTTTCCTTTGCCCTTCTAACTAGCCAAGAAAGCTTGATCTGCAACATGCATAATGGACCTATTTTGCCTGGACTGATCGTCTTACAACAGAACAGAGACTAACTCCTCAAATGACAAGGCATTTGGATTGCCTTTCATCATCAATCAAAGAGTAGAAGCAAAGCTCTGATATGAATCACGAAGAGAGCATTCAGAACGGTCTACACAAGTGAGCTATCTGGTATAACCTCATGAGCAGAAATCAAATGTTCCTTCAAGTATTTGATCTTTGTTAGAAATTTGTCCATGGAATCACCTTCATTCATCTGCTCACTCTCCAATTGTTTTGGGAGGTAAGCAACACGAGCCTCATTCCTAGCTTGGTACAATGTGGTAAGTGTATCCCAAGCATCCTTCGCTATTTTGCAAGAGTGTATGTGAGGAATAATGGCACGTTTGACAGACAAAGCTATCAATGCATGTGCCTAGGCATCTCTGCCATCCCAACAAATCTGCTCTATAGTAGGTGCAGCAAAAACCGTAGTACGAACAGGAATATGCACAATATCATCATCTTTGACACCTTCTGCATTAGTTTCAGTACCTGTAGTTGTAACAGTTGTAGGTGTGATGGGACGTTTTTCAACACCCTGCACAATGTTCTAGAGTCCTTTTGCAACCAATACATGTCGCATCATATAAGCCCATAAGGTTATTCCTTATACTTTTGTGCATTCTATACACTTAACTCTATTTTTATCACTCCCATAAAAGGATTTTGTCTAATTGTAATCACATTGGTCGCTATAAGAATTTGAAGTTCATTGTCTCTTCCATAAATCGTAAGTTTTTCAGTTGGTCGATGCATGAACCTATATGTTTTCTATCGACTCTTTCTCCTTGATGCTCCAAAGTACATATTGCATTTTATTGCACTTATCCCATGCTTATAAGTTCTATTTGAGTCTCTATAATCTCAAGGGCTGGTCTTGTGCTGGTTGGCTAGACCAAACTTTGTCGCTTCGCAACTCACTTTTCTACCTCCTACAAGCTTCTCCAAGTTCTTTCAACATTTACTGAAAATATAGTTTCCCCTCTACTTGAATGCAAAAACCAACCAACAAATAGCTCACAATATGTGTTTGATATACTCATGCCTTTGTCCTAAAGTGGTAAGCTCCACTATAGCCACGTACACCAAGTAAGTGAGGTTCAAATGCCTAAAAATTTTCAACAAAATAGAGCTGAAAATGCAGAGAATTTCTAATCAAACAAGGCTGAAATTTTCCAATTGAACATGGTTGGAGCTATTGGAATTTTCAAGCCACATATGGCTGAACATTTCCATCAAAATATGGCTGAAAATGAGCACGGAATTCAGCCCATGCATGATATACACATTGATGATGTATTACATAATGATTACATGTTTATTAAAAGGGCACAAACTAAGCCAAAGTGGCTGAAACAAACTTTGGAGCACAACAAATTGAGTGCACCTTTACTTGGTAGAACAAGATCAACCTCTCACCTTGCATCAAATAATTTTGTGGATTATTCTCTTATCTTGGCATCTAGTTTGTATTCATTGAGGGGGAAATTGTTCTGCATCAAGGAAAGTATGTTGCAAAGCTACTTCAACATTATAACTTTGAGGATTGTAAACTAGTTTCCATACCAATGGAGATAGGTTTTAGGTTCACAATTGAGGATTTGAGTGATGCATTTGATGCTTCTCTTTATTAGCTTCTTTTTCTCAGTAAGTTCTGGATGTCTTGTTTATGCATGCAACACAAGGCGGGATATACAATATGGAGTTTCCTAGTTGAATTGATTCATGCATACCATAGCACTAAGCATTGGCAAGTGGTGAAACATGTTTCTAGATATCTCAAAGACACTTTGAGTTAAGGTCTCCTTTATCATAGAGATACCCATTCCCGGAAAGGTTCTAACGAAAGGAGTGGTTGTAGTGGGAAATGTTGACTATCTTGAGGTTTGCTAGTTCATTGGCACCGATCACAATTCCGCACTGCATGTTCAACATCCACATACATTGTTGGCCACCACAATCTGTGTTGAATTTTCAATTCAGTAATCAGATGACTGAAATGCCCACCCGCCTCACCAGCATGCACTTCCATAATGATAGCTGCCACCCCATGGGGAGGTACGTAGCATAACCAAATGCTAGTCGGATCCTTAGGGTAGAACTATCCCATGATAATAGTAAACCTGCAACTTTGGAGTCCAAGTTTCTTCCTTATCGTCGATTAGAAATGATATGGAGCAATGCCATTTTCTAAAAATCTTAACATTTCTTCATGATTTTGGCCACTGTAAAGACTCTCACATATGGGAGAGTATCATCGACACCTATGAGGGGTTCTCCATGATCAATGCGAGACATAAAATCAGTAATGGCATGACTAGTGCTAGGGTGATGAACAATGTCATACTCAAATTCTTGTAACAAAAGGACCCACCTAGAAAGCCATCCAACCAAGTTTTGCTACTTCACCAAATACCACAAGTCACTATGATCTACATGGAAGGTGAAGGACCGGCCTATTAAATAATGTTGAAACTTTTTTATGGAAGAGATGAGTCCTACAAATTCACGTTCCATAGTCAAGTAATTCTACTCTACTGTTGTTAATCACAGACTAGCATAATACATAGGTCAAAACCAACTCTGGTCCTCCTTCTACATAAGTACACTACCAATAGCTTTATGTAAAGCATCCACAAACACATGAAAAGTTTGTTTCCAATCCGGAGCTTTTAGAACGGTCAATGTGAATAACATCTTCCGTAGTTGTTCAAAGGCAATTTCTGCTTCCTCCATCCACACAAATTCCAACGATCAAACATGCACTAGCTTCTTCAACAAAATGGAAATATGTGCCAATCCTCGCAAATGTCGGCCATGCCACTAGACCTGCCCCACAAATCATAAGACCTCCTTCGAGTTTTGTGGTGATGGGGTTTCCAATATAACCTTAACCTTATCAGCATCAACCCCGAAGCCTTTCTCTGAAATAACGTGGCCCAGTAATTTTTGGCATTTGGCTGCAAAGGTGGATTTGTTAGGATTCAGGCAAAGATGTACATGTCTACAAGAATCATAACATGCACGTAAATGGTCTAGATGTGCGGCCATCTTGCCAAAAATTGACAAGTCATCTAAGAAAATTCGCATAAAAGATTTAAGGTACAGAGCAAAAAGCTGTTGCATACATCATTGGAAAGTGCTTGGTGCATTCTGCAACACAAACTATGTGACCGTACAGGCAAATACTCCCCAACTCCTAATGAATGTCGTTTTAGGTATATTTGCTTCGATCATTTGAGCTTGATTGTATTCACTAAAACCATCGAGAAACAAATACATTTCGCGACATGCTACCTCATCGAGCATGCTCTCCAAGAATGGCAGTGGAAAAGGATCTGGTATTGTTGCTGCATTCAATTTTATGTAATCCATGTAGATCCGTAATTGCTTGTTCTTTTTCGGGATAATGATGATGGGAGAGACCCATTCCGGATTCTCAATGGGTACAATATATCCCACTTTGATTAATCTACCCAGCTCCTGTTTCACCTGCTCTGCAAAGTTGGGATTCATCCTCTATCGTTGCTTCATGAATAGGGTAGCGTCTAGTTTAAGCAAAATGTAGTGATGATACTACTTTGGATGAAGACCCTTCATGTCAGCATACGTCCATGCAAAAACATCTTTGTATTGCTGTAGGAGAGCTATCAGTGCCATCTAGAATTCTGGAGCAAGCTTCGAACAAATTTGGACAGGCTTTGGGTCTTTGGTGCCACTGAGATTCACTACTTCCAAAGAATCCTCTTCAACCCAAATTTTCCTAATCTCCATGGGATTTTTCATCACTGAGTCTAAAATATCCTCTTTGTCTCATTCCATGGGTTCTATGTAGACATGGCCACCATGTTGTCCCAGCCTGGGCTGATGAATGAATTCACATCCAATACCCTGAAAGATAATAGATCTCTATTTGCTTCAAGAAACCATTTCTCTTCATCTTCCTCCATCCCATCCAGCACTACAACATATCGAGGGTATACCGAGGCTGCTACCGAGGAAAATGAACGGGCGTAATTTTTCCGCGACGTCGGTGTCGTGGTCGGTATGGGCATCGGAAACATAACATCGGTATAGTCGTCGGTGCAAGCATCGGTATGAGCATCGGTATGATCGTCGGTATAATCGTCGGTAATACCGACACTCATACCGACGCCTCTGTTGGGAGTACCGACGCCTCTGTTGGGAGTACCGACGCCCATACCGGCGACTCTACTGGGTGTACCGATGCCCATACCGACGACCATATCTGCACAATTTTTTTTGGGCAGAGTGTGTTGTCTTTTGCTACAGCATGATGTTGTTTAGCAAAAGGCAATACACTCTGCCCAACTCTAAACCGAATACGTGTGTTATGTACTCTAATGGCAACCAAAACATGATTTTATATGAGCAAAAATAAAGCATGAATCATGTACAAAAAGTTGTATATTCCATAAATGAAGGATGTACAAGAGTGTGACAAAGCACTTCTATGTAGGAAAAAATACAGAATGATGCTACATCATTGCCACATAGGAGTGTAATACAAAATTATGGCAATGTGACAAAGCACTTCCATATAGGAATTGAATACAAAATTATGGTACATCATTGCCACATAGGAGTGTAATACAAAATTGTGGCAAAACACTATCATACATATACGTAAGGGGATCAAAACATTTACACCTGCAATCCTACAACAAAACATGTGTAAAATGAGATAAATTGACATGACATTTATAAACAACAACTAAAATACAAAACCAAGCTATAAGTTTACCTAATCATAGATTCTCCCATGAAATGATTGCACGGCGTCCCTCTAAGTCTTGCAACAGTGCAGCCAATCCATGACAATATCCATAAGATTCTTCGGTTCGCATCACAGGACGACCCACTGCCAAATCCTATAATAAATATACAAAGTGTTAGATGAACATACATGATGTGTTGAACACAAACAAATTCAATATATAACATGATACTTACAAATTGGTAGTGCATATTCTCATATCCACCGCTACCTAAATGCAACATTCCAACCGTATCCAAACATGTGGCTGTCACATCTCTCTGTTGACGATATCGATCAGGAGTATGTTGCTGCTCATCCTGAATAGATTCCCACTCTTCATCATCTAACCACACAGGCTTCGGTAAGCCTGCTCTAAAAGCATCGCGAGCTTCCGATCATCGATGAGACATCACCTCGCATGTCGTATGCTATATCCATTCCCAACTCACAATAGGATTCCCAGGTGCTGGCCGGTACTCTTCATATATCAATTGTGTGATATAGTTTTTGGAATCTCTATCCTGTTCTCTCCATTTTAACATTACAGAATGTCCAAACTCTATGGAGCAAAGTTGTCGAATGAGCTAATGCATTGACTTCCCGGCTGCATCCATGACTAGAGCTCCATTACGTATGTGATATATTTTGGAGTCATCATGGTCATGTACTCCCCAAGGTGTACGTGGAGATCCCATCTAATCCAATATGAAGATCCCATCTGATCCAATGTGTGTATGCATATGCATGTGTGTATGCATATGCATGTGTGTATGCATGTGCATGTGTGTATGCATGTGCATGTGTGTATGCATGTGCATGTGTGTATGCATGTGCATGTGTGTATGCATGTGCATGTGTGTATGCATGTGCATGTGTGTATGCATGTGCATGTGTGTATGCATGTGCATGTGTGTATGCATGTGCATGTGTGTATGCATGTGCATGTGTGTATGCATGTGCATGTGTGTATGCATGTGCATGTGTGTATGCATGTGCATGTGTGTATGCATGTGCATGTGTGTATGCATATGCATGTGTATGCATGTGCATGTGTGAATGCATATGCATGTATGTGTGTATGCATATGCATTGTGTATGTGTGTATGCATATGCATGTGTGTATGCATATGCATGTGTGTATGCTGTGAAGAGAGATGGTGGATGCAATCCAAAGATGAGTTGGTGCTGCTACAACCGGCTTCACACCAGCCAACTGAGACTTCAGAGTTGATTAGTAGATCCTTTGAGGTTCCTAAATCCACCAAAATATCAGCCAAGTACTTTGGAACATGTATCCCAAAATTTTAAGTCAAGACAAACAAGTTGCGAAATGACTAGCTCCCAAAACTTGCTATTTTTGGACATACACCTGCTCGAAAAAATGAACAGTGCTCTCAACCTGGTAGGAATTAGAAAAATTCCTTTTGAGCATAGCAAATAGACTTAGCAAGCTTCTTAATCCAAGTTAAAACACTTCAAATGATGGACTGAGCACTGAGAACAAGATTTATCAATTTCTAGAACATGCCCACAATTCTCGGGGCTCTGCAGAGATAGACTAGTGAGCAGTAAAATGCAGATATCTCCAAAACTATAAATCCAATGACCTTGAAAATTTATATGCAGAAACTAGACAGTAAGATCTATGCAACGCACATTAAAACACTGAAAACGGTTGCGGTAGAACTCGAGATACAACCTTCTGAAGTTACTACTCTGAGTGAGTATAGCAGAGAACAAAACAGAGAAGTAGATAATGACAAATGTATAGATTCACATATGATTACAACCACATTGGCAATGAATATTTGCACAATGGGAGTAGAATGATAGAGCTATGGAGTAAGCTCTTCAATCTCTACAAAATGACATGAAGTGGTCACGTACAAGGCTTGCTAATCGCCTCTTCGTTCTTGCTCTTTTTATAGCTACTCTTGGAGGGAGTTTTGAATTCGAATTCGAATGGCTCCACCTAAAAGTGATTCTCAAAGTTAGGAGATATTCCCTCAGCTCAAAAAGTCATGGTTTTAGGTAGTTAGAGCCACGAATTTGCTTTTACGTCATGGATGAGGTAAGCCATACTTTTCCTTTTTCTTTTTCAAATTACAAGAGATAAAAATGAACCCTTTTACAAGAGGTGTTCACATGACTACACATGTGACTTACAAATGATCATAATATCAAGCATATCAAGCATGTAGGCTTGGGTAAAATGCACCAACATATGCATATGCATGTGTCTATGCATATGAATTGTGTATGTGTGTATGCATATGCATGTGTATGCATATGCATGTGTGTATGCATGTGCATGTGTGTATGCATATGCATGTATGTGTGTATGCATATGCATGTTTGTATGCATATGCATTGTGTATGTTGTATGCATATTCATGTGTGTATGCATATGCATTGTGTATGTGTGTATGCATGTGCATGTGTGTATGTTTGCATTTGTTTATGCATATGCATTGTGTGTATGCGTATGCATTGCGCATGTGTGTATGCATATGCATTGTGTATGTGTATGTTGGCAGTAGTCAAGGCACCCAAGGACTCACAAGACAAGAAAGCCGAAGAAGGGAGCGAGAGCAAAGAGAAGGCACAAGCAGGCAAAGTAGTCAATGAAGATCTAGTAAATAGGCCATCCAAATTTTCCAACCAAACCTCAATTGAACAGTGATTTTCATCACTACCAGAACCTTGTAAATACTGTTTTTGGATAGTTTCAGCTCCATTTTGTGCAAGCCAAGGAGTCCTTGAGCTTGAGGAGAATTAGAAGTACCTACCTATCAATTTTCGTATTTTTTAGACTCCATTTGAGCCCCCAAATAGGTCCTAGAACCTAATTTTTAACTAGGTTGGACACTAGGTCTTGACAGGGCCAAAAGCTAGTCAAAAACTATAAATAGAGGTAGAGAGCTCATTTTTGAGGTTAGCTTGTAATAGATTTGAACTTGAATGAGCACTTTTGAGTAATCTAAAAGAACTCCATTGTTTCTCTCTCTTTGTCTTGCCTTGTGTGCGCGTGTGTGTGAGTATGTGTGTGCATGTTGGTGTGCTTCTCACTCACACATTTGTGCCATCACTTGTTCGAGGTCTTCATACCATCCTCACGTCTTCCCGGATTGACATTAAAGGAGGTGCTACCCATCACTAAGCTACACCAAATTTTGGTGCTGTTGTCGAGGATCGAACTTTGAGGACGAGCGTGTGATGGTAAGATGTAGAGTTGAGGTGTTGGAGTCGTAGGTAATTTCTTTACTTTTATCTATTTTCTTTTGTTTGTTCACCATCATCATCCTCACCATCTCCTACCTCCATCTCCATCATCGCGAAAAATTTCAGTTTTTCGTCATATCACCCTACCCATACCATTCCCCTCATTTCACTTGTGAGAGAGAGCGAGAGAGTGTATGTGTGTTTGTGCTATTCTGTGTTTTTTGAGATTTTCTACAGGAATCAGCATCCCCAACAGCTGCACCAGCTCCAACAGGTAAGAAATCTGACTGTGCAGGTCTCGAGGCGTTGACCTCTGTCAATCGTGACCGATAGAAAAGTTGACTTTTTTGCAAAACAAAGTGCATCACCATGATGTGTAGGCCTAGGGCATCCTACACATGTGTTTGAAATTTTAATATGTCTCTGTTTTCTGTCAATCGCGATCGACAAACGATGATGGACACCAGCCAATGGACTCATCAATCGCGATCAACACCTCGATCGCGATTGACTGAGTCAACGACCGACTGACCACGATCGATAGAACTTGCGCGCGCCACATATCAATCGCGATCGAGCCATCAATCGCGACTGACAGCCCTGACGGACCTGTCAATCGCGATCGATCCAGTCAACGACTGTTTGACCACGATCGATAGAACCCTCGCGATGCACGTGTCAATCGCGATCGACCCATCAATCGCGACTAACTCGCGATCGACCCATCAATCGGGACTTTTACAGGTCCTTTGAGAGCATCGAAGGGTACTCGAAGCAAGAGTAAGTGCAAGCTTGGGAATATGCTTCATGGGCACACAAGGGCAATCGAGGAGAGAAACTAAGGTTGGAAATTCTCAACATCCTCTGTCAATCCCTAGCTTTGGCTAAGTACGGATAGAGGTTTTGATCAATTAGGGATACGTTAAGCACGACCAAGTTAAAGAACTCTAATCACTCAAGTGCAAGTACCAGGAGATTACATTTGCGAAACAACCTAAGGGAAAAGAATTTAAATCGAGCGACCACACTCAAAGTATGATAAAACTTAAGTGTTCCTTGCGACGAAGATTGATTGGACAAGAAGTCACACGCTAAAGAAAATTAAAAAGAACAAGTGACTAATACAAAGGAAGTCAGCAACAAAAATTGTACTTGGGAAATTTGGGATTATTCAATTGGGCTTATGAACCTTAGATCACGACGACACCTAGGAAGAGATAGACAGAGTCTTAGGTCTTCAGAGGCTAGTGTCAATCATACTGCTAGGTCTTGGGCCCAGCAGTTGAGTCACTATTGACACAACCCTAGCTCTGAGACTAGTGAGTCAGAGATGTCTCAAGGTATTGAGAGACCCACAGGAAGCTCAGGTGTGCCACACCTACAGAGGGTTGAAGGCCCCTACAAGACGCAGCTAGAATACCTTAGGACCAAACGATTAGGTGCTTGCATCTATCGATCTAGGAAGGCCCGTGGTCCAAATTAAAAACCATGACCAACCCATTGGAATTGAACATCTAGTTGTCAAATTTGAAAATGGAGCATACCTGGACAAGGAAGGAACCATATACGTAGTCACCAGCCACCTAGATAGGACAGATGAATTTGGTAATGTGATCCCAGAAACAGACATAGGAGACCTAGAGCAAGGGAACATAGGTGGAGAGCCTAAAACCCCTCAAGGCAAATCTGTCCTCACTAGAATTATCACACTAGAGTGGATATCCCCCAAGACAATAAGAGCATAGATTTTCTCTTGAACCGAGAGACCGATGAAGCCTTTTGGAGGTATAAGTCTGATCAACCTAATGAGATAGGAACAATCACAATTTATGAGTTCAAAGATCCGGATAGCCCAGGCAAAGTGACCTACCTAGACAGTACTTCAGAGAGGATCTTTGTGGTCACAGAACATGGTAGACATGCCTACACTTGGAAGGGGGAATTTATTTTTCCCCAACCAAGATCTAATGTCTCTTTTGGCCACCAAGGGGCTGGAACATCCCAAGCTCATGGCGCTCAAAGGGATAGAAGTAGAGATAGGCCAGAAGTGAGCTTTGCCAACCCAATAGGAAGAGAACGAACGCGAAGAGAGACGAATAGAGAAGAAAGAGAGAGAACTAGAAATCCAAGGAACCTAAGAAATGCTGATGATTTTCCTTTGCCAAGACCTTGGGAACACACTAGAACCTTGAGGCCAACCCAACTGGTTAAGTCCATGAAGAAGTACTTCAATGGCACTGGAGATCCATACGATCATGTAGCCGAGTTTAGGCAAGTCTTGAGAGCTGAACAAGTGGAGGACCTATTCACGCAGTACAATGCCTTTGGTCTAACCCTTAGGAACACCGCTCTTACGTGGTTTCAACCACTAAATGAGAGACACTTCAGGAACATAGAACAACTTCTAGAGGCATTCATTACTGAATTCTCTAAGAGTGGCATAAGACATAATACTTCCTCACTGATTCATAGCTTCAAGCAGACCCCCCAAGAGATGGTTAGACTTGCAGGAAGAAGGTTTAGGCAATACTTAGAGAGATGCCCTATTCCTGAGTTACCCACACCAGCCAAACAAGTGGCTTTATTCCTAGATGGATTGCTAAGTACCAAATTGAGATCATATGTGTACCTGAAGGACCCTAGGACCATAGAAGAGTGTGTACGCATGTGCATTGACATTGAAGATAACCTAGGGGAGGAATTAGAACTTTCCAAAATCTTAAAAGATTCAGATAATTCCACTAGCCTCTCTTCCTCGCAATCCACATCTATTGAGGAACTCGCTGAGAAAGTAGCTCAAAAACTAGGTGTCTCTAGCAAAAAAATCCAAGATTTGCCCCAGTTAAGCGGTGCTATACTTGTGGAGGTGACCACATGGCGAACGTATATCCCATCATGGCTCAACCCCAAGTGAATCCCAGTAGCCAATACTATACCGTAGAACGGAGATACACAAATCACACTGCGCAAGATTGCCCCTACAATAAGCAAGCAGTTAGGCAAACCTACCCTCAGCCATATCCACAATAGGGTAGATACCAGAACCAGTACCCTCCACAGCAATATGGTAGGCCATAGCAACCTTATCACCAACCCTACCAAAATCAACAAAGGCCTCAGCCTGTGTTAGCTCAGCAACCTCCTACCCCAACCAATGTGATTCTCGTAAAATATATAGCTCCAGAAGAAAATTTGAATAGAGCTATACTCCCAGTGACTCCATTGCTTTCAGAAAGTGACCCGAGTGATCATAGTTTTGATTCCACTCACATAGATAGTCCCCAGGCTTATTACATGCAGTCTCCTGAACATGGTGAGTCCTACTATAGTGAAGAACCGAATGAACCCAGTTGGGATCCAGAGTATGCAAATATCATGTACACAAATCCCAACTCTAGACCTCAACCTAGGCAAGTAAGACCCCCATTCCCTAGAGGACCATGCTACGGATGTCAGGGAGATCACCTCATTCGTGATTGCCGCATGCCTGCGCCTACACAACCCCAATCAGTCACAATCTAGGGCTTTTGTCAAGATTGTGGAAAGGAGCATCTCTTACGAGATTGCCCAAAGAATCCCAATAATATGCTAAAAATCACTCCTATTAACGTTATTGGGTTAGTTATTGACTCTTCAAGAAGCGTAACCTCCACTGCACCAGTGCAAGTGGTCACTAGAGCTCAAGCATCGCAACAAAACCAAGGATTATGACAAGAAAAGAGTGCAGAGGTTAGTGAAACTGAGAGCATAGCCAAGAAACGGTTGAGAGCCTGGAAGGATAGCCGAGAGAGAATGAAAAGACAATGGTCTAAAAAGATGAGCGACTTAGAAGAAAGCATAAGAGAAACAAAAGCCAAAATTGCTGAAATCACCTCTCAAACAAACTCTCATATACCACCACCACCTTCATCCCTATCACCATCTAATCCACCATCTTTCAACCCACCTCAGACCATCCCACCACCCGCTAGAGTGGGATCAGTATTAGCTGACCCCATTCTTGAAGACATAGACATGATGCTTAAGGCATATCAGGCCAGAATCCAAGAAGGACCAAATGTGACGGATCATGACAAGTGATACCCTAGAGCTGACCTAGAGATAGAAAGAACCAAGCTTTGCGCGAAAATGGTCACATTGGCTCAGACCATGTTTGAAGCCAGTCGCCTCTTCAACTTCTCTTGCTCAGCTAAGGCACAATTGCACTTGGATGGACTATTAGAGAAGTTAGAGAGCATAATTGCAAGATCTACCAAGGAAGAAAAAAACCAAGGAAGAGATGAGGCAAGTAAAAGAATAAGCGTTCCACCACAGGAAGCTTATGTGCCCAATTCCACTAAACCAGACACCTCTTCTTCTATGAATAGGTACACACCAGAGTTCCTGCGAGAGATTCAAGAAGAGAAATGGGCTAAAGAAAGTAAACTCCCTCCTCCCATTGAACTTGTGGATGACGCGCATGATCAATTCCCACAAGATATTCCTTCCATTTATGAGGAGCAAGAGAGTACACAATCTGAAGAGAGATTAGACTTTGAGTCTAACGCCTTACAAGAATTGCCCCATTTCACAAGCCCATGGGAAACAAAGTCTGCTTGTATGAGAGCACCCACGGTCATGGTACGAAACGAAGATGTTGGTGCAACACAATCAACAATTGAAGTTTTGATGAAGATTTGGAAGTCAAAGATTGAAGGAAAGTTCAAATTATTAAGCATGGAGGAAGTGCATATTCAGAGGACAAAGATGTGTACACATATGTACATTAATTCAGAGATAGTTCACTTATACTTTTGTATAGTCATGATATTGTAAATATTTGCCTATATATACAAGGAAAAAGTTGGGGCAAATATGAGAGAGCAGGAGAATAGAGTAATCAGTAGTTGTATGAGTCATTAGACATCTTAGAAGTGAGTTGAGTCTCTCTCATTACTCAGTTGTAAATTTTCTCAGAAATGGAAGAAAAATTGCGCCCGATGTTTCTGTGCATTATCCTTCTATGCTTGATCATTTCAAGAATCCTTTTGTAGATGTCTAAGTCCATAGTTAATGAGTCTATGGTTAAAGTTTGAGAGTCTAATGGTAAATAGGCTGTGAGAATTATGTGTAGGAACATTCATATGTCAAGAGGTGTTCACTGGTTCCTAAAACAGGCGCAAAATTTGATGTTAATGTTTTGGTCAGTTCTCCTTCCACACTGTAAAGTTTTGAGCAAGCAAGCACTCAATCTTTAAGTTGGAAGGTAAGCTATCTGTGGCTAAAAGCATTTTCATAAATGGATTCTAGATTGAGAGAACCAAGTGTTAAAAGTTATAGGTGTCTAAATCGACTTCTCGGAAGAGCAGTTTTAGACATAGGTAACTTGTTGAGTTCACTTCTCAAGATACACTGAATCCTTTGGAGTGATTCAACTTGGAGAAGGTGAGAACACTGTAGCCGACACCTTGTGAAAAGTTTCATAAGAAAATTTACACAATTGATAAGGTAATGAGAGAGATATGTGCAGCAGACTTTCTATGTAGTCATTTCCTTCACAGATTTTTCAAAATCTTCATAATTAATCATTCATCTTCTAAAATTGGTGATAGTTTGAGTTACTCTTGTTATAGAGGTGCTCTAATTACAAGAGTAGCTTGCTCTTTTGGAGATTAACACTCTCCATCAGTGGTATCAAAGCAGGAAGCATCAAAATTGAAGGAAGGAGGTTCTCGACTGCTACAGTTGCAAAGAATTCAACATCTGAAGGTTCAAAAGGTGAAAGCTTGAGGGAAAAGCTTGAGAAGGAGGTCATACGACATCAAGGAAGACAAAAGGAGTATTATTCAAAGTAAAGGTACATCTATTACTCATAAAGGTTCAAAAATTCAATATACAGGTGAAGAAAGGATGGGAGATTCTCTTCAAATATTGAAGTTGGATAGAGAGAACTATCGAGCATGGTCAATGAGGATGGAAGCTCATCTTATGAGCAAAGACTTGATAAGTTACATCATAGGTGAAGAAGAAAAGCCTCAGTTCAGAGATCCTAGTGTTCCAACTAGGGAGGAATTATGAAATTTGAAGAATTGGATGAAGAGAGATGCTCACACTAGGAGCATTATCTAAATAGCAGTCAACGACTACTTGCTACCACATTAGAGGTCTTGAAAGTGCAAATGATCTATGGAATGCTTTGGAGGAGCATTTTCAAAACACAAGAAAGTCAAGGAAGGCATCTTTGTGGGCAGAATTTACCACTTTCAAGAAGAAGGCTTCTCAATCCATCTCAGACTATGTAACAAGGATGAAGGACATTGCAGATGCATTAGTTGTAGTTGATAAAGACATTGAGGAGGATAAATTGGTAAGGCAAATCCTTACAGGGTTGAGAGGTGATGAAAAATGGAAGCCATTCATTTTGTCTACTGAATTATCACTTGATCATTTTACTCCTGACTTAAATTAGTTGCTAGGACATATGTTAACCTTTGAGCAGGATGTGAAAGGTGAAGGTGACAAGAGTACAGGTCATGCAATGTATTCAAAGGATAAGAAGGAAAATAGCAAAGGGAAGCAACAAGCAAATGAAGATGAAGGCACAACTAGCCAGGCCAACTTCCTAAGGGGAAGAGGAGGTGGCAAAGGTAGAGGAAGAGGCAGGAGTAATAAAGATGGAGTCAACGCTTGTTGGAATTGTGGTAAGACAAATCACTTAGCTAATGATTGTTTGCGTAATACTCAGAGTAATGGTGGATATAATCAGAATTTTAATTCAAGAGGAAGAGGTGGTAGAAATCAAAGAGGTAATTTCAAAGGTAGAGGTAGTAGAGGTAACTTTGGAAGAAATGCAGGTAGAGGATTACAAAATCAACAATACAACAATACCTACTACAATTATTCTTCAGATAAGAAGGAGGATTCAACATTGATAATGAATGCAACTTGTGAAAGGCAAAGTGAAGACCAAAGAGTCTTCTACATTGACTCAGGGTGTAGCAATCACCTAAGTGGCAACATAGCTTTGATGATTGATTTGGAAAATAAGGTAACTAATCATGTAGTTCAAACAGGTGACAATACAAAGCACAATGTGAAGTCACTTGGATCAGTGAAGGCCAAGGATGGTAGTACTCTCTTGAGTAAGGTTTTGTATGTTCCTACAATTCCTAAGAATGTGATAAGTGTAGGACAAATTGTTGAAAAAGGTTATGGAGCTAGGTTCACTAATGAAGGAGTGTTTGTGGAAGACCCTAGCAATGGGTATAAACAGATTGTTTCAGGAAAAAAAGAAGGAAGATTGTTCACATTGAAGATCCAAGGTAATGTTGGTCATGCCTTGTTCACCTATGGAGGACATAAGATCTCTGAGTTAGATCTTTGGCACAAGAGGCTTGGACATTTCAATGAAAGAGGTATCAAAGATATGATTAATAATGGTTCAGTGCTTGGATTGCCTAATTTTGCAGGTCAACATATGACATACAAATGTGAGGCATGTCAATTAGGTAAGGCTCATAAGCAATCTTATTCCAAGCATGGTTTTATGTATTCAGAAAAGCTTTAATTGGTACACACAGATGTGTGGGGGCCATCAAAGGATTTCAATATTAATGCTTCAAGGTATTATGTGATTTATGTTGATGATGCTACCAGATGGATCACTATTTATGTGATCAAAGATAAGTCAGAGGTATTCAATACATTTAAACATTATCATGTGTATGCAGAGAGAATTACAGGTCATAGGTTGAAAAGACTAAAGTCAGATGGAGGGGGAGAGTATTTTTCTAATGAGTTCAGTGATTAGTTGTGGAATGCAGGTATAAAAAGAGAGGTTACTTGCAGATACTCTCCTCAACAAAATGGTGTAGCAGAAGGAGGAATAGAACTCTTGTTCAGTTTTCAAGATCCATGATGAAGGAGAAAAAATGCCCAAATTACTTGTGGGCTGAGGCTGTAAAGACAGCTACTTATTTGGTTAATAGGTTACCATGTAAAGCTTTGCAAGGTATGACACCATATGAGGCATGGTGGGGTAAGAGACCTACATTAGATCATTGCAAAGTATTTGGATGTTTGGCATATGCATATGTGCCATCACAATTAAGGCACAAATTGGAACCTAAAGCAGAACGATATGTGTTTATTGGATATGATGATAAGCAAATGGGATATAGCTTGTGGAGTCCATCCACAAAACAATTCCTGGTATCTAAGGATGTTACATTTGATGAGCAAGGTACTTGGTATGCAGGTACAATCAATATTTATGCAGGTGATGAAGAAATTGGGGATCAAAAGAAAGGTAAATCAAAGGTTCAGATATTTGATGAAGAGAAGAACAATGAAGTACACGTTGAAGTTGAAGAAGTGCCAAGGTTTGATCCAAAATGTGATGAACCAAAAACTTCAAGGAATGGAGAACTCAGAAGGCCAACAAGGCACGAATGGCAACCTACAAGGTATAGCTATGACACTTCTTTTTAGGCTACCAAAGATTATGCTTATATAGTAAAGGTAGATGAAGATCCTTCTACATATGAAGAGGCAAAAGGTAAGGAAAATTGGGAGAAAGCTATGCAGGAAGAGTATGATGCATTGATGGAGAGAGACTTGGATTTGGTTCCTAAACCAAATAGTCAGAAGATCATTGGATGTAAATGGGTCTTTAAGACAAAGAGGTTTGCAGATGGAAGTGTGTCTGGGTATACAACTAGACTTGTTGTGAAAGGTTTTGCTTAGACATATGGTGTAGATTATGATGAGACATATAGTCTTGTGGCAAACATGACAACCATCAGGACACTCATAGTTGCTGCATGTAAAGGTTGGAAATTATGTCAACTAGATGTGAAGAATGCTTTTCTAAATGGTTATATTTCAGATGATGTTTTCATGGAGCAACCACAAGGATTCAGAGATGGAAGGTATCGAGATCATGTGTGCAAGCTCAAGAGAGCTTTGTATGGTTTGAAGCAGGCCCCAAGGTTTGGGAATTATAGACTTGTAAAGTTCTTGAAAGAACTTGGATTTCAAGTATCTAAAGCAGATAGTAGCTTGCTTGTTAAAGCAAGTGATGATGGGTTCATATATATGTGCATATATGTTGATGATATAATTCTAACAGGTACAGATGAGAAAGGTATTCAAAGCCTAAAGAAGCAAATGGAGAAAGAATTTAAGATCAGTGATTTGGGAGACTTGTCATATTTCTTGGGCATGGAGATTTCATACACTCGACATGGAGTGTATGTGACTCAAGAAAGGTATTTGAGAAACTTGTTAATCAAGTTTAAGATGAATGAATGCAGGGTATCACCTACTCCAATGGAGGTGAATCACAAATTGAGCAGATATGGAGGAGAAGAGTTCAAGGACATGAAGCTATATCAAAGTTTGGTTGGTAATCTGATTTATGCTACACTAACTAGGCCTGACTTATCATATGTAGTAGGAGTATTGTCTCAATTCATGCATTGTCCTAGGAAAGAACATTGGATTGCAGGTCAAACAGTGTTGAGGTACATTAAGGGTACTCTCAAAGAGGGTATGTATTATGGTTTTACATCAGATACAAACATCAAGATATATAGTGATGCAGATTGGGCAAGTAATCCTGATGATAGGAGATCAACATATGGATACTTGTGTTATGTCGGAGATAAGTTAATTTCTTGGTGTTCAAAGAAGCAACACACAATTGCTTTGTCATCTACAGAGGCTGAGTACAAAGTTATGGTTGAAGCTGCAAAGGAAGTGATATGGCTTAAGACTCTCATGAAGAGTTTTGACATCATACTGAGTACACCTACCATTCATGGAGATAACATGAGTTCATTGTATTTAGCTGCTAACCCTGTGTTTCATGCCATGACCAAACACATTGAGATTCAGTATCACTTTCTAAGAGAGAAGGTGATGGATAAAGAGATTGAAGTCATACATACTTCAACAAAAGATCAGATAGTTAATATGCTAACCAAAAGGTTGGATGGACCAAAGCTACAGAGATTCAAAGACATGGCAGGTATAAAGAAGATAGAGAAAACCTCAATTGATGATTGAGGGGGAGCTGTTGGTGTAGGGCAATCAACAATTGAAGTTTTAATGAAGATTTGGAAGCCAAAGATTGAAGGAAAGTTCAAATTATGAAGCATGGAGGAAGTGCATATTCAGAGGATGAAGATGTGTACACATATGTACATTAATTCAGAGATAGTTCACTTATACTTTTGTATAGTCCTGATATTGTAGATATTTGCCTATATATACAAGGAAAAAGTCGGGGCAAATATGAGAGAGCAGGAGAATAGAGTAATCAGTAGTTGTATAAGTCATTAGATATCTTAGAAGTGACTTGAGTCTATCTCATGACTCAATTGTAAATTTCTTCAGAAATGGAAGAAAAATTGCACCTGATGTTTCTGTGCATTCTCCTTCTGTGCTTGATCATTTCAAGAATCCTTTTGTAGATGTCTAAGTCCATAGTTAATGAGTCTATGGTTAAAGTTTGAGAGCCTAATGGTAAACAGGGTGTGAGAATTATGTGTAGGAACATTCATATGTGAAGAAGTGTTCACTGGTTCCTAAAACATATGCAAAATTCAATGTTAATGTTTTGGTCAGTTCTCCTTCCACATTGTAAATTTTTGAGCAAGCAAGCACTCAATCTTTAATTTGGAAGGTAAGCTATTTGTGGCTAAAAGCATTTTCATAAACGGGTTCTACATTGAGAGAACCAAGTGTTAAAAGTTATAGGTGTCTAAATCGACTTCTCAAAAGAGCAGTTTCAGACATAGGTAACTTGTTGAGTTCATTTCTCAAGATACACTGGATCTTTTGGAGTGATTCAACTTGGAGAAGGTGCAGAAACTGTAGGCGACACCTTGTGAAAACATTCATAAAGAACTTTACACAATTGATAAGGTAATGAGAGAGATATGTGCAGCAGACTTTCTGTGTAGTCATCTCCTTCACAGATTTTTCAAAATCTTCATAATTAATCATTGATCTTCTAAAATTGGTGAAAGTTTGAGTTACTCTTGGTATAGAGGTGCTCTAATTACAAGAGTAGCTTTTTCTTTTGGAGATTAACACTCTCCATCAGAAGACTCAGTCATACCTAGGAATAGGGAGGTAGTAAAGAATACTAAAGTGCAGTGCAATCTCACTTTAGAAGAGTTACTCAAGGTTAGGCTAGAATTGTGGAAACATGTAGCCAAACAAGTGCCAGAGATAGCTAAACCGCATTCCCAGGTAGGATCTCATAGAACAGTGCTAGAAATTCCTCTAGACAAGATAGGAGACATGAGTGGAGGAGAGGAAGGAAACACGTATCTCCCCATTACACATCAGGGGTACACTACCAAGGAAATTTTGGACTCAGGTGCAGGAGTTGCCATTGCTACCACTTCCCTATGGAAGCGTTGGGGCAAGCCAGCACTCAACACCATGAGAATGAAATTGGAGATGGCCGATGGTCACATAGAGAGACCCTTAGGGCTGATAGAAGGAATAACTCTCACTACATGTGTGTTGAGTTCAAGCATACATTTACTATCTACGATTTTAGCAAGAACCAGGCCTATGAGATGATTTTGGGAAGACCCTTTATGCGGCAGTTGCAAGTGGTACAGGATTGGGGAACCAATTCCTTGTATTTGCAACACTTAAGTGTCATGAACAAAGTTAATCTCAAGGATTACTTTCATCGAGAAGTGCCTCCCATCCAATGGAACCCCATCCATAGAGCCAAAGACGATACTGAGTCAGTGCATTCTATAGGATCAGGATCCTCATGGATGCATGAAGACACCCACTTATGGATGTGCAAAGTGGTAGTAGAAGAGGAGAAGAGAGAAAAAGCTAGAGAGCTAGGTGCAAAAGAGACACATAGATCAATTCAAGACCCAGCCTATGCACCTGTAGTATTCCCTGATGAAGAATTTGAACCTCATGGTTGGGTAGAAATTTTAGCAACAATGGATGTAGCCATCAATGAATAACAATGGACACCCCACCGTGACGAGGATGGCTATGACATTTCCGTCTTCTCAATAGAGCCAATCATGGGAGACTCAATTCTAGAAGAATGCGAACCTATCCCTGATGCATTTGAGGATGCAAGTGCCTCCGATCTAGAGTCAATCATTATGGACCCACCATTTGCATCAGATGAAGAATACTTCTATGAAGTAGAAGCTCATCCTCAGACACACGAGGGGCTTATAAAAGAAGTGAGGTTAACCACACAAGTGACCGCTAAGAGCGAAGGCAAGAAAAGAAAGAAGAGAGAAATCACAAAAGAAGAGGAAGAATCTTTGTTTGAGGTCCCTGAAAACTTTAAGAAGTATGAAGTAGATGATAGGAGAGTAATGATAAGAATGCCTAAACATGAAGCGCAATCAGGGGAGGCCTATGATAACAAAGAAACCACCAAGAAAATAGTTTTAACCATAGAAGCAGGAGAGGAGAGATGCACTTACATAGGGCATGACCTGACGGAAGAAGAAGAGCAAGAGTTGATTGCCTTGCTAAGAGAATACAGAGATGTATTCGCTTGGAGCTACAAGGACTTGAAGGGTGTAGACCCTGACATATGCTCACACACTATTCCCATGACCTCACATGCCGAACCCTGTAAACAAAAGCCATACACATATAACAATAACTATGCTGCTAAGATCAAGGAGGAGATAGATAGATTGGTAGAAGCAGGATTTATCTATGAAATTGAGCACACTGAGTGGGTATCCCCCATCGTAGTTGTGCCCAAGAAGAATGGAAAGCTACATGTGTGCATTAACTTGAAGAAGGTTAATGCAACCACTATTCGAGATAACTATCCACTTCCTATCACTGAGCATCTACTAGAAAGAGTAGCAGGCAAGGAAGTATACAGTTTCCTTGATGGATTTTCTGGCTACAATCAGGTAGCCATTGCCCTAGAAGATGAGTATAAGATGGCTTCTGCCACAGTGGGGCATATTTGCTTTTCGAGTAATGCCATTTGGGCTTACCAATGCTCCTGCAACCTTTCAGAGACTGATGTGCCATGTATTTAAAGAATTCATGAGGAAGAATTTAGAGGTCAATGTTGATGATCTTTGTGCTCATTCCAACATTAGACAAACACATATACCTGAGCTCAAGAAAATCTTTGACAAATGTAGAGAATATCAAGTCTGTTTGAACCCAGAAAAGTGTGTTTTCATGGTCAGGCACGGCAAGATTCTAGAACACATAGTGTCCAAGAATGGCATATCTACGGACGAAGAAAAAGTGAAAGCTATGGCAGAGCTACCTAGGCCAAAGAATGTCAAGGAAGTACAAGCTTTCATGGGGCATTGTGGTTATTACCGACATTTCATACACATGTACACCATCATAGCAAAGCCTCTATACGGGCTTTTGACTAACTTTGAGTGAACTGATGAATGTGAAAACTCTTTCAGTGAGCTCAAAATAAGATTGTGTTCAACACCAATCTTGACCACACCAAATTGGAATAAGCCCTTTCATGTTCACGTGGACGCATCCAATTATGCTATTGGATGTGTACTCGCACAACCTATAGGCGAAGGTAATATGGATCTTCCAATTGCCTATGCTAGTAGACAGTTAAATGCAGCTGAACGGAATTATACCACTATTGAGAGAGAAGGATTAGGCATGGTGTACGCGGTTAAAAAGTTTAGACACTATTTGCTTGCAAATAAGTTTAAATTTTTTTACTGACCATCAAGCATTGTTATATCTCCTGAACAAGCCATGCAATATAGGTAGATTGGTGAGATGGTTTCTCTTGCTAATGGAATACAACTTTGAGGTTGTGGTGAGGAAAGGAAAGACTCACCTGAGAGCAGACCATCTCTCTAGGCTTACGTCTGAAGAAGCCCCACAAGGAGTATCAGATGATCTTCCTGATGCTTACCTGTTTAATTTGGAAGTTGTACCTCAGTGGGCTAAGACACTAGTGCCAGTATTGACATACGGGCCTAATCACCCAGTCATAAACACTCAAGATAGAGAGGTATTAAAGGCCCAAAAGTACCACATCATGGCAGGGAGTATGTACAAGCATACAGATCAAGGCATATTAGCCTGTTGTGTGGAAGAGGATGAGTACGCAAAATGGTTGCAATTAACACATGTAGGTGCATTAGAGCAACATTACTCAAGGCAACGAACCATAGAGACACTAAGGAGACTAGGAGTGCATTGGCCAACTATGGAAGCAGATGTTCATAGGTTGTGCAAGGAATGCCCAGTCTGTCGTATTAGACCACCTATGGAGCACGCAACATTGTACCAAGTGTCTCTAGTACTAGATTGGAGTGAACCATTAGTAGCCTTTCTGAGGATGAAAACATTCCCTCAAGACATGACTTTGGCTAGGAAAAGAAGTTTAGAACAAGAAGCCCTAGACTACTCACTCATTTGAGATAGCTTATACAAGCGTGGTAAGGATGGTTACCTAAGATTGTGTGTTCATGAGAGTGAATACCTTAAGATCCTGGAAGCTGCTCACCAAGGTGTAGCAGGAGGACACTTTGGACTGGATGGGGTGATCAAGGCAATTCTATTTGCAGGATTATGGTGGCCAACCCTTCACATGGATGCACATACCTATGTGAAACGGTGTGATGTTTGTCAGCAAACTCAGTATCTTATACGCAAAGATGAGATGCCTTTGAAATCTATGATGGGTGGACGTGCATTCTCTAAGTGGGGAATAGACTTTCTTGGTCCTATTAATCCCCCAGCTAAGGGTTCACATGTTGAATATATCATTGTGGCCACTGACTATCTAACCAAGTGGGTAGAGGTAAAAGCCACCTCAAAGAATGATGCCCAAACGTCAGCCAAGTTCTTATTTGAGAATGTGTTCACAAGGTACGGGCTACCTATCGAGCTAGTAAGTGATAGAGGGACTCACTTCTTGAATAAAGTTATTGAAAATCTGCTCCAAGAATTCTTGGTAGTACACAAGAAGTCTGCCCCCTATCACCCACAAGCTAATGGCCAGGCTGAGAGCACAAATAAGATTCTATGCAATGTGTTGACAAAACTAGTGAATAATAGACGCTCTGATTGGGACAAATAGCTACACCATGTTGTTTGGGCATATAGAGTTGCCTATAAAACGATACTCCAAGCCACTCCCTTTCAAATGGTATTCGGTCAAAATGGAGTGCTACCATTGGACTTCTTGATACCTACACTGAAACTAGCACAAGAGCATGATTGGACAGGCCATGAGCTCTCCTCTAGAATCTTTGATCTTGAACGATTGGGTGAAACACGATTGAGAGCGGCGGTAGGAATATACGCAACCAAGAAGAGGCAAAAAGCATATTTCGATGCACATGTGAAGGATAAGGGCTTAAAAGCTGGAGACCTAGTTTTGTTCTACACCTTGAAGCAACATGCACGGAAATTAGAGAAGAGAGGCTATGGACCTATGATCATAAATAGGATCTCAACGAGTGGAGCAGATCAGCTAGCTACACTAGAAGGTGATGTCCTCCCTAGTTACATCAGTGGATGCAGAGTCAAGTTATATCAAGAACCCCTGACTGAAGAGATGCTAAATCGACTCAACACTGCCAAGAAACGCAAGGTAGAAGAGAAACGAATTCGAGAAGAGGCACAGGCAAAAGCATTGGAATGCATCCGAAGGATGAAATTGAGAAGACAGGGCAGAGAGTGGCCTAGGACAGAGGCCTATGCAGCTCAAGGATATCATATGGCTATGTGTGAAGTTTCAAGTATTAACTCTCATAGAATAGTTGATCGACGTCCTTTTGTAACCTTAGAGATAGGACGAGTGCAAGGACTGTACGGCCCTTGACTGACTCAGGTGCAGCCTAGTGCTGTCAAACTTTCTTACTGTCGAGAATTGAACTTAAATGTCAATCCTGTGGAAGCATATCTCATAGGATTGGGAGGTGTGGAAACCCCTTGCATGGGCGAGGTGGAACTTCCCCTCTACATTCAAGATGTTTTAATGACAGTTAAAGTACTAGTGTGTCAAGATGAGGATCTCACTTAGCCTCTTGTCTTGGGTCAAGACTGGATCTATGATCATGCAGTCAACCTAATCCTAAGAAGTGGACTTCTTCAGGTCTGGGCGAATCGGAACCACATTACGCTTGAATTAGAGAATGAAGCACTCAAGAAACTAGGTCAGGCATGATCTCCCGATCCTTCCAGGAGTACACATGAAGATGACCATGCTATTCTTGTCCAAAACTATGTGCTGCAGAGGGATGATTATCTCAACAAAGAAGTCAAGGATACGATGGAACCCCCTTCTTTTCCAAAGGCCATCGAGATGCAGCAACCAAACGCAGATCAAATACAGAAGGAGCAGAGTACTACCTATGTTGGAGGCCAAAAGAAAGTACGAAGCAAGATGTCTCAGCCATTGAAACAAGTGTGGGTGCGGAAAGGCGAGCATCCTGTTGCAATCAAGCCACCAACACGGGCAAGACTTCTTATTGGTAGTCAACAACACGACACTAATAATAAGTCTTTCAAAAATTCTTCTGCAAAAGTGAAGTCTATTTGGGTACCCAAGAAGTCGATGAAGGCGGGCCCACAATCAAGACAAATTTGGGTGCCTAAGGCTTGCTTGCGGGCTCAAATAGTCACACCCAAACCACACCATGTACAACATGGTTCATTCACTCGAACAGCTGATACCCACTCTTACTCAACATGCACGAACACATATTTGTCCATGATCATGAGCAGAATCACTTGTAAATGGGTCCCTGAAAAGCCTCATTTCCAAGCAGACACTCTTCTAAAGCCCTCCAGAGTTTCCACAAAATCAAAACCAAAACCCATCCACTGTGTTTGGCAACCCAAAGCTTGTAATAAACCCCCCGACCTCCATTTGTAAATCCATCTCCACTTACTAACTACATCATTCCCACAATGCATCTTTCGATTCAGCTCTAGTCATGCACTAACTACGTGCACAATCACCGAGCACTCGCTAACATACTAACCTATCACTAAGCACTCATGTTAATGTTGTAACGGGGACAAAAATTGTTCTACCTTGTCCTTTACAATGTTAACACATTCTTCTATATTCTCATAGAACCAGAAAGCAAGCCATAACATGGCAGAAGCAGGAGGCACTAGTTCCCACGTAGGGTCTAGCACCCAAATTGTGGATATTGAAACGCTCCTTCTTGAACCACAACTCACCGAGAGGCCTTAGGAATTCAGAGCGGTGCATGTGCTTCCCATTCAGAATCCTTTGCAGGGGCACACGTCACAAGTTGGCAAACATGCAGACTGGTTCAGTGATGTTGCAGGTCCATTAGGAGAAGGAACATACTTCTGGGAAGCTGAATTAGAGTTTAGTGGAAAGTGGGGGAGGTATCATTTCTTCACCCGTGAATTCGAGAACTATCAGGATGCAGAAGTAATGAGATATGTCTAGACCAAGGCGGGATTGGATAGCTATTTTAGGGCACTCTTACCTAAGCCTGATTTCTTGCGTTGTTCCTATTTGATCAGTACCATTACCCCTAGCAGAGCTAAGGGAGGTGATAGTACTTTTGTGCTACCCTCACTAACCCCAGACCACGAGTTAAAAAGATTCAAACCGACCCTCAACCTAGTGCGGGAGGCCTTGGATATGCATGGGATGCACATTCCTACAGAGAAGGAAACAATGATCCCTAGAAGGATGAAACATAAAGATCTTAACAAGTTCATGGATATGGTCGCTATGACACCTAACATAGCCCTCCACCTACGTACAGTCATGCAACATTTTGCCTTTCCAGCACAGGAGCGATTCACCATGCCACCCAAAAGAATTTTGTTTAGCCTATATTTAGCGAAAACAGAAAATCTCACAATTAACCTCCCACACTGGATCGTCGATCAAATACACTTAGCACATCAGCGTTGGAATAAGAAACATAAGAATGTGCTTCATGGATGTTGTGCACTGACAAGGATAATTTACAGATGCTTAGCATATGATGTACCTATCCAAAGAGCCCTAGTGTGGTCCCGAGCCCAGGAATTCCAAAGACAGCTATCAACAACAGGGCCACCTTCAAAGAAAATGAGGGGTTCAGTTCAAATACCCTGTGCACAAGCAAGGGGTGCCACCCTCACACCAGAGGTGACACCACCTCAGACAAGACGTGTCTGACCATTTACGATTCGCCTTCCCAGACAGATTGCAGAAGGAACAAATTTAGTTTTCCCTCCGATTCCCATCAACTTGGAGTTCCCACAAGGCTACACCCTAGCTGATTTGAAAGATGAAGAAATCGCCCGCATGATTAATGAGTCTAACCTGGAGACAGAAGCAGAGCAGACCCAAGGACCACAACCCACTACAACAACTTCAGCCCCGACCCAACCGGAAGTAGTAGAAGTAGAAGAGGATGAAGAAGAGATAGAAGAAGAAGAAGCAAACGAGGAACATGATCAAGAATATGACAAACTTTCAGAACTAGCAAGTGCCCCAGCCTATTCGGCACAAATAAAAAGATTGTATGAAACCATGAAGCGAGTCCAGGAACATCACAAGCTGTCGCTCGAAACAGGCAAGGTGCTAATGAGCTAGATGTTAGGAGAGGAAGGCGTATATGAAATGTTTATTGAATCCATGAACCTGCACGCGGACGCGGTGGGCTTGGATGAAGCCATTCATTCAGCTATGGCTTATATCCATCGCTTTGAGAAACGGGTGCCTACCTGTCCCATGCGCTCCGGCAAGCAGATTCACATGAATGTATCAGCACAAGGAGACACTAGACAGACAGAGGAACACGAGGAGGCACCATCATCACCACCGTCACCACCTCTCACTACACAATTCACTTCACCACATGGCACTACCATCCCCACTTCCACCATTACCACATATGTCATGGGAATTCCTCTCTCTCCCGGCATCCAATTCGGAGGAGTTACCATGCCCACTTTCACAACACTATTCACGAACATCACATCCACCCCACCCACTATCCCCATCTACATGGTCACACACATGTTTGACACCATGGAAACATCACCAGCCACATCACCACTCCCTCCCCCCACGCAGCCCCAATCTCCCATACCCCCTCCACCCACATCACCACTTGACTCCACATCATTCACGATTCCCTTTCCCTTCCCCATTCCCCCTCCATCCTCTCCTTTCCATGCATTCTTTAATGTAAATAATATGTTTTTGACGTTACATGAATGTGTGTATCAACTACAGAGTGAGTATCAGGCTCTCGAAGACCGTCATCATCAACTAACTACAAATCACCAACAACTACAGAGGCGGCTTACAACTATAGAAGACAAAAATGCTGACCTCAATCAACACTACACCACACTCGAGCAGGCCCATCAAACCCTCCTGGAGACACCCCAACCATCACAGTTGCCAGTCGTCAAAAAACTCGAAGCTTTACTTGAAGTCTACCAAACAGATAATCTAAGAGTCCGGCGTAATTTGAACCTACTCAGAAAACACATGGCTACCGCCCTTGAAGAGAACAAGCGTCTGCAGAAGCAAAATGAAGAAAACCTAGAAGCCGTAATGGAAGGCTCGCCCCACGAGATTGACCCAGAACAGTTTAAAGCAGTCCCCTCAGATACAATGAAGACAATCCTGGAAAGCTATGCTGATCTAGTAGAAGCACATGATGATATGGAAAAGGAACGAGATGCACTACGCCGCCAGCTCAAGAACAGGAGGAACAACCCAAGGTCATAGAGACAGCATCGACTTCAGAGGAGGTAAAGGCATTAAAGGATCAGGTGGAAGAATTGCAAAAGAAGATACTTGAGCATGAAAGACAACCCTCTCCAATTATAGAACCAGAGCCAGATGAATTGGTGCCCATTGAGGTGGATGAGTCGTATGAGGAACCATATGTTCCTATGCCGATGCCAGGAGGTCAGCAAACCTCGGAAGGAGTGGACACCCTGGAAGTCGAGGCACCCGAATGGCTTCAAAAACTCGAAAAGACAACTAAAACCCACGAAGATCGAGTGGCAGTCCAAATCCAATCAATGTCTAAATTGGAGGACACTATCATAAACTCAGAATACTTCTGGAACATGTCACACCACCGCTGGATAGGCACTAACGATGATCAATACCTGCCCTATTGTGTTCTCTTGGCTGACTACAATGCGGAGATTCAACGATGATGTGGCAAAGCCCCGACTTTCGCCACACAATTTGGTCCTGACGATCTGCCTGAACATACCAAACAAGGGTCAACTTTTCAACCCACCTGGAGGATCCGTCTTCTTGAGACCTATCCCGAAATTGTTCGTACCTGGAATAACACGCAGCTATTTATCAAATATAACCCCTGTTATGTTCCAGTCCTCCGAAGATGCACGTGGCCCGAGTTTTCCATTGCTGTCAAGAATGTCAAAGGTTGTGCAAAGTGGTTAAATTATGTCTATCTAGCACCTCCACAAGGACCTCCCACCGTTGCTTATATGATTTCTACAATCCGTCACTGGAGCCTTCGACTACGGAACACACCTGATGTGATGGCACAGATGTGCATGGAGATCTTTGAATTAATGATGATCATATTCAGAACATTCAAAAACATCAAAGACCCCCATTTCTCAGGAGTTGGCTTCACTGCAGGCAACCTAGACCTGGTATATGACATGAGCACCACCCCCTCAATAAAGGTAATATATGCCTGACACGCAAGAATAAAATACCTCCCACCTTGCTTCAAGCAGACCTTCGAGGAGATGTTTGTCATAGGGTTCTAGGAATATCACTCAGAAATATTCGTACCCAAGCCCTCACATCTCCTCCAACTATTCGCTGTGGAGAGGACCATCCACTCAGATAAATTGCGGGTGCCACATCCAGATGTTCTAGGTCCAGTGGATTGGGATGCATTGTTAACAGATCTAGCACGGGGGCTGCGACTAGAAGAACACCACCTTGCTTCAGATGTGGTTCAATACTACATCCAATGCTCAGCTAGACAAGGGTCTGTCAGAGACGACATGCACGAGAGAGGGGGGGGGGGTGTTGGCAGTAGTCAAGGCACCCAAGGACTCACAAGACAAGGAAGCCAAAGAAGGGAGCCAGAGTGGAGAGAAGGCACAAGCAGGCAAAGTACTCAATGAAGATCTGGTAAATAGGCCATCCAAAATTTCCAACCAAACCTCAATTGAACAGTGATTTTCATCACTACCAGAATCTTGTAAATACCATTTTTGGATAGTTTTGCTCCATTTTGTGCAAGCCAAGGAGTCCTTGAACTTGAGGAGCATTAGAAGTACCTACCTATCAATTTTCATATTTTTTAGACTCCATTTGAGCCCTCAAATAGGTCCTAGAACCTAATGTTTAACTAGGCCGGACACTAGGTCTGGACAGGGCCAAAAGCTAGTCAAAAACTATAAATAGAGCTAGAGAGCTCATTTTTGAGGTTAGCTTGTAATAGATTTCAACTTTTGTATGAGCACTTTTGACTAATCTAAAAGAACTCCATTGTTTCTCTCTCTTTGTCTTGCCTTGTGTGCGTGTGTGTGTGTGTATGTGTGTGCATGTTGGTGTGCTTCTCACTCACACATTTGTGCCATCACTTGTTCGAGGTCTTCATACCATCCTCATGTCTTCTCGGATTGACATTAAAGGAGGTGCTACTCATCACTAAGCTACAGTGTGTATGCATATGCATGTGTGTATGCATATGCATGTGTGTATGCATATGCATGTGTGTATGCATATGCATGTGTGTATGCATATGCATGTGTGTATGCATATGCATGTGTGTATGCATATGCATGTGTGTATGCATGCACATGTGTGTATGTTTGCATGTGTGTATGCATATGCATTGTGTGTATGCGTATGCATTGTTTATGTGTGTATGCATATGCATGTGTGTATGCATATGCATTGTGTATGTGTGTATGCATATGCATGTGTGTATGCATGTGCATGTGTGTATGCATGTGCATGTGTGTATCCATGTGCATGTGTGTATGCATATGCATGTGTGTATGCATGTGCATGTGTGTATGCATATGCATGTATGTGTGTATGCATTGTGTATGCATTGTGTATGTGTGTATGCGTATGCATTTGTATGCATTGTGTATGTGTGTATGCATTGTGTATGTGTGTATGCATATGCATGTATGTGTGTATGCATATGCATTGTGTATGTGTGTCTACATATGCATGTATGTGTGTATGCATATGCATTGTGTATGTGTGTATGCATTGTGTATGTGTGTATGCATATGCATTGTGTGTATGCATATGCATTGTGTATGTGTGTATGCATTGTGTATGTGTGTATGCATGTGCATGTGTGTATGCATATGCATGTACATGTCTATGCATTGTGTATGTGTGCATGCATATGCATGTATGTGTGTATGCATATGCATGTGTGTATGCATATGCATTGTGTATGTGTGTATGCATATGCATGTATGTGTGTATGCATATGCATGTGTGTATGCATATGCATTGTGTATGTGTGTATGCATTGTGTATGTGTGTATGCATATGCATGTGTGTAAGCATATGCATTGTGTCTATGAATATGCATTGTGTATGTGTGTGTGCATTGTGTATGTGTGTATGCATGTGCATGTGTGTATGCATATGCATGTATGTGTGTATGCATTGTGTATGCATTGTGTATGCATTGTGTATATGTGTATGCATTGTGTATGTGTGTATGCATATGCATGTATGTGTGTATGCATATGCATGTGTGTATGCATATGCATTGTGTATGTGTGTATGCATATGCATGTATGTGTGTATGCATATGCATGTGTGTATGCATATGCATTGTGTATGTGTGTATGCATTGTGTATGTGTGTATGCATTGTGTATGTGTGTATGCATATGCATGTATGTATGCATATGCATTGTGTGTATGCATATGCATTGTGTATGTGTGTATGCATGTGCATGTGTGTATGCATATGCATGTATGTGTGTATGCATATGCATGTATGTGTGTATGCATATGCATGTGTGTATGCATATGCATTGTGTATGTGTGTATGCATATGCATGTGTGTATGCAGATGCATGTGTGTATGCATATGCATTGTGTATGTGTGTATGCATATGCACTTGTATGCATATGCATGTGTATGCATATGCATGTGTATGCATATGCATGTGTATGCATATGCATGTGTATGCATATGCATGTGTATGCATATGCATGTGTATGCATATGCATGTGTATGCATATGCATGTGTATGCATATGCATGTGTATGCATATGCATGTGTATGCATATGCATGTGTATGCATATGCATGTGTATGCATATGCATGTGTATGCATATGCATGTGTATGCATATGCATGTGTATGCATATGCATGTGTATGCATATGCATATGTATGCATATGCATGTGTATGCATATGCATTCGTATGCATATGCATGTGTGTATGCATGTGCATGTGTGTATCCATATGCATGTATGTGTGTATGGATATGCATGTGTGTATGCATATGCATGTGTGTATGCATATGCATGTGTGTATGCATATGCATGTGTGTATGCATATGCATGTGTGTATGCATATGCATTGTGTATGTGTGTATGCATTGTGCATGTGTGTATGCATATGCATGTATGTGTGTATGCATATGCATTGTGTATGTGTGTATGAATTGTGTATGTGTGTATGCATATGCATTGTGTGTGCATATGCATTGTGTATGTGTGTATGCATATGCATTGTGTATGTGTGTATGCATATGCATGTATGTGTGTATGCATATGCATGTATGTATGTATGCATATGCATGTATGTGTGTATGCATATGCATGTGTGTATGCATTTGCATGTGTGTACATTTGTATGTGTGTATGGATATGCATGTGTGTGTTTATACATATGTGAGTGTGTATGTATATCTATCTCTCTTTCTCTTATCTCTCTCTATGTCAATCGAAAACAAAAAAATCACTTACATCGATGTAATTGTTTGAATCGTGGTCGTCAAAATCCACTTGAAGTTGTCCTTCCTCGAATTTCCAAAGACTTGATCCAAAATCTCTTGCAAATTTCTAGAGAGAAGATATTAGAAAAGTAAAAAAATAAATAAAGAAAAAAGAGTGCTACAGTATGTGTGATATACTTACCAAAACTTCAGATCTAGAAAGATAAAGGTGTGCATAGAGAGAGAGGGAGGGGGAGAGAGAGAGAGAGGGAAGGAGAGAGAGAGAGAGAGGGAAGGATTGGCAAACTGAGATATGTTGTTTGCACACACAAAGTCGATAGTAGAGGATCTAATTTCAAAATGCGGAAATGTTGAATGTTTGATCTCAGGTCCGGTTAAAACCGAGCATCGGTATGAGCGTCGGTATGAGTGTCAGTATGAGGGTCGGTATGAGCGTCTGTATGAGCGTCGGTATGAGCATCGGTAATTTCCAGTAAGTTATCGACGCTCATACCGACGCAGTTGTTCTGAGGCTAAACGGTTTGCCAAAATATTCCGAGGGTCATATCGACGCTGACGCAGACCGTCAGTATGCCGAACGTCAGTATACCCTTGGTATGTTGTAGTGCAGCATGTGCAGAGGCTCTACCAATACGATTTTATGCTCTTGGAGATAGTATTGCTCTTCTTCTAATGGGAGCAAAAATTTTGCATGTCCTTTCCTAAATGTGATAGTGTTCTTGTCCCTGTTTTGTCAGACTTTAGCATTCCTTAACCAACGTCATCCCAATAGCAAATTATAATCCGGATTCTTCCCTTTAAGTTCTAGGACTACAAATGTAGTAGTGAATAGCACCTGAGAAATTTTGATGGGGATATCTTTAATCAGCCCCACTAGCTGCACTCACGATTCATCTGCCATGAGAACAAAAAATGGGGCTGGGTCAATTCGATTCTAACCCATATGTTTAAATGGAGTTGTGGAGCTAATGTTAATACTAGATCTGCCATCAATCAGAACCTTAGGGATGGCTTTATTTTTATATCTGATTGTAATTGTGGGAACTACATAGTCCACTATTTTGTCTGGGACATCTTTGACCATGGATATCGAAGGTTTTGAGACTCAGAGATGGCGAATATCTTTCGTGTAGTTTCTTTATGAATTTCTTTCGCAAAGCTGGAATGAGTTCCAATAAAGATCCTAATGACAATTTAATATGTGAATCTTGCAATAACTCGCAATACATACCATCCGTCGATGCTCTAGGGTATGAATCTCGTTGCTTATGTTCTGTTCAGAACTTCTATTTCCGAACCCTGATGGCGCTCACTTGATCATTAGGCGATGATTTCTGAACTTTGGAAACTACTGATTCAGCTAGAGGCCCAAAATTATCCTTTCCATTTCCTGTTTCATTTATCTCTTGAGTGGGTTTAACAGTTTTCTTATCGAGTTTACTATGTCGATCTTTACTAGAAGATTTTGCTAGGACTAGCTGAGGGTCTACATAATAGAGGGGTACTCGGCGGCCCACTATATTGCTTTTTTAAATTTTTGCTTCTACTCTGTTGGTACAAGATAATCTAATTTCTGTCCACTTTGATATTCTCGCCATGACCTAGTGACCACCGATGTTGAAAGTCCCAAAAATTCTAAGGTCACCACATTGGTCGTAGGTGCCTTGAGCTTAGCCTCCTGTTTTTGTTGGTCATATTCTTGGCTACATCGCGTTCCCATCTTCTATGCCCATATTGCCAACAAAATTGACATTGTATAGGTCGATTCCCTGAATTGTTTGGGTCTGGTTGTTGGAACCTCCGACCTCTACCGTATTCTTGAAAATTTTACTAGAACTCTCACCTTTGTTCTCGAACTTGTTTTGGTTTTGAGTACTGCGAAGATCTAGATATTCTAACATCTTAGTTGTCTTGCCACTATCCAGAGTGGACTGGTGGCTTGTATCCCGTCAAATTTCCTTTCCATGAAGGAACATCTACTTGTGCAAAAACTACTAAGGTTTTCCTTGCATTAAATTGGCATTCCTCCAGACTATGATTATTCTTATTACAGATTGGATAGAATACATGATTCAATGCACAATCAACCGTGATGTGGCGTGCATTCTTGCACCATAAACAATACAAGTGCTACAGTGGATGTGTAGTTTTCTTCATCACTCGATTGGTCTTCTCGGAGCCCAGATTGGCCAACTATATTTTTCGGTCCATCCTTGTTGCTAAGTTGATTATTTGATCAAGTGTACAAGTTTGATCTTCTGTGTTATATTCCAGATATGTACATGCTTGGAGGAACGAGAAGTTCCTTGCTCGGGGGATTGCCAAGGCCAAAAGCTAGAGAGTTCATACAAGGACCTACTCATGATGGCCAGATGAGTAGAGGGACCTTAGAGAGAACTCTAGATGGTGACAAGGCAACGGCTATAAATAGGCTGGGAGGTGAGTGCCAGGCATGTCATTCTCCACTTCTCATATTTTTCCAGAGATGTACATGCTTGGAGGAACGAGAAGTTCCTTGCTCGGGGGATAGCCAAGGCCAAAAGCCAGAGAGTTCATATGAGGACCTACTCATGATGGCCAGATGAGTAGAGGGACCTTAGAGAGAACTCTAGATGGTGACTAGGCAAGGGCTATAAATAGGCTGGGAGGTGAGTCCCAGGCATGTCATTCTCCACTTCTCATATTTTTCCAGAGATGTCTATGCTTGGAGGAACGAGAAGTTCCTTGCTCGGGGGATAGCCAAGGCCAAAAGCTAGAGAGTTCATATGAGGACCTACTTACGATGGCCAGATGAGTAGAGGGACCTTAGAGAGAACTCTAGATGGTGACTAGGCAAGGGCTATAAATAGGCTGGGAGGTGAGTCCCAGGCATGTCATTCTCCACTTCTCACATTTTTCCATGTACATGCTTGGAGGAACAAGAAGTTCCTTGCTCGGGGGATAGCCAAGGCCAAACGCCAGAGAGTTCATACGAGGACCTTCTCATGATGGCCAGATGAGTAGAGGGACCTTAGAGAGAACTCTAGATGGTGACTAGGCAAGATCCATGGTGGAGAGATGAGTAGAGAGACCTTAGAGAGAACTCTAGATGGTATCAGAGCCATGGTGGAGAGATCCATGGAGGGCAAGGTAGAGATGAAGGTGTACGAGTTCTCATGAGGAAAAGATGATCTTCTTCTTCATTTTGCAACGTGATCTTTTGGGCTTCTTCCTCTTCGAATTGAGCTTCTTCACCATGTTTATGGTGGTCGCTGCACATTAAAAGTAGGGTTGACAAAAAAAGAATGACGAGGGCGGCACTACTCGCGATTACAAGTGAGAATTACGTTCGCCTATTTTTTCTATACAGCTAGAAAACAAAGTGCAAGTTCTGGGAATCGATCTTGTGACCTCCAGTTAGGAGACAAGTGCTCTATCTACTTCACCAAATCGGTTTGATGATATATTATTACTGTTGTTTTAGTACTAGACATATTTGGTTGTTGCGCACGTTCCACAAAGACATAGGCTGAAAGATATAAGAAATAGATGAACGCATGTCAAGATAGAGAGAGGAAAAGAGAATAAAGAGAGAGAAAGAAAGAAAGACAAGAGAGAAAGAAAGAGGAGAAAGAAGGAGGAGAAAGAAAGAGAATGACATGCCTAGGACTCACCTCCCAGCCTATTTATAGCCCTTGTTTAGTCACCATCTAGAGTTCTCTCTAAGGTCCCTCTACTCATCTGGCCATCATGAGTAGATCCTCATATGAACTCTCTGGCATTTGGCCTTGGCTATCCCCCGAGCAAGGAACTTCTCGTTTTTCCAAGCATGTACATCTCTAGAATATAACATTTTGTGTACATGTAGAGCTTTTCTTTAATAATTGGTTGAAGTCCTTCAACAAAAAATTCATGCAATATTTCTTCTAAAGGACATTTGTCTATAAAGAATGGTCGCATCATGGATCTGAAGTCTGACACGTATTGTTCTACTATTCCTTTCTCCATCATATATTCGAGAGTAGCATAAAGCTACGAAATGCTCTTGGCAATCCATAATTGTTCTAAGAAAGCCTCTTTTAACTCATCGTAAGATGAGAAATGGTCTGGAGGGTACTCGATGAGCCATTTAGCTACATCGTGTGCCAACATAGCTTGGAATACCTAGAACTTATGGTTATTATCTTGTAAGTTACGATGATTATAGATATATTTTTGAATGTGCACACATGCACATCCGGGTCTTCGTCTGTTCTTCCATAAAAATGAATATAATTCAACCCTGGCAATTGATTTCTATGTGACATCCGGTCTTCAAACTCCTATAAGGTTGAGTCAAAGGAACTAGAGCTAAAGCCAAATCCGGATGGGGTTTGCTACCCTCACTTTGGCCTATTTTCGCAGGGTATTCTCCTTCCTGCTAGTGTCTCTACTATTCGGCTCCTCTAGCTTCCCCTTACCATGATGCCTTGGCTATCTTATCGTCTCTCCACTCAAAGATCCATTCCTATAGGAGTTTTGGAGGTAGAATTTTGTTTTCCCCCCAATATAGCAATTCTTTTAGGATATTGACTACATTCGTGAGGGTAATGTCTTCTAGGTTTAATGTTGTTAAAGTCTGCTGAATGAACTCGTCCAAATACTTGTGATGGGAATTACTTGTCAGATACTCCTTACCACTTTGTAACAGCATCAAACTAATCCGTGCTATGACTTATCACGGACCCCATCCCATCACGATTGTCAAATGTTTGGATAGTACTGCACTACAGTAATACAACATGAAAATATCCAAAAGGATGGGATCGAGAATCAAGATTATGATCGTAATACTACAATCATAACATGTGTTTATGTTCCTTTTAATTTCACTGCATAAACTTCAAGTAATTCAATGCGTTACCCTCAAGACTCTATACTCACAAAGAAACTTCATAAAGGAAATGATGATGGCAATAGAAACTACTTATTGATTATCAAGATTGTAGATGCATCATTTTGTAATACAACACAATGGCGCATCAACATACAAACTTCATCTATCAAACCTTTCTAGACTACGCCGCTCCATAGCATCTTGTACACTGGACTTCGCTCTTCGTAGTGTGATGTATTATAATGAACGACTCCGCACTTAGCATTCCTTCACACCATTCCATACTCCCAAATATAGAATCAACACTAAATATTAAAAATTTTGAAAACTCTTGTAATCTCAATAAAAATCCCATTCCCCTATTACATAGAAAATACATTTTACAAATAATGTGGTTTTCCACACCGGCTGCTAACGCTAGGGAAGAACGCAAAAAGCATGAGCAAAAAGGAGAAGCTTGGAGCACAACATTCAATGTGTTACAAGGTGAGTATACAAAAGATAACTAGTCCATTAGGTTAGTGAGGGTAGGAAAACCTCTTAGAGGGGGAAAAAAGGGTGCCCAAGTAGTCCTAAGTGTGTTTAGACACATCATTATCAATATATACTAAGACGAAATATATTATTTATATTAGCAAAGTTAGATCTTTCAGAAAAAAGACTAAGATCATGAACAATGTTAGATTTTACAAGTTGGCATTTAAGCATAAGATGAATATTCTCGTAAAAACATGCCCATTTTATATATCTATAAAAGTTATGATTGATTGAGCAATAGATTTATTCCTTGTTGATCTATCTTTATTAGAACTTCATAACCCCTCAGATAATGTTTTCAAATTTCTAATGCACATAATATGAGGAACAATTCTTCATCGTATGTACCATAATTCTTTCATGATGGCTCAATTTTTGTATTTTCAAAAGAATAAGATTATCATTTTGCATTAACTTGCACATATGATGCCAAAACGACTAGCATCAATCACTACTACAAAGAATGTTGCCCAAAATCACATAATTGCAAGATATGTCATGTGTGAGAGTGCACTTGAGTATTTTCCATTAGTTGTATTGTGGTTGTTCCCATTTTATATTACCTTTTTCTTCATTAATAAAGTCAATTGAAGAGCCAAATATAAAAATTTCTTTTAAAATTATGATAAAAAATAGATAATCCAAGGATAGATCATAGTTTATAGAGAGTTTTAGGAATAGGCCAATCTTGATTAAATTTCTTGATATCAACATGGACTCAATAAAAAACTATATGTCCTAAATATTCAATTTCTTCTTGAAAGAGGAAAATCTTTTGAAGATTAGCATACAATGTTTTTTGCATAAAATATAGAAACTTTATTCAAATGATTTATTATGATGATCATCAATTTTAATACGTTACAATAGCATCAAAGAAACAAGAATAAAATTAATCTTGATACTCGTAACATATGCTTTTCATCATTCTTGCAAATGTTGTGGAGACACTAGTCAATCGAAAAGATATGAATAAAACTTCATCATGACTAGTTTGAGTTCTAAACGCAATTTCATATATTTCACTCTTTCATGCATGAATTTGATGATAAGTAGATTTGAGAAAAATTTTATTGAATACATTAATCCTCTTGATTTATTAAGCAAGTCATCTACAATTACTTTATTCAATGCACAATAATCTATGCACATCCTATAAAGTTTTTTCTACTGCACATCCTATAATTTTTTTCCACTAAAAACTAGGAGTTTCAAAGGGGAAGAACTAGATCTTATAATGCATATTGCAAGTAAATATCTAACTTAACTTTCTACTTCTTTTTTATGCAATGATCCAACCTATAGGCCTATAGGTTGTTGCATATGGAGGAGCACTACCAAAAATAAGGTCACTGATATTGTGTAAATCTTCTATAGGTGATAGTTTTGATGGATAATGAGATAAAGATAATCATTATAAAATTTTTGAATGGTTTATAGACCTATGGAATTTTAATGTTATGATCTTTAATAGTGTTAACAAATAGAATGTGGAAATTATGGCCTTTACAAAGTGCACGCTTTGCTTCTTTGCAACTAAAAAGGAAAATATTTAAATGTCATGCATTGCAATCAAAGTATATGTTATCCTTTATGTTCTCCAATATTATAGTATGTGTATTATAATTCAATTACGGTTTATATTTATTTAAAAGCAATTAGAAAATTCATTTAACCTTTATAGAAAGCTATAGAAATATGAATATTCTAAAATTCACCTAACATATTTGTCCCCTTGAAATTGAATTTTCACTTTATTAAGATATGGAAACAATTCTAATTATGAATCATGATCCAATTATTGAGATAATAAATCATGTGAACTACCATCATCATGCAATAAAAGCAATTTTATCCTTAATAAATTCTTTCATAGAGAGCAAAGAATGAATCAGATCTTATTACCCATAGTGTCACTACAAGGAATATAGGCGTATAGCGACGGTTAAGGCGACATTATTTCGTCGCTATAAAATTGCAACATGCGTCGTAATTAGCATCACGCGTGGACCATCGATTAAACGACGAAGTGAACGACGTTTTTTGCAATTTGTGGCGCGACGGGGCTGCAACGTCACATAAGCGACGCTCTTTTACGTCGCATAGGCGATGATGTTTGCCGTTGCTTATGCAACGCTCTTTTACATCGCATAGGCGAAAATGTTTGTCGTTGCATAAGCGACGCTAAAAAGATGTCGCTTATGCGACGACGAGTAGCATCGCTTAACTATGGTCTGTTGATGGACAAAAATTAAAATGTTGGAGGCTCTTCGATCGGAATTTTCACACATCCGATCAAAGAGCTCTCCAACGTTCGCAATTGTGCGGCGCTTACGAGCTGAAGCAAGTATATGCAGAATTGTTGTTTTGCCTAAGCTCTCTCTTATTGTCTCGCTCTATCTCTATTCCTCTCTTTCTACATCTTTCTCTCTTTGAATTATCTCTCTCTCTCTCTCCTTGTCTTTATTGCAGGTTATTCAAGAAGCTAACGAAGCAAAAAGTATCATTTGAATTGTGTTATTTTCATTAGATAGCATACTCACACTTATTGATATGCACTTATACACTTATACACTTATACATGATGAAGATGCACTTTCACACATATACACATATACACATATACACATGCACATACACACGCATATATACACACAGATACATGTGCACATACACTTAGATATACACACATATACACATGCATATGCACAAACATTTCTACAACCACATAAAAAGATTTACATGCATGCATTATTGCATATATATATATATATATATATATATATATATATATATATATATATATATATATATATATATAAATACACACATTAACATATACGCAAATACATGTATATGCACATCCACATGCATGCACATTCAAATGCATGCACATGGATGCAAATGGAAATGCATCCACATACACATGCATGTTTCATACATATACACATGCATATACATACATTATAAACATATATACACATATATATATGCACATACATACACACACATATACACATGCACACACACTTGCACATACCTACATATACACATATACATGCACATACACACATATACACATAGAGTTACACATATACATGCACATACATATACACACATATACACATGCACATGCACATACTCATACACACATATACACTTACACATGCACATGCACATACATACATATACACACACATACACATGCACATACATACATATACACACATACATATACACTAAGGTACACACATATGAATGAATTAAATAATTAAAGTATTAAAACACATATACAAATGCACACACACATGCACATACCTACATATACACATATACATGCACATACACACATATACACATAGATTTATACATATACATGCATATACATATACACACACATACACATGCACATGCACATACTCATACACACATATACACTTATACATGCACATGCACAATCATACATATACACACACAAACAAATGCACATACATACATATACACACACATACATATACACTTAGGTACACACATATAAATGAATTATATAATTAAAGTATTAAAACACATATACACATGCACACACACATGCACATATCTACATATACACATATACATGCACATACACACATGTACACATAGAGTTACACATATACATGCACATATATATACACACACATACACATGCACATGCACATACTCATACACACATATACACTTACACATGCACATGCACATACATACATATACACACACATACACATTCACATACATACATATATACTACATACATATACACTTAGGTACACACATATGAATGAATTATATAATTGAATTATTAAAACACATGCTTAATATAAACAATAATAACAATCAATAGAACAAAACTCTTCATTACTTAATACCATACACATAATTCAAAACATAACTGAAATGAAATATATATATATATATATATATATATATATATATATATATATATATATATATATATATATATATATATATATATATATATATATATATATATATATATATCAATGTAAATACATATAATCCAATGTCATAATCAACTAAAATCCTAATCATCATCATCATGATCATCATCATCATCAGCAATATCATGATCATCCTGATCTTCCTCATCCTCATCGTCATGATCACCCTGTGATGATCGAGATCGTCCCTCGTGTGTCAGTCTCTCCACCTCATCCATATTTGTCTCTCCGTAATACTCTTGTATTACATATAACAAACATAAATAAATAAAATAATTGAACCATTCATAAAAATAAAATAATTATATAAAATTTAAAAATACTCACAAAGGCATCAGGATGATCGTGCATATACTCGCTCAAACGCCGATATCCAAAATGTGTAGCATACTCGATCTCATCTTTCATAGGATATCCGCCATAATCCTTCCGCTGCAATGAAACAAATAAAAAACATTAGTTACTTGCATTTTAACTAAAATAAAAAATATACTCACAATAACACATATACTTACAAATGTAGCTACAAAACCATTATGGCCCATTTGGCCTAGGTGCGATGTGTGGTGCGACTCCACTCTCTTCTTTGCAGCAGCCTATTTATTCAAGAAAAAAAATACATAAATTAAATGTAAAAAATTACTAAAATATATAAAAATTATAAATATAAACTATTAATTTGTGTACCTTCTGCTGAGGAAATGACTCTTGAAGACGTAGCTTTCTATGAAAAAACTGCCACGACTCAGGTGGTATGTTAGCTCGCCTCTTATTTTTTTCGACTATACAATATCTCTTGTTAATTTAATCTCAAACAGAAAAAAAATTAGAATACATACACATATATACACACACATACACATACACATACCCACATACACATATACATGCAAACATATACGCATATATATATATATGTATACATATGCACATATACATACATATAACATAAACACACATATACATATCCACATATATACGTACACACACATGCATCCATATACACTAATTCATACAAAATACATGCAATTATCCCACAATAATGTGTAGTTGTGTATATGTGAATATATGTGTATGTGTAAATGTGTATATGTGAATATGTGTGTATGTGTAAATATATATATGTGAATTTTTTGTGTATGTAGATAATCAGATTATTAATATCAAATACCATTATTTGTAGATTTTGATCAATGAGATGGAACTCCACCACCATCTCCTCATCGTGTAATGACTTTATACTGTAAGTATATCAAATATTTAATTTTAAATATATTTGATGGATACATAACTTTTTTTTTTTGTTTCTTATTATGTGCAGATTCTGATCAATTAGAGGGTACTCCACCACCTCCTACCCATGCAATGACTTCACATGTGTCCTCTGATAGGAATTATGATGAATTTTACTATGAAGAGCATATTATATGTTGGTGTAGCTCTTGTTATGGCATGTATCGAAGACCACGATTGGAATGTATTGAACATGAGGCAGAGTATGGTACTTTTGAGTGTGCACCATCACCTAGTCAACGTGATAATGCTTGGGTATGTATTTTCTATATATATTAATGTCATTATTTTATTTAAAAACCATATATAAAATCAAATTATTATTGATATACAGGAATACTTGCTCGATGATGATGATGATAATAATTTTTCTCATAATGTTAATATACCTCATACACGTCATGGACTTGCTGTTCATCAATTACAAGCAGAGGTTTCTAGAAATCCTCTACCTCCTAGTTTAGAGAATGAAACGGCTGGAGATTATCCATTGCCAGCTCGTGACCGTTCTTTAGTACAAACATATGATAGAAGAAGATATGGAGGATGGAATAGAGGACCACTTCCTTTAGATGGAGAGGTTTTCATCTTTTGGGGTAATCGCTATATGATTGCTCCATCCACTATTACTAATGCTGGTCGTGGTCTCTTTATTGTAAAGGATTTGTATGCGCCTCCGAACTCTGAAGTCACTCTTATGTCATTTTGTGGTCCTATATATGGATGGGGAGATTGGCATCGAGTTTCACGTTATGTTCAAAGCATGAGTACTTATGGAATATGAATGCAGCATCCCTTACTAGTAGAAGGATTTTACATGCAGAAAATGAAAGATTATATATTGATGGAAGACCTTACACACATGGAAATATAGCAGGTTTAATAAATAGTAGTCGAGGGTTACATAATAGTTCAAGGACTAATTGCACATTTGAGGAGCGTGAAAATAGTCATGAATCACCATACATGAGTAGAGATGTATCAAGATACATAGTTGTCAATGCTATTACTACATTACATGTTGGTGATGAACTATTAGTGAATTATGGATGGCATAGACCTCCAAGAGCACCTTTTAGCTAGAGAGAATAAAAATTTTCTATCCATATTCAATAAGTTATATACTTAATTTTATATTTAAAGTTTAATTTTTATTCATTTATGGAATACTAATGAATTTTATTTATATGTGTAGATTCCAACGTATGATGTTGATGATATTCCTCCATAGCATTCACAATTACCAGTAAGACCTTATTTATCAGAAGCTTCCATAAGGAGGCTATGCAAAACTAATCCTGTGCAATATGCAAAGTTGGAAGATCTATATTCAAAAGACGATAAAGCACAAGATTTGTGTGACAATGATGAAGATGATGGCATGGCATATTTTATTGAGGATCGGTATCAAAATGACAGTGAGAGCATTGATATTTCTAAGAATGAGAAATATCTTCGAGAGGAATGTCTAAAGCATGTATATGAAGGAAGTCGTTTGGCACGACTAAGTGCGAGCTTACTTATTCTCAACCTTCAAAATCGTTTTGGATGGAGTAATGTATCTGTTTTGACACTATTAAGGTATAATTTTCAATATTATATATATATATATATATATATATATATATATATATATATATATATATATATATATATATATATATATATATATATATATATATATATACCTGCATGTTTTTATTCTTACTTTAGATAAGGTAAGAACAAGAACTTGAATTCAATGGACACTTTTTGTCTACGCATCTTTTATACCTATTAATGCATCTTTCAAAATATTCACGAAAAATTTGATTGTTTGGATGGCAGGATACGATTGTTTGTTTTGGAGGATATGACTTCATATCCTCCAAAACAAACAATTGTATCCTGTCATCCAAAACAATCAAATTTTGCGCGAATATTTTGAAAGATGCACATAAGCATACACATATATAAAATTATATGCATATATATATATATGTATATTTATTTATTTACTTTTTTTAATATATCTTTTTTTGATAAACTTACAGGTTATTATCTAAAAAGTTTTTACCAAGTCAGAATATTCTTCCTACCTCACATGATGAAATGAAGAAGATAATCAAAAATCTTGGTATAGATTATCAATGTATACATGCATGTCCTAATGATTGTCCTCGATATAAGTGCGAAGAAGGTAAAATCCCAAAAAAGGTATTGAGACATTTTCCATTGGCTCCACGGATTAGACATATGTTTCAAAGCCCCGAATTATCAAAGCTTTTGACTTGGGGACATGGACACAAAAGTACTGGTGGAATAATCAGAATTCCTCATGATAGTGTTGCTTTTCAGCATATTGATTCTACATGGCCTAAATTTGCACAAAATCCACAGAATCTAAAGTTAGGAGTTGCATTAGATGGGGTTAATCCATTCTCCATGAAATCCAGTAAATGGTCAACATGGCCAGTGGTAGTCATAAACTACAATCTTCCTCCATATCTTAGCATTAAAAAGGAACATTTAATGCTTTCACTTTTAATCCCATGCAAAAGACAAGTTAAAGATATGAATATATATCTTGCTCCTCTCATTGACGATCTTCAAGAGTTATGGAGAGGTATTAATGTCATTGATGTATCGAAAAGCATCAATGAAAGACATATTACGGTTCGTGGTATTGTGGCTTGGACTATTCACGATTTTCCACGATATGGTGTTTGTTCAAGTATTGATGTAATCTTTTTATTCAATATGCATGTAAATAAATATGATTTAATCTAATTATATTTTTATCATTTTCCATGATGCATGAATATATACAAAGGGTTATAAAGCTTGTCCATATTGTGGTGATTGGTTGAGATCAATCTATAGTAGGAATCTCAACAAAAATATTTATCTTCGACATCGACGATTCTTGCCTGATGATCATCCATTAAGATCTAAAAGAGAAGCGATACATTTTAATGGAATTCTTGAAACAGGTTAGTGTCGAAAACCTATGAAGCCTATGGATTGGTATAAAAAATGGATAGATGGACCTCTGATAGATCCAGAAGCAGAAATCTTCAGTGATGATTCAGATAATGAGTATGTGAATAGAGGTAAAGGAAAATTGGCACTCGCAGAGAACATATCAATATGGTATTCTTTGGAGTATTGGAAAGAGCTAAAGTATGTCATCTTCTTGATCCTATGCATATATTCAAAAATATTGGTTATTCACTATGGAAGCATCTTCTTGGACTAAAAGATACCACAGAATCAAGGAATGATTTGAAAGATCAAAAATCCAAACCAAAGTTATGGCCAGTTTTTGATAGACATCGACAAGAAACGACTTATGCACCTGCTCCTTGGGTACTTACAACAAAAGAAATACAGACTATCAACAATAGAATTCAAGTGATTAAGACTCCTACAGGATATGGAGCATGTTTTCAAAACATGTTTACTATGGATGATAAGAGCTTATCTGGGTTAAAGACCCATGACTGGCATAACTTTTTGAAACATATTTTACCTTTTGTTATCGATGGATGTACAATGAAAGGAGTATGAGATGTGATATATCGTCTTGGATCACTTATAAGGTAATTATGATACTTTTATATTTAATATGTATGAATATTGGATATATTTTATTTTTTAATTAACTTCCTTATAATTGTTTTTATGATATGTATAGGTGGATTACATCCAAAGAGATTGACAAAAACTCAATCCCACAAAAAAAACGTGAATGCACAGAGCTACCATGTTTGATGGAGAAAGAACTTCCTACTTCATTTTTTGATATTCAGGTTCATTTATTAGTCCATCTTGTAGATGAAATAGAGATTGTAGGTGTTGTCAACACTCGAAGGATGTTTTGGGTCGAGTGATTTATGGGAGTATTAAAAGGTTATGTGCGACAAAGAGCGAAACCAGAAGGATCCATGGCAAAGGGTTGGGTGCTTGAAGAGTGCATGTATTATGTTAGTGAGTACCTTGAAAGAGTTCATGAAGAAGCTCCACGTGCATGGACCAACGAGTCTTCTTCAAAAATAACAGATGAGGTATTATTAGGTAAGGGGGTTCCATTCTTATTTACATTTCAAGAAAAAAATGATGTTTCTACTTTTGTAGCATATAATAGTGAATGCATGCAAGCATTCCTTAGCGAGTACAAGGAACTTCAAAATCTCCGAAGTAAAGGGCAAGAAAACAAAAGATTTAGATATAATCTTGATAATAATGAGATTACAGATATATCTTCTTTCACGGATTGGCTATATAGTTGTTTGCAACGCGCCAACGCAAATAATGAAGAAATTTCAGATGAGCAAAGAGAGTTAATGATAGGTTGTGAACGAAAGGTAATTTTATTAAAATAATATTTTATTTTTTTCATATATGTATGTTAGTTTCTATTTACTAATTGAATTTATTTTGCAGGCTCGAATGTTCACTAATATGTGGGAATTTGGACAGCATATTAGAATCAAAGCCATTGATTCTTTACGTAAAACAGAGGATTCTAGTATTGTTGCTTCTTTCAAGAAACTATCACGTGCTAGCTCAAAAGACACGAACCTTATAGATAGCGAACTTGGTTACGAAGGAACTATTGCTAGTATCTACAAAATTTCATTTCGTACATTCAAACAGGTATAAAAAAGTTTATATTTTTTTTATACAGTTAGTTATTTTTTTAAGCACCTAATAATGGGTTTTTGTTGTTATATATTTTGATAGGTCACTTTGAAGCTTGACTGGTTTCGAGCGGAGTATAAAGGTAGTAATTCCACATTAAGAAAGGAATTATCTAGGTTTTGGGCAATTGATTCTTCCAAGGTAATGCGATCTACTAAAGAACCATATATTCTTCCTAGGCATATTGAACAGGATTTTTTTTTATAAAAACCCAGATGCTCATCCTTGGTGGCAAGTCATTCATGTGCAACCTAGAGGTAGGTCATTGTTTGAACAGTTTATTGTTAGAGAGAACGAAGAAAGTCCTCTTGATGATTCAGCATCAGATACTGATACATCAACATCTGAAATAGAAATTAGAATCATTATACGTGATAATGATACTAATCTTTTTGTTGAAGAGGATAATCCTCTACATGCTGATTCTACTAATGAGGAAGAGGAATTACCCGAAATAGATATTAATCCATCAATAGATGATGTGATTCATGAGAACATAGATTTAACAATAGAAGAATCAAATGAAATCAATAAGGATAATGAAGATGAGGCTATATTAATGTATTACCAAAATGATGGCAATAATAAAAACATGTGAGCAGATTAGATAGTAAATTCTACTCTAGTTATCTGTCAATAACTTGAAGCTTCTGAATGGATATCACATAATAGATTTTTTTATTAACTTGAATAACGATGAATCCTACTAGAGAGATGAAATCATGTTCTTCTAAGTTAGAACATGAAGCTCGGGGGTATGCCTAATTATTTTATATATAGCTTTATCTTCGAGGAGCAAATTTTTATCATGTATGTATGCATATGTGTGTGTATTCATGTGTATTATATGTATACATATGTCAGTATGCATATATATGTATTTCATGTATATGTATGTGTTTGCATGTGTGTGATATATGTATACATGTGTTAAATATGCATATGTGTATATATGCATATGCATTTATGTAAAATATTCATGTATTCATGTAATATATGCAAGTGTTTATAATTGTGTACATGTATATATGTATATGTGTCTATGTGTAAATATGTACATGTAAATATGTATGCATGTATATATATGTTTATGTGTGCATGTAGGCATGTATATGTGATGTGTACATGTATATATGTATATATGTCTATGTGTAAATGTGTACATGTAAATATGTTAGTATGTATATATATATTTATGTGTGCATTTAGGCATGTATGTGTGATGCATAATATATCTACTCCAATTTATATTTATGTATCCTATCTACATGATGTGTGTATATATTTATATATATTATGATCCTTGTTGATTCAAGTAGCTATATATAGAGGCATAAGGTTGGGAGGAGAGACATCTCTCTAGTAGGATGTCGAAGGAATAGATGCAATGTGTACATATACTTCAAACATATGGCTAAAAGGTTGAATTAGAGTTTTTAAATTAGGGGTTTTAAAACCCTAATATCAAAATTAGTATTTTCAATTTAGGATTTTGGAAATAGGATTTATTTATTTATTTATTTATTTATGTGTATGCATGTGTTGTGTGTGTATATATGCATGTGTATATGTATACATGCATGTAAATATGATTATATGAGTCTATGTGTGTGTACATATGATTATGCATGAGTATGTGTATGTGAGTATGTGTATGTGTATGTGTCTATGTGTATTCATTATATGTGTGTAACCGCATGCATGTGTATGTGTGTGTAAAATGTGCATGTATGTGTGTGTATGTATAAATGTGCTTGTATATGTATATGTGTGTAAATGTGCATGTATGATGTATATGTGTGTATCTGCGTGTATTTATACCTCTAGTCTCACTCTTCTCTCTCTCTCTCTCTCTCATATACATACATACATGCATAAACACACATACTCATATCCATATATATATACATAAAAGCAGTGCATACCGTGCATTATCGCGACGATGAGCCATAAGTGTCCGCATCTCTTTTAGACACCACTTAAGCGACCATCCTCTCCCAAACTCTGTCTCAAGTGAACTAAGTACGTATTTTTTATCCCTCTCATCATGCTCACTACAAAAAAAAAACATAATGTAAATAAAACATAAGATATTTATTTCAATTTATATGTAAAATTTTTACTTACTTCCACGGTAATTGGACAAAGCGCAGGTAAGAGTCGCATAGTGCCCGCATCCTTCTCTTGAAATCCAATCCATTCCCTATGTACACAATGTTCCCCTGTGGCTCTATATCGCACTCTAGTCCTAAGTTGCCTATGCATGTCCTCATAGGTAACTCTGCCCTGTTATCACATGCTAGAGGTGGTATAGGTGTCTTGAAAATAGATAGATAAAAATAAATAAAATTATGTGTTATAATATCATTAAAAAAACTTTATGAAAAAAAAAACATACCTATGAGCAGATAGCCCTCTTCCTGCATGTGGAGCCGCAGAAGAGCCCTCGTCTAATCGCTGGGTAAGCATCTGGATCGTATAGTCTAGCTCTTCATCAGACATCTCTGAGTAATCACACATTATGGCCCCTAGAGTATCAAACGGAACTCTTGCTCTCATAAGACTTTTTATGAGAGTGAGTTTCGCCTTTCTCTCTCTACTGGGATCCATAATACCTACCATATAAAACAAAATGTTTAGAAATCAATATAAATACGTGTACATATGTATGTGTGTATGCATTAAGTATGTGTATGTATGCATGTGTGTGTGTATGTATGTGTGTGTATGTGTGTGTGTATGTGTGTATGCATGTGTATTTGTGTGTATGTGTCTATGTGTGTATGTGTGTGTGTATATGTGTGTGTGTATGTGTGTGTGACTATGTGTATGTGTGTGCATCTATGAGTGTGTATGTGTTTATGTGTGTGTATGTGTCTATGTGTGTGTATGTGTCTATGTGTGTATGTGTCTATGTGTGTATGTGTATGCATGTATGTATGCATATGTGTGTATGTGTGTGTATGCATTATGTATGCATATGTGTGTGTATGCATTATGTATGTGTATGTATGCATGTATGTATGTATGCATATGCATATGCATTATGTATGTATATATATGCATGTATGTGTATGTGTGAGTATGTCTCTCTATGTGTGCGTATGCATATATGTGTGTGTGTATACATATATGTGTGTATGTGTGTATGTGTGTATGTGTGTGTGTACATGTGTTTGTATGTGTGTATGCATGTGTATGTGTGTATATGCATCATTATGTGTGTATGTGTCTATGTGTGTTTGTGTGTGTGTATATGTGTGTGTGTGTGTCTATGTGTATGTATGTGTGTCTATGAGTGTGTATGTCTTTATGTGTATGTATGTATCTATGTGTGTGTATGTGTCTATGTGTGTATGTGTATGCATGTATGTATGCATGTGTGTGTATGCATGTGTATGTGTGTGTATGCATCATTATGTGTGTATGTGTCTATGTGTGTATGTGTGTGTGTGTATATGTGTGTGTATGTGCATGTGCGTCTATGTGTATGTGTGTGTGTCTATGAGTGTGTATGTGTTTATGTGTATGTATGTACCTATGTGTGTGTATGTGTCTATGTGTATGCATGTATGTATGCATATGCGCGTGTATGCATATGTATGTGTGTGTATGCATCATTATGTGTGTATGTGTCTATGTGTGTATGTTTGTGTGTGTGTGTATATGTGTGTGTGTATATCTGTGTGTGTATGTGTATGTGTCTATGTGTATGTGTCGCTATGCGTCTATGAGTGTGTATGTGTGTGTATGTGTCTATGTGTGTGTATGTGTCTATGTGTGTATGTGTATGCATGTATGTATGCATATGTGTGTATGTGTGTATGCATTATGTATGCATGTAAGTATGTATGTATGCATATGCATATGCATTATGTATGCATATGCATATGCATTATGTATGCATATGTGTGTATGTGTGTATGCATTATGTATGCATATGTGTGTGTATGCATTATGCATGTGTATGTAAGCATGTGCATTATGTATGCATGTAAGTATGTATGTATGCATATGCATATGCATTATGTATGCATATGTATGCATGTATGTGTATGTGTGTATGTCTCTCTATGTGTGTGTATGCATATATGTGTGTGTATGTGTGTGTATATGTATATGTATGTGTGTATGCATGTGTAGTATGCATCATTATGTGTGTATGTGTGTGTATATGTTTGTGTATGTGTGTGTGTGTCTATGTGTATATGTGTATATGTGTGTATCTATGAGTATGTATGTGCTTATGTGTGTGTATGTGTCTATGTGTGTATGTGTCTATGTGTGTGTATGTATCTATGCATGTGCATTATGTATGCATATGTGTGTATGCATTATGTATGCATATGTGTGTGTATGCATTACATATGTGTATGTAAGCATGTGCATTATGTATGCATGTAAGTATGTATGTATGCATATGCATATGCATTATGTATGCATATGTATGCATGTATGTGTATGTGTGTGTATGTCTCTCTATGTGTGTGTATGCATATATGTGTGTGTATGTGTGTGTATATGTGTTTGTATGTGTGTATGCATGTGTAGTCCTCCTAATCCTTAATCAGACCATTAGAAACAAAAAACTTATTTTTTTTTTGGTTACTAAGCATAATGCAACCACTATCACATGTTTCAACATGTAAAATGTCGCCATTATGCGACAAATAGAATTTAGATCTAATAATTCCATAAATGGTATTAAATCCTTATAAATTTTTCATGATTATGCCTCATAAATATTAGAAATCCGTGTAGGTATGTGAAGATAAATTATTTACTCTTTTGTTGATAGATGTTTTTTGTTCGTGTTTTTTTTTTAATAAAAGGAAGTTCGAACTTAGCCTATTCTCCCGTACTTTAATTAAAATAAAGAAGAAAAGTTAAAGAGAATGGGACTAGTGCCCATTGGACCGCCCAATTCCCACACTGCAGGGGAGGAGTATGTCAAGCTAGAGGGCATTACAAATGAGGCAGATAAATCTATCATCGCCCTCATGTGGGACCCATTTGGGTTTCAGCTTATTGTTTTCGAGGAGATAAATACAATGGTGTCTAAACGGTGGAGATCTCTTATCTCGAGAGATTCTATTACCTCGAAGAAAAAAGAATTTCTCGATCCACCATTCCTTAGGAGTTTGGCCAAAATTGATAGCACATCGCTCCCTCCAAATCTTCCAAAGAGTCTCACCCCTGATGGCATTCCACAGCCTTGATGAGCAGCCGACCACGTCACCCAATAACACCTGTTGCCAATTGATTTGGTTCGTGAGTCTCAATACTCGGGTCACTTGATGCCAGATAACACGGGACTTGGGTCAATTGAAGAACATGTAAGCTAAATCTTCGATGCATCGATGGCAATGCTTGCACCATGGCGGCATGCCACAGATTTTGTTAGCCCTTGCATTGGACCTGATGCCTTTGTGCAAGATCTGCCACATGAGAACGGACTTTTTGATCTCAATTAGGGGGTGCCAAATAGACATGAACTTTAGTTCCCATCGAATTTTGGTCTAGGAAAGGCACCATCTCTTGTTAAGAGTGTGATGAATATCTAAGTTCTCTTTGAAGTTGGGAATTTTGATAGTTTCTTTCCATTGCTCCATTTGAGGCCCTCCAGGCAAGGAAGATCCTCACCGCAGAGAAGGCGGGTAGTTGATCGGTCCCATGCTAAACACCTGCCTTGAAGAAGAGTCCATTCCTCTAGGGTAACTCTAAGTCTCGAGTCCAAGTCTTCGAACCTAATCCACTGGCTCGTCTCTTGTTTCCAGAGTTGTTTCCACTGTTTGAACCCCTTGTTCCATAATCACTGTTTTTTTTTCGTGTTATTATTATATCATTATATCATATTAAGTTTGGAGTTTCTTTTTGTAGGTTATAGGATTTTGTTATAAACTTATATATGCCAAAATAAGGCTACATTATTTGGTTGAGAAACGAAGGTTATACCAAATCCAAAGTAGATTATAGAAATTTTTATAAACCCATATATGCCAAAATATGGCTATAGCATTTGGTTGAATAACAAAGCCTTGCTTGAAAAAAAGGATTTTCACTCATGGCTAAAATCAAAACACTCCAATGTTCTAAAGTCCACATTACACCCTCCATGTTCAGTTCTCTAATTAATATTCACGTTAATAGCTATTCAATGAATTTTTCATGAATAGCTATCATATGAATGGGCTCGCCATTTAGGAATAGAGTTCTCTATTGAAATTTCAATGATCTAAAAGTTAAGTTAAAGTTTTTCCGCGTTTACTTTAAACATAATGATCATCCTAGCTACTTTTGGATTAAACGAGATTTCCTCATATACAAGAACTTGTGAGTTTAGTTGTTTCAAGCGTGACTTATAGTCCTCTTTGAAGTTTCAAGTTGACTTGTTGGACATCTTGCATACCACAAACACACATTCTATAAGTAATAATCATTTGACATTATATTACAGAATAGAGTAAGTTTTCGTTTGAGTTATGATAAATAATCACTCATATCATGAAAGTGGTCAATGCCTAATACGATTATCCCATCATGTCACCCAAAAGTTAAAACTATCATGAGGATTCATTAAGTTCTTGAACATGGTCTGAAAGCCCATAATGATGGCTAATTCTGTTGTGTTTGAACGTGATACTGCTTTCGTAAGCTTCAATATTATAGCTTGGACATATTGCATGCAACCAACCAACATTCTATAAGAAATTACTAATGAATATGCTAGAAGAAAACTACATTTTCAAAATCATGATAAAGGATTACTCATATTGTACGAATTGAGATTGTTAATGAGCTAACCTCATCTATTGATCTAAACACTTACAATAGTATAGGACTTAAAAATTACTCTCTGAGGTCCTTCTAAATGCAAAGCCTGAGAATCTGGTCTCAAAATCCACTATGATGGCTAAGTTTTCATGCTTAAGTGATACTACCCTATGGAGCTCCAAAGTGATTATGAAATCTTAATACATATAGGCAACCGGAATTCTATAAGCAATTAATTATCCATCCCTTAGTTTCAAAGTGTTTATAGTAGGTGAGTAAATCAACCTTCATATATGTTTCTGAGTATCATTAGATATATTATTTACAAGTGCAAGTTCAGGAGACGTAAACGTATTTATTCATGTGCTTTAGGTTAACATATCAATCATGTTGTATAAGCTCACAAATTTTCTGCATGTAGGTTTTAGGAAAAATAAGGGACGTAGTAGTAAGCCTTTAACACCATGGAATAGAGTGCTTAGGTTGAAGTCCCATTCATTGGACATGTTCAACCTTCAGGAGTATCTAAATGTATGGATGCCTCTACTTTTCGAGGTTGGTTGTGTGTGTCTTTCATTCATTGTACTCTCTAAAAACAAAAGAAAGGTATCTAAATGTATGTGTGCCTCTACCTTAGGAGGAGGTTGGGTGGTGTGTGTGTCTTTCATTCATTGTACTCTCTAAAGAAAAGGGGGACGCATCATAGAGTGTAACTCGAGGAGAAGCCCATCATAGAATGTACCTCATGTAAGGAGGAGATCCATCTTACAAGCATGACAAAGATACCTCATGTAAGGAGGAGGTCCATCCTAACAAGCATGACAAAGACATTGTTCATATCATACCGGCTCGACGTACAAAGAAGAATGATCTCTCACGCCATGGAGAATATTGAAATAATGTTATTAAGTTCTTATGAGATATGTTCAGCCTGGCTGAAGTTCTTAAAGAAAAAATCTCTTGCCTCATGGCTCTATCTGCAAGTAGTATTAGACAATGCTCTGGACCAGTTTCAGAGAAATTATATGGATGTAGTAGCACCAACAGAAATGTATGTAGTACTTCAAATAAAAATATCAAATCACCTCATTACTCTTTTATATCATTCTTTAGTACTCCATTATACGGTGTGGAATATTTAATTGAAACAAAACAACAGATTCGGTTGTCTCCATAGTCAATTCTGGCTCGCCCGCTGTGATGAATATTCAACTTCCAAGTGTTCCAATCCATGGCACTGCTCACTCAGGCCTCTCAACTTGCCATGAAAGCTTGGCTCTTCAACTTGCCATGAAAGCTTGGCACCATGGTTTTCTGCTGTGATGAATATTCAACTTCTTCTTTTAGATGATATACATGTACAAATGAATACCAGAGTTTTCGGATTCTGGATGTTAAGTAACGAGTTCTGCTGTGGGTCTCGTACTATAGCAAGGTTTTGTATAGTATCAGAAACGTGAAAGTGTTTTCTGATAGAGTAGAATGTATGTGAGGATTCACGTACGTAAAAGAGGCAAAGAACTGGTCGGCTACCTGTAGGGCTGTTCGTCCACAGACTCTGTACGCAAGCTCGATGTATGGACCGTCGACATATTCTCCATGTATACAAGTTGCATGAGGAAACCAGAAAAAACAATGGCAGTCCATATCGCCGACCGTAAATGATCATTGCTCTGTGTAGCATTGGGCGCGAGCAAGTTGCAAGGTTCTCGTGTTTGTGTAGCTGGCGCGCTCAAGCGCCGAGGGCTCAAGAGCGATGGCGAGGGCAAGGTCTGTGTATCCAACAACTAATCGCAACTTGCAAAAGCACATGCGCATTGCGCTCACTACCATACCTGCTTCTGTCATTTTTTTATATATAAGGTCGGAGAAGGCATTTCGCCGCCGGCTTCCAATATTTCGCTTTTCAAGTATTTGCGTTTCTCCCGTTTTTTTAACATCTGCTTTTCTCGTCTTCTTTTTGAACCGAAGAAAGCATCTGGCGTCGGCTTCCAATACCTGGCTTTTCACGTATTTGCTTTCCTGTTGCTTTCTCACGTCTTGCTTTTTTTTTTCTCACTTGTCAGCTTGCGCCAGGTCAGCTCCATATTTCAAGAGAAAACAACGATTGAGGGGCTTTGGGAGATGCGCACACCAGAAATCCAGATGTGCTTGTCAAGTTGCCATCTACGACGACTCGACAAGTACGGTTTGCCAGACACTCTGTTTCTTCTCCACCTCCGTCTCCATCTCCATCTGCGAGCAGGTGGGCTGGCCTGACCTGGCTGACATTGAGACCGAGAGAAAGGAGAACCGTTCAAAGTCGTGACGCTCATCTCCCTCTGGATCTGCTAGTATATCCGTATGCCTTTTTCTGGGCCATGCGCAGATGACGATCGTGTTGCACTTTGGCCGCCTCTCTGACAATGGTGATTGCTCATCTCTATCTTCTCCGTCTCTCTTTCTCTGTGGGTCTCTCTCTACGATCATGCCAACGATCATGCCAAGCCCTTCACAGCTCCCAGCGCTGTCGTAGAGCTCAGGTCTGTATCACGAGTATTTGCTCTTTCAGGAAAAAACGTCTGCTTCAATGCAACTTGGCTTTGCGGAGCCCAATGCATGCACTTCTATTAAGGCTTCTCAACCTGTGATGCATGAATCGTGGCGGCCCCGGCTGCTTTTTGGTTATAAAGCGGAAACAACAGCAAATGGCAACTAATACCATGGGCGGATTTAAACCATCTTAAGTGAAAATGGTGGGCGGAAAGCAGAGAAAGACAAGTCTTCTCCGCAATGTTGATCTTTGATTGGCTCCTATGCCATGTCCATCTCAAATCAATATCCGTAATATCTATTTTCATTATAACTTTTAGAATTGAAAATCACAATCATATTTTACAGTTCAAAACATCGAAAATGGCGAACATGTCTGTCAAAAATCAAGCTTGGTCGGCGTTTTTCATTTATAAGTATCCTGCATGATCATGTAGAGGTTCGTTAAGATAAACCTTAATATACATATGAAAAGGTACTGCAAATTAGATCCCTTGATATATGTTGTATATTTCACAATACAATATGATAAACACTTATTATATAGTAGATTTTTTCCCAATAACAATTTGTTTTTTAATAAAGGAAGTTCAGCCTTGGCCTATTCTCCCGAACTTTAATTAAAATAAAGAAGAAAAGTTACAAGTGCCATCAGAGGTGAGGCTCTCTGGAAGATTTGGAGGGAGCGTTGTGCTGTCAATTTTGGCCAAACCCCTAAGGAATGGTCGATCGAGAAATCTTTGTTTCTCCTTGGTAAAAGAATCTCCCGAGTCAAGAGATCACCACCGTTTAGACATCACTGTATTTATCTCCTCGAAAACAACAAGTTGAAACCCAAATGGGTCCCACATGAGGGTGATGATAATTTTATCCGCCTCATTTGTAATGCCCTGTAGCTTGCCATACTCCTCCCCTGCATTGTGGGATTTGGGGGGTCCCATGGGCACTAGTCCCATTCACTTGTAACTTTTTCTCTTTATTATAATTAAAGTCCGGGAGATTAGGCTAAGGCCGAACTTCCTTTATTTAAAAAAAAAAAGTGCATGGGACTAGTGCCCATGGGACCCCCCAAATCCCACAATGTAGGGGACAAGTTTGGTAAGCTAGAGAGCATTACAAATGAGGCGAACGAATCTATCATCTCCCTCATGCGGGACCCATTTGGGTTTCAGCTTGTTGTCTTCGAGGAGATAAATAAACGGTGGAGATCTCTTATCTGCGGAGATTCTTTTATCTAAGAGGAACAAGGATTCCTCAATCGACCATTCCTTTGGGGTTTGGCCAAGATTGATAGTTGATCATTTAAAGCCGGATTGTTTATTTTTAATATATTTTTTATGCACATGAGCACAACTCGTAAGGTTTTTTGAACAACTATAATTTTCCATATCCTTAACAGTTCTAAATTCATAATGTAGTAAAGAGAAAAAGACTGGCCATTGGAGTGGCTAACACATGTTTATCACTAAAGGACCTATGAATATTTAGGTACAGCTGATCATTCAATGTACCTTCAACTTGCGCTGGAAATGTTTAGAGAAAGTTAAAAATGTTGGAGCTCAGTGTGTTCATCAGAACTGTTAATAATAATGATTTACTGCCTTTGGAAGCTAAAAATTTCAGATAGTTGATGGGGATTAAGAAGATAGGTTGGCTTGAGGAATTGATATAGATAGATGAATCCTTTGGATTATGTAAAGGGAACTAGGTCGTGCCTTTACCCTCTTTATTGTTAGGACTCAAAGGAAGAAATGAGAAGCCCTAGTAAGTTTCTCCAATGGGGAATAAAAATTAAATTAACCCATTAAGTTTCATTATGTTTCATTATGTTTATAACCCATTTAGAATACACTCTGTTTCAGAGAAGGATTCATGAAAATTTGGAAGAATTCACAATAAGATATATTCTTTGAATCATGAAATATATGTGACAACAGAAATATGTAAAGAGTAAGGAGATAGAAAGAAAACTTTTTAAGTGTGTCACACTTCTTTCAAAGGAAATATTATCTCTCTTAGTCCCATTTGGAAGACACATGAGTTTTCTTAGGCAAAATTTTAAAGTATGGAGTTTATATTCTTAAGAGGATGTAAAGCACTTTATGGTAGGATCATGCTCACAAAACTAGATTTAAAAATGTCGAACAGGGGCAAACTCATATGTGGGTGTGTAGATAACATAAACAACTCTAGACCAAAAGTGTATGAAAAAAGTATAACACGGAGATAGAGACAAAGACCTTAGATAGAATTAGTAATCCGCCACATGCATCGTTGAACTTGTTTTGAAGCACATGTATTTATAGTGCTTTTCGGTACCCTGGAAATAGATTCTTACATATAAAGTAAAAAAAGCATTCTAATACTTTTTACAAAAGTCACCATAAAAGGCTGTTCATATGCCTTTGTATAGGAAAACATGCATGCACCTATATTTCAATAGTATCGATAAACTTTTGAATAAATAATCTTTCAAATATAAAGGGTATTTTCTAAAAAAATAGAAAATACATAATCTTGAATGACAATGAAATATCCATGACTTTGTGGTCCTTCACCTAGTAATTAAATAGAAAACACTTTAAATTCTTATATCTACCAAGCAGAATGCAGAAAATACCACATGTTTACACATGTAATAAGTTACTATTATTTATAAGTAGAATAGATAAAATTTAATAACTCTAATAATTCTAGAAATAATAATTAACCTCCACCTTGGAGAGAAACTAATTTAAATCGAGAATGAAAATCACACGTTGATGTCATATCACATTTCACACCATTGAACAATAGTAAGCATGTTGTGTGATGCATTTGTCATTGATATGCAACAATCAACTAGTTATATTGCTGCATAAGTGATGCTTTTTGTATGTATTGAGATTCTTTTCCATAATGATTTTTGTATTTCACTAAATATCTTGAAGGCCTATTTATGTTTTAGCTACACCACAATCCAACATTCTTTTACGTACCGAATTTTTGGTACTTTCTTCATGAAAGTATGAGTTTTCAATAATTGTTAATTGTTCTCTAGATGGTTTTAGAACAATTATATAAAATGACTTATGTACCTTTCAATTTGATGGTATTTCTAGTATTAAAAAAGTTCCTTTTTTTGTATCATCCTTAATGGGACATAATATGATGGTGCTGATTAAACTTAAGCAAAACATTAATATTTATATTTCTTTATTGTTGGACTTGGAGGTCTACAGAAGCACACAAACAACACAAGGAAGAACAAAGTGTATTACTAAACGAATATACAAAGATAAGAGTTACGATTGTAGACATATACAAGCCATGGTAAAAAGACCTTTTAAAGAGGAAAAAACATGCCCTGACAGTACTGAGTGTGTTCACACACATCAATACTAAAATATTTCAACAAATCCCCCCTAGGTGTGATGCATTGAACAAGGACCTGGCAGTCATGTATCAAAAATTCAAAAGCTATGTGGAAAGAAACTAATCCATAAAAGAAACTAATCCATAAAAGAAACTAAGCCCAAATCTTTGCTAGAAGTTTCAAAATTCTCCCTAGTTAAAGCCTTTGTGAAGAGGTTTGCAACGTTATCCTATGTGGGCACATAAGACAAACTGAAATTTCTAGTGGAGAATCTCTCCCATACATAATGATAATGCACCTTAATGTTCTTTGCATGAGCATGGAACACAAGGTTCCTTGATCTCCAATGCACTTTGACTATCAGTAAACATAATGGTGATAAAAGTTCAACAAATGCTCAAATCAACAAAAGGTGTCTAAGCCACACACACTCAATAGTTGTTATGAAACTTTCCCTATACTCAACCTCACCACTAGAAGTGATCACAATAGGCTAATTCCCACTCAACAAAGATATGCATGAGCTACCAAGCATGAACAAAAACCATTTCTGGACACACGAGTGTCATAGTAGCCAACTGAGTCAGAGTTAGAATAAGCATGTAGATCTAGTAGTAATGATCCACCCTTGGGCTAAAACAATCCACGTAGCTAGGTACCACTCAGTAGAAAAACATGTGCTTAATCACCTACTGATGCTTGACACCCAAGTGATACATAAAGGTGCTCATTCAAGAGATAGCAAACTAAAAATCAAGTCACTTTATGGATAAGTAAATAAGGAATCAAAATAAACTACTGATAGAGAACAACATCAAGTGCATCTCCAATATCATGAAAACTCAAACATAAACCTATTTGTATGGCATTGGCCATAGGTCTGGAATCTTCAATAGGTTTACCCCAAATCTCCCATTTCAAAAGAGGAATGTACATTAGCTTTAAACTCGGCAATATGCTTCGCATTAGGACCAATGAATAACATAACAGTACCTATATAACAATGATCAGACAGAATCCAAATGCTTAACGTATAAGGTGCTCTTAGTTGGAGTGTTCTTAGAACCATGTGCTAGTAGGTAGCGTGTCTTATCATACCAAGCACGTGGTGCTTGCTTCAAAACATATAATTCCTTTTTCAACTTGCACTCTTTCTTTTCATGCCTTTTTTCACTAAACTAGGGGACTAACATACATAGACTTCTTCATGTAAATCACCATTCACAAATGCAATTTTAACATTCAATTGATGTTTATTCCAACCATGATGATTTGCAAGTGCACAAATGCTATGAAAGTTGGTCATTTAGCATGTGGGAGCAAATCCCTCATCAGAATCAATGCATCTCTCTTAAGCATAATGTTTGTCAACAAGTGTAGCTTTATAACTATCCACTATTCCATCAAGCTTATATGTGAGCTTGTATAGCCATCTAAATCTAATGCCCTTTTTGCCTAGATTCAAATCATATAAAAACCTCAGCCCTCTCATCAATAAGTGCATCATGTAAATCTTCATAAAAAATGGAAAGATATGCATCATTATTAGAAACATGCAGTAAAGCTTGAGAAATGTTCTCATTTGGACTAGCACTTGATTGTCCACCTATAAAAAGAGGTAGCAAAGTTTTATACACATCCTTTGAGATGAATGATATCTCCTTGGTACGTGGAAGTAAGGACTGAATTACACCTTCCACAAAGACAGTATCATGACTCACCAAAATGTGTTTATTTTGTGGACAATAGAGACGTTAGCCTTTTCTTTCAAAATTATACCAACAAAATCACATTTTGCTTCTTTACATCCAAAATTCTATGTTATTGTTCAAGCACTAATGCATAAGCCAAACAAACAAAAACGTGTGGATTGGCAATAGATGGATTGGGACCATGCTTAGCCTTGTACACATTCATACATCACAACAATGCTATGGTGGAGCTTTTGCTAAGTACATATGATGCACACATAACAACCTCAAGCCATGCGTTATGTGGTAAAGCCCGACTTTTGACCACACAATGTACCATTTTCATGAGAGATTCATTCTTCCTTGTTGGGGCTTCACTCACTAATTAAGCATTGAGACATGAAAACATAAGAGGAAACAAGAAGGAAAAAGATCTATGGAACTTGGACACTTAGAAAACCATGCCTATGTGAAGGGACAAATTCGCACATGTAATATAAAGGAAAATTTGGGATAAAAAATAGTCTAGAACCTTCAGAATTACAAGTTTGAGAAATAAGATCATATAGAACAAATGTATAGAAGTTAATTTGAAAGAAAGAAAGATTTGATGAACTCGATTGTAAGTCCTTAGACAGTAGAGAGGCAGTCGGGGTATTTTCTATGAGAGATGGTGGTGAGAGATCATTTATAGATATAGATCCTTATATGGCTATGAGCAAAATGAGGTTAAGCCATTTTGTGCACATCTTCTCTAATAGAAAACACATGTTTGTGGAGAAGGATTTGAGTTAATTCTCCTTGTGTGAAGAAATCTAAGTGATTTCATAACTATATGAATGTTAGTTGGAAGTTACGACTTTTCTAGCGCATATTTCATTGATCTTCTAAGACTCTGATCTCAAAGTATGGTGTAAAGTATTTGATGAGTCATAGATCATTTAAAGCTATCATCCTTAACTACAACAAACCAAAATATCTTTGCAAAATGGTACATGTGCTTAGAAGAATAAGCTTAATACTGAAGGCCTGTCATATCGATGAAGATAATTTTTAGATTTTAGACATAGTGTAACTTCTGAAGACATATCAAGTTATTTTCAAGTAATTACTTGAAAGTTTTTCTTTGAATGTGTTTCTTACTATATGTAAGAACTTCTATTAATCATTGAGCACAAGAATCGTCAAGATTCAAGAAAAATTAGAGAAGAATTAAAGCTAGAAGAAAAGGCACAACTTTAGAAAGAGTAAATGTTTACATTTACTATGAAAAGTGTTAAAGATTTGAAATTTTGAAGCTTTGTTGAGTTAATGGTGATTATAGAGGTTTTCTAATATCAAATTATCTTGGTTCTTGTGATGTTTTATACATCAACAAGGGGTCTCAGAGTAGAAAGGGCCTAAAGAGTAGGTTTGAGAGGATATGAAAGGTGGAAACCTTTTGTACTATCAACTAAACTCTCATTAAATCATTTTGTACCAGATCAAAATCAACTGCTTGGATTGATGCTCACATTTGAGCAAGACTTGAAGTCAGATGGAGACAAAGGACAAAGCTCTACCATGTATGCAAAGAGTAAGAATAAAGGAGATAAGGTAAAGCAAACGATGAAGAAGAATCAACTTCTCAGGCTAATTATGTAAAAGGAAGAGGTAATGCCAGAGGTTAAGGTAGAATATATGGAAGAGGAAGATGTAACCTGAATAATGACAAGAAGACATGTTTGATTTGTGGGTTGAGCAATCATTTGGATTATGATTGTTGGCACAATCAACAAGTTTCAAATATGAATCAAAGTAACATTCGCAGAGGAAGAGGTGGAAGATATCAAAACCATTTTCAAAGAGGAAGGAAAAGTCAAAAGGTGGCTATGGTAGAGGTGGAGAAAGAAATTGGGGACAAAACCAATCCTACAATACCACCTACTAAATTAAGCAAATGATACACAGATTGAGAACCATACAACATTGATGATGAATTCAATAAGCACGTTAGAGAAAGAAGATCTCAACGTATTATATATTATTGACTCTGGTTATTCTAAATCATGTGTGAGGAAATACTAATGTCAAAATTAGAAGAAGACATTTCTAGTCATATAGTTCAAATAGGTGATAACACAAGACATGATGTGCATTCAGTTGGAAAAGTGAAATACAAAAGTGGAGCATATTTTCTAACCAATGTTTTGTATGTTCCCACAATACCTAAGAATTTCATTAGTGTGGGACAAATAGTTGAGAAAGGTTTTCAAGTTAGATTTACAAATGAAGGAGTATATGTGGAAGATCGAGAGAATGAATATAATCAGATTGGTGATGATAAGAAGGAACGTAGACTCTTTACTCTGAAAATGCAAGGGAATAGTGGTCAAGCCTTGCTTACACATGTTGCGGAAGTGATTACAGAATTAGACCTCAGGCATAAGAGGTTAGGACATTTTAATGAAAGAGGAATCAAAGCTATGGAAGCCAATCAATCTATACTAGGGTTATCAAATGTGAAGAACCAACACATGGTCTACAAATGCCAAATGGGAAAATCACATAGATTACCATTTCAGAAGAAAGGATTGAAACATGATGGATTACTAGAGCTCATCCGTACAAATGTATGGGGACCAACAAAAGAAGGATCAATCAATGGATCTAGGTATTATGTTCTCTTTATTGATGATGCTACAAGATGGATACCACTTTATGTTTTGAAGGAAAGATCAGAAGTATTTGGAGCCTTTAAGCATTTTCATGCATATACAGAAAGAGTTACAGGTCAAAATCTTAAGCGACTAAGTTTTGATGGAGGGGGAGAATACTTCTCCCAAGAATTCAATGATTATCTTTGGAATGCAGGTATTAAGATGGAAATAACTTGCAAGTACACACCTCAACAAAATGGGGTGGTAGAAAGAAGAAATAAAACTTTTGTTGAGTTTGGTGGGGCTATGTTAAAGGAGAAAAATTGTCGAAATTATCTATGGATAGAGGCTATGAATACAGCTACATACCTTGTGCATACGTTACCATGTACAAATCTAAATTGATTTGAAGTATTTTGATGGTCATGCACCACAGTGAGCTCTCCTTCTCACGAGCTCCATGAAAATACCCTTGGAGTAGGAAATTGAGATCCAAGCGGCACACATGATACTCCGCACAGAGGCTGTAGAATACGCAAAAAAAAAACACAGTATACAAGGAGCACAAACACAAACTTCTTAGGTGTTATGAATTCGTTCGAACTTACAGTTTGTGGCTGACCAAGCCATTATATGTTTTATTAAAGAACATATACAACAAAGTGTATGATGTCCATCTGGCCTTTCACATGGATACTAACGGTAAAAATCTCCCACTAAAGGCCAATATGGACAAAGCAACTATGGGAGAAAAATAAAGAATGATAAAGAATACCTGAGTATAGGTATACAAACTATGCCTCCCACCTGATGGGCATGTTATAGAGTATACAAGTGATTGTGTCAAGTCATGAATCAAGTTATCCCCATCAAGTGGAAACAGTGTCAAAAGCTATCCTATGGTAGAGATTTAGTCAAAGCATCTACAACATTATCTCAAGTGTGAACCTTCTCAAGAATAATGTGCTCACTGGCTAAGCCATCTCTAATGAAATGATACCTCACCTCAATGTGTTTGGTCTTTGCATGATATACTGGGTTCTTAGCCAAAGCAATGGCACTCTAAATATCACTGAGCAAATGAGGTACATGCTGAGGTAAACCCATATCAGAAGCAAGACGAGAAAGCCACAATGCTTCCTTACATGCCTCACTTGTTGCAACATACTCTGCTTCTATGGTGGAAATAGTTGTACATTCTTGAAGACTAGATCTCCAAGAGATAGCACCTCTAGAAAAATGAAAAATGTACCCTAATTTAGACTTATGATTGTCTACACCACTAGCATAGTCAGAATCTGTGTAACCAATAATGGATGCTTTGGCATCTCCCAAATCCTTCATATCAAATGTGTGACTCAACTTCTTTTGGAGAATTGAGAAGTCACAACAATCAACATGTCATTGACATAAAGTGACAAGCATATCAAGCTGCCATTTGAGCATCTCTTTGTGGAGAGACAATGATCCTCATTGCTTTGAGAATAGCCTTGAGACTTCATAAAAGCATCAAACTTCTAGTACCATTGTCTAGGGGACTATTTAACTCCATACAAGCTCTTCTTGAGCTTACAAACTAGACTTTCCTTGCCAGGAACTACATAACCCTCTAGTTGTTCCATATAGATCTCATCTATAAGATCTCCATACAAGAAAGCAGTTTTCACATCCATTTGGACTAGCTCTAAGTCCTCCATTGCAATGAGTCCAAGAAACATGTGCAAGGTAGTCATCTTAACCAATGGAGAGAAGATTTCCTCAAAATCAACACCATGCTGTTGCTTCAAATCCTTTGAAACAAGTCATGCTTTATACTTTGGAGAAGCAATATCTGATGTCAATTTCACCTTATATACCTATTTACATGGTAAATCTTTCTTGCCCTTTGGCAAAGATACTAAATCCCAAGTACCATTCTTGTGAATAGAATCCAACTCACTCTTCATGACACGCTCCCACTTGACATGATCCTCTGTCTCCATAGCCTCTTTGTAGCAACAAGGCTCACCGACATCTCTTAGCATAACAAAATCTAAACCTCGAACATATCTATCATGTGGATATGAGACATGTGTAGAGTGTCTCAATGGTTGTTGAACAAGAACATTTGCAGAATGATCTGACCCGACATTCTCTTGAACGTCCCTATGTGCAACATTTTTATGCATGCTAATTAGAGGACTAGTATCCTCAAACACCACTCTTCCCACTTCAACCTCCTTAATGGGTTGTTTATGCATCATAGACTCATTAAAAATGGCATCACTACTTATGATTAGTGACCAAGTTTTAGGATCCCATAAGCGATATTATCCTTCTCGACCATATCCAAGAAAAATGCATTTCTTTCACTTATGGTCCAACTTTTGTCTAATATTCCTAGGTATATGAACATATGCTTCACACCCAAAAACTCAAAGATGATCATAATATGGTGGCTTCCTTGTCCATAACTCTTTTGCCACTTTCAGAACTTTGTCAATACTAGGTGAAAAATTAATCACATGAACTACAGTCAATACTGCTTCTGCCCAAAAGCCTTGTTAAGGGCTTGTATGATGCAACATAGAGACTACTCTATCATGAATAGTTTTATTCATCCTTTCAGCTACACCATTTTGTACTGGGGTATAAGTAGCTCTAAACTCTCTACGAATTCCTCTAGACTACGGAAAAGGCTCACTTCATGTGAGGTATGCTCACCCCCATTATGTGAATGTAAAGCTTTGAGCTTAGTTCCTTTTTGAGTCTCAATTGAAGCAAGCCATTTTCTGAAAGTATATACCCAAACTTTTCTAGTAGCATCATCTATTAAAGCGACAAAGTAAAGAGAACCACCTAATGACCTTCTAGGCATAGGACCACACACATCTATATGGACGAGATCTAAAGGCTGAGTTGAAGAGTCAATGTACGTTCTATGCACATTTCTGGTTTTCTTTCCATATTGAAAATGCTCACAAAATATAAAATCAGAGAAAGATAACACAGGTAAGTAGCCAGAAGAAGAAAGATTTTCCATTCGACTATGAGATATATGGCCCAAATGACCATGCGAAATACAAGCCATAGGATGTTTAGTAACAACTAACAAGTGTTCTTTTTGTGATACAAATAAAGGATAAAGTGAGCCAACTTTGATTCCTTTTGCATTAACCATATTGCCCTTTGATATGCGAAATGAATGAGCATAGAAGACCACCTTGTAACCAAGGTCATCAAGTTGACCAACTAACATCAAACTACATGATAATTGAGGTACATGGCATACATTATGCATAGTAAATTTTGAACCATCAATGAACTGCACAACCACATCTCCAATCCCCACAACATTACATTGGTAAGAGTCACCAAGTCTCACGATACCAATGGATTTTGCTACATAATTACAAAACCATTCTCTATGTGGTGTCACATGGAAAGAAGCACCAGAATCTAATAGCCATATGTGGGAAAGAGAATAAATCATAAGAGCCTCAATTGGCACAATACTATGAAGTTTCAACACATCAGCATCATCAAAAATAGCATTAATTTCTTCAATCTTCACAGTTGAAGTAGATGGTGCAGGTAAATGTTTAACATGCCCATCAACATTATGTCCTTTACCTTTAGCATTCTTTAATGCATAACCGTCTTTCTTCATGTGTCCTTTCTTATGAAAATAATGGCATTCGATATCCCTCTTCTTTGATTTACTTGTACTCTTATTCTGTTGACTATTATTTTCCTTGTTCTTGCTCCTGCCATGTTGTGGATTCTTTCCTTGGTAAGAATCCCGAACATTATATGCATCTCCACTCTAAGTGCCAACCATATATTTTCTACGAATCTCCTCACTCAAGAGTGCTCCACATATGTCATCATAAACCAGTTGACCACTAGGTGTGCTATTGCTAATAGCTATGCAAAATGTATCCCATGATGGTGGCAAGGTGCATAAGAACAAGATTACTTTCATTTCATTATCCATATTCATTTTTTGAGCCTGTAACTCGGAGAATATAGCATCAAACTCATTTAGATGAGCAACAACATTGTCTGTGTTCTTCATGCAAAGGTCATATAACTTTCTCATCAGATACACTTTATTTGATGCCGTCTCTTTTTCATATGTATTGCATAACTTCTTCCCAAGCTCCTCAGCACTTTCACAGTCTAATACTGTAAAATAAACATTATCTACTAGGTGCAAGGGAATGGTAGATCTGGCCATTTCATCTAACTAATCCCAATCATCTTCATCCATGTTAGTAGGCTTCTTTGAGATTCCATTTATTGGCTTCCATTGCCTCCTTTGAGTCAGCACATCTTTAATCTGATTCTTCCATAGAGCAAAGTTTGTGGCATCAAATTTTCGGATCTCAAAATGTTCTTTTCCCTACAAGTTATAGCCCTCCTTGGAACACTGGCACTAGACCCTGATCCACGATATGTGCCTGAGACCTTTGATGCCATGATGGTAGACAACTGAACAGAATGATAATGGGGATAGAAGAGTCCAAAAACCACTAAGGCACAAAGAAGGATGACCAAGTGCCAGATTCTAGGCGAGAGATTGCCACATTTAAGCGAGCTCCCAGGGGAATAGTACTGGGATGGGTGACCTCTTAGGAAGTACTGTGAACCTCTATCTCCCTTGATCGTTGAGGTCCTCCCTCGCGTGTAGCCAACAATGTCAATGGTGACTTCAGTGACTGAGATGACAAGGTATGCCAAGGTCTATGCCTTGGTCGCCACCTTATTCATAAGCCTTAGAGAAAGCCTTGGGTGGGTGGGTGGGTGGGTGCTCGCTTTGCTCGCACAAAAGGAACAAAGATTTTGGTCCAAATGCTCTAATACCATTGAAGTATTTCGATGGTGATGCACCACAGTGGGCTCTCCTTCTTGCGTGCTCCACGACAATATCATTGGAGTAGGAAACCAAGCTCCAAGCACCGCACATGGTACTCTGTACATAGGCTACAAAATACGCAAAGAAACACATTATACATGGAGCATGAACACAAACTTCTTAGGTGTTACAAATGTAGTCAAACTTACAATATGTGGCTGACCAGGCCACTATATGTTTTATTAAAGAACATATACAAACGAAGTGTCCGGTGGCCATTTGGCCTATCACATGGACACTAATGGTAATAGGATTGACCCCTTATGAAGCTAGATAGGGTAAGAAACAAACACTAGATCATTGTAAAATGTTTGGATCAATTGCCTATGCTTATGTGCCATCACAACTTAGACATAAGCTTGAACCAAAGTTTTCTCTTATATCACTATGAAGAGGTGACGTGATGTATGAAGAGATGAGTGGGTGTTTGCCAAAACTTGCTCTACACTAGCCAATATAGCTTCAAGAATACCTAATGTACTTCCTTAGGTTGTAAAATATGCATAAGTATTCACTAATTCCTTTGGAGAATCACTGTCAAATGATTGCATCAAAATAGATAAGTTTGCTCTCCACAATATTTGAAAAAACCCTCTATCTTAGGAAGTGAAGGTCATAGAAAAATGCTTAGAGCTTACAGTTTGGTATGAATTGAACAAATAGCATTTGAGAAAATTTAACTAGATTTTCTAGCAAACAGAAGCAAGTCATTTGATCAATTCAGCTAAGCTATTTTGCAAGTGTGGAGATCACCCCGAACACTGAGTCACAACAAAGGAGAACAAAGACATGTTCTCTTTTTCTTTTTACCTAAATACCATTATATGAAGCAAAAAAGTGGGCATTTTACAATATCTAGAAAGCATCACGAGTCTTGCTTGTAAATATTGTCTTTAGAAGCTTGATCTCATATCCCAAGTACTCAAGATAGATATACTAAAATTCTTATTGCCATGAAAACTAGGTGTTGAGCATGACCAAGAATCCCACATCATGATCTTGGACAATAGATTAGAGTTGAAAAGGTACAAGTAAGAATTCGCGAAGCTCCTTCATTACATCTATAACCTCAACAAGCACAGAAGATAGCTAATTAAAAGTTACTCGAAAATTAGAGTACATGTGTTGTAAAAATCAGAGCATTTTAACAAGGCAATTAAGATCATCCCCTTTGTATGGTTAAGATCCCCATTGAATGCCTGGCCATATTAACAGAATATGAAATACACTTCACAAAAGCATTCCCAAGAGAAGATAATATTCAACAAAATTATACTAAGAAACATTCACACATGATCAGAGAAATGCTCAAGATAAATCAAGCTGAACACCAAGCGGAAGCAGAACTCCGAATTATATTTCCATTAAAATGATCTTTTACATTTCATGTGTTTTACAAGAGTTATGTGAATCTACAATAGAAGCTTATCATAGCTTTCCTCAGGCTCAAGGGTATTGGTATCCTCTGGCACATTAGAACACCTATCTTGCCTCTCTTGCTCCAAGATTGGCTCTTCAAGGTCAGCCATGTCCCCAGGTTCATCTGCAAGTGGGGGAACAGGCTCCCTTGAAGCTGGTTGGAATCTCTCCGTATCTGCAATGTGCTTCCTTCCAACCTCTTGGTCTTCATCTGGGCATTCATTCAGCCCATTGATTCTCATTCTAATGAAGCTCACTTGAGCATCATCCTTCTCCACAGCTATGCAGTGCCTGAACATCTTTAATGAGCAAGCCAGAGTCGTTCCTGAAACAGCAGAAAACCTCTTAGAGGCTTCAATCAACAATGACTAATGGAAATTGTGAAAATTGAAATTACCTGTGCCCGAAAAAAGGTCTAGGACCCAGTCATCATCATTGGAAAATAGCTGAAGCAATCTCATTATGAGTTTTTGTGGCTTCTGATAAGGGTTAACCAATGTCATGTCCCCAGCTACATGACGAAGCTTCTTGGTAACGGCTGGGAACATGAGCACATTTGAGATCCCATTCTCATTGCAATGCTCCTTGACTCTCCTTTTGCTTACTTCATCATAATAGCCCACTGTAATGCATTCAGTGGCGCTCACAAACCGATGCAAAGGAGTGTGATTTACGCTTGTCTTCACCCTGCAAAAAAGAACTATGAGTCACATAGGGCATCATTAAAGCCATGGAGATAGAAAGAAGATTACTTACCAAGTGAGGCACTCCACAGCATGACATCTTGCCTTCAGAGCAGTTGAAACAGAGAAAGACTGGTCTCTGCTATGGAAAATTACTATCCTCCAAAGAGGAGACATAGTCAACTCTGCAAAATCAGTGACCATCTTCCGAATCTGAGGGTGTTTGAAGGGTTCATCATCATTAATTGATCCTAACATCCTAAATCCATAGGGTATGTCCGCTATGAGAAGGGAGAAATGTTTTCTAGGCACAACAGAACAAATATTATTTACATCACTACAGAACACATTGTAATATACAGGCCTAAGGGGGTCTAGGGGATTGGAGAAACATTTAAGATCGGGTTCATCATCAAAATCCATCTCCTTCACTTTCAGTCTAGATTTCTCATGCCTTGCTCTTTGAATGTGAGCAAGGAATGCAGGGGGGCAATCATCTAGTACCTCTGTAGACTTACTTTTCCTTGGTTTCTGCAGAACAAATTGGAAAAACAATTAGAAGAGCTCTTCAGTACAGCAAACAGAACATAAAGAACGGATGTATGGCATCGATTTCTTGTTGGGGCAGATGCTAGGCATCGACTTATGCTGCAAGTCGATGCCAGGCATCGACTTAAGCCCCCAAGTCGATGCCAGGCATCGACTTAAGCCCCCAAGTCGATGCCAGGCATCGACTTATGCTGCAAGTCGATGCCAGGCATCGACTTATGCCCCCAAGTCGATGCCAGGCATCGACTTATGCTGCAAGTCGATGCCAGGCATCGACTTATGCCCCCAAGTCGATGCCAGGCATCGACTTATGCCCCCAAGTCGATGCCATGCAATGCATCAAATTGGTTAGGATGAAATATTCTGATAAGAGAATCTACCCAATCACGAAACAGGATGAAATATTCTGATAAGGATTTGTAGGATGATGTGGTTGGATAGTCTGCTTGGACCTCTGTCCAAGAAAAGCAACCCAGCCTCTTCATCATCACCTCCTGAATCTTCATGTACACTTTATGAATACAGACACATAAATATAAAAGAGACTAGGTTAGACAAGAAGCATGGGAGGAGGGAAAAAGGATCTGAGAATAACATACATACTTATTGAGCTCAGTCACCATCTCCTCGAGGCTTAACTCCTTCGAGATTACCCTTGACAAAGTTGATATGATCAATGTATCATCCTTGATTCCTTGAAGGGCCCTCCATGGGGTCAGCTTCATGTCCTCAGGAGCCTCTTCAATTGCAAGGTCAACTTTCCTTCCCTTTCCCCTCAGATCAACTTGTGGGTCTGGCCTCGACTTTCGTTGCTTCTGGCCCTTGACCTCCTTGTGCTCCCACATTGTGAAAATTCTATCTTGAAGATCCCAGATCTCACCTGATCTGAATGCCAGTTGAAACCATGGATCATATTTCCTCAAAGCATCTGACTTTCTATTCTCATCCAATGCAATTCCAACCTCAATAAGGCATTGCTTTCGTAGATTGGGATGTATTCTCCCAGCTTCCTTCACAAGACAATCTTCGTATTCATGGTGGAAGAACCGAATTCTCTCTATGGAGGACATTTTCTGCCTGTAGTCATTGTCGTTGTTGTGATCCCAAGCAAGAAGCTTGGCTTCCTCAGTTGTAAGACCAGCATATATCTTACACTCTGCATACCTAAAGAAAAATGTAGTAGGGTGCTCCTTCACTAACTGTCTACGAGCCTCTGCAGAGTGTGAACCTCCAATCACATAATAAGTGTAATCCTCAAACAAACCCTCATTGAAATCCTCCACACAGCTGCACTCATTCGGATCCACCATGACAAGGAATGGCATAACAGTAGCATGAGGATTTATTTTCATTTTCTTCTTAAGATTCTGGACATGCAAATTATGTGGCTCCCTGATCTCAAGGGGCCTCCTCCTTGTGACTGGATCCACTGGTGGCCTGTGGATAATATTAATAGGCAGGTGGAACAACTGCCCCTTCTTCACAACTTTTCTTCTAGCTATATCCTCCCTCATCTTATTCTGCTCAGTGCCAAGCACACCAGATGCAAGCTCTCCACCAGGTGCAACAATTATGTCCCCAGAGCTAGAGCTTGAGTCAGAAAAGTCCTCTTCTGAAATTATCTTCTTTTTCTTTTGGGGCTTTTTCTGCACACTCTGCTTACCCCTTGCCTTTACAGGGGTCGTCTTCTTGTGCTGTGTTGGCATGATATTGCCCTGGATCCATGGCATCAGGTCCTTGATGAAATTCACTGAGTCTTTGCATATCTGAGCTAGCTCTTCTGGAACACAGCACTCTGGGCACAAGAAATCCATCTTGCATATGACATTTCTTAATCCTTTCGATGTCTCAACCAAGAAAAGTAGGTTGTCAGAATCTTCATCTTCATAATCCAATTTGTACACAAGTCCATATTGAAAACCTTGTGTTGTCGTGATCTTCCCTTTGCCATAGGCCCCTGCGAACACAAGGAGGACTGCATTCTTCTCTTCAACATACTGAAGGCACCATTCGAGATTTGTCATGTCCCGAAGTGGACGATCTGTCCTCATGACCTCGGTCTCCCTAGACCTTTCCTTCATATTTGGATCCTCCACAGGAATTTTTATGCTACTGTGTCCACCTGAGGATATTCCTAGTGGGTTGCTCGCCTTCTCAGAGGATAATGGTGCAATAATTTTCTTTGGCTTTGCTTGGTGACCACTGCCTTTGTCACGTTGCTGGTCAGCAGAGCCCATGGTGACTCTGAGCTTCTTGATGGGCCTTTCATCCTTGTACTCCGCATCCCTGAAGGCACTTGGAAATATCAGATCAAACGTAAATCTGGTTTCAAAGGCCCAAGTCCATGCAAGGCATCGATTTTGAGCTTCAGGTCGATGCCAGGCATCGATGTTTAAGTGCATGTCGATGCCAGGCATCGACTTTGTGTGCAAGTCGATGCCAGGCATCGACTTGAGGGTGAAAACCGATGCCAGGCATCGAGTTGGGGGTGCAAGAGTCGATGCTTGGCATCCACTTTTGGGCCCAAGTCGATGCCTGGCATCGACTTTTGGGCCAAGTCGATGCCTGGCATCGACTTTCACCCTCAAGTTGATGCCTGGCATCGACTTGCACACAAAGTCGATGCCTGGCATCGACTTGGGCACAAAAGTCGATGCCAAGCATCGACTTGGGCCCAAAAGCCGATGCCAAGCATCGACTTTGCACCCAAAAGTCGATGCCTGGCATCGACTTTTCAGTGAATGTTGATGCCGACAAGTCGATGCAAAACATAGTTTTTTGGGCCCAAGTCGATGCCTGGCATCGACTTAGGGCTGCAAGTCGATGCCAGGCATCGACTTGGGGCTGCAAGTCGATGCCAGGCATCGACTTGCACCGACAAGTCGATGCCTGGCATCGACTTGCAATCCTAAGTCGATGCCTGGCATCGACTTACACCTTAAAGTCGATGCCACGCATCGACCTGTACATGCTTTTGATCCATATTTCTAGAGGTAAGAAAAATTAATGCGTAGAAAGCAGATATTTAGACAGACATACAGAGGGAATCTTTTTGGAATCTTTATTTATGTTATGATTTTGTCTACCTCTTGGTGCTTTTGCCAACATTCTTCTTCTCCATCAGACTTGGCTTGCTGGTATGCTGACCTCTGTGCTCCATGGCTGTCTGTGCTCTGCTGCTCTCTCTTGCTCGTGGATTTTGAAAATGCGAATGATCTCCTCCTCTGGTATTTATAGGCAATTGGGTAACTTGAACCAGAAACTAACTGGATCTAACTGAATGAGTCCACTTGCTAACTAAATCTGTCAACTTATCTAACCAGGGAATAGCACCCACACAAATAGGCTGTTTCAGAGCCACTTTAATGAAATATTCATAGACCCTTGCAACTATTTATATACATTTGCATAGAAATTACATTTCAATGGCAAGAGTATGGTATGTCCATGAGGATGTCTAAACTCATGTAGAGATTTGTTTCTAAGAATCTCTTTATTGGGAGAAAATCAAGTCAAAGTTGTTTTAAATGTGGGAGACTAATGACATCTTTATAGTATTACCCTCCTCACGTTAGTTCATATTCACATTTATCTTGTAACTCATTGTTGAAATGGAAAATCACTATGAATAAACATTCTAGTACAGAACCTTGCAACTATTTATATACATCTGCATGGAAATTAAACTTCAATGGCAACAGTATGGTATGTACATGAGGATTTCTAATCACATGTAGAAGTTTTTTCTTAGAGTCTGTTGCTTGGGAGAAAATTAGGTCTAAGTTGTGAGATTAATGACATCTTTATAGTGTTATCCTCCACACTTTAGTTCATATTCACATTTATCTTGTAACACATTGTTGAAATGGAAAATCAATGTATGAATATGCTTTCTGTGTGCCTCTTTTACACATAATTCTTTTTCAATATACTTTCATCTACCTCTTTGATATCTAGCCTAGACCACAATAAAACCTAATCCTTGAAATCTTAACCAAATGTAAAATTTCTTCTTGTATAGTGTTCAATGGCATAGCATATTCCAGTTGGAACTCAACTTGGATATATTCCAGTTGTAAAATTTCTTCTTGTAAAATTTCTCCAAACAATTTTATTATATATTCCTGTTGGAACTCAACTTGGATATATTTTGATTCATTCACAATGCTTAGACTGAATGACTCATATGTAGTTAGAAATCAACTGTGTTTCTCATTTGAATCAAAAGTGAATCAAATCTTTGGTTCCCTGATTAGTGTATATTTGAGTAATTAAGTGATTTGATGTAATTTGATGTTTTATGTTATTTAATGTACTTTAATAAGCTTTTGATTTCATATCTTCTTGATGTGACATTTGATGTGATATCTTCACTTGATCTCGGATTTCTACTTATTTAAAAAGGTCATTCATCTTCAGTCTTCTGTGAACTCAGTGAAGATGAGCTCAATCTTTTCAGTGGATGCTTGGGCATCAGCTTCCTCTGCTCATATTGATTCATTGTTCTCAGTTGAACCTTTCCAGAGAAGTGATGATCCCTATGATTTAGAATGTGCTGATGATTCCATGTTTTCTGTTGAGTCATTTAAGTTATCCAATTCACAGTGCAATGCTGCTCAACCAAATGCACCTCTTGATCTCCCATCTGATCCAACCATTGATCTCCCTTCTGACTCAAGTGCATGTGGAGCAACGAAAAAGCAAAGCAAGCTCAATCTACGATTTAAAAGAAGGTCTCGTGAAGTAAGTCGAAAAAGATTTAAATTTCTTACTTCAGATAGACAGATTGCATTGGATATTGTGAAGCATTGTTGTGGTTTGAAATGCTTGTATAATTTAGGGATGAAGAAACTAAAGCACATAAGAGAAAAATTCCTCCATTTAGATAGTGAAAGGCAAGATATATACCTTGTTTCTTGCATGCAAATGATTGAGGATAACATGTCAGTAACGCGTGTTGGCTTTGAATATTTCTTTACTCAAGGGATGCCATGCTGTAGGGCTGCATTTAAAATTGCAATGGGTGTAGGAAATTTTAGAATACATAGGGTTCAACAAGGGTTTTTGAATGGGGATCTCATTTTGGATACGTTCCATGTTGGGACCAAAGGATCTGTTGGACGTCATGCAATGAATTGGATGATGAACTATTTTAGCTTGCATTGTGAAGTTATGCCTACAACTGGAAGGTTGCACTTGTCAGATAACTTTACTCGTCGAGAGGTATTTCAAATATATAGAGAAGACATGGAAAATAGAAATGAGAAGTATGTGTTGTATCGTCACTTTACTCGATTATGGAAGGAAGAGTTTAACAATGTTTCTATTCCTCGTAAAGTTAGAATGGGTGAATGTTCAGTTTGCGCCACTTTGAAAAACATGGCAAAAGGGGCTACAACACCACAGGAAAAGCATAATTTTAAAAACCTTCTTAACAACCATCGTGACAGTCAAGCATTAGAGAGAAAGAAAGCAATTCATCATCGAAGTAAGGCACTCAGAAATCCGGAGCGTTATATGTGTTTGTTGATCGATGGTATGGATCAGAAAAAAACTTGTTTGCCACATTTTTATCGCATCCCTAAGGACATTGGAGATGAAGTCCTTGTGCAAATGCATTTGGTTGGCGCTTTGGTATACAATGGAACTGTAATGTCCAAGGTTTTCTTCACATATCCGAATGTGCATAATGATCCAAACCTTACAGTTACTGTCATTCATCGTGTTTTGCAATCATGGAAGGGTCTTTTGCCACCAACTCTATATTTGCAACTAGATAATACTCCAAGAGAGAATAAAAATTCTACAGTCTTTGGATATTTAAGCATGCTTGTTGAAAAACAGGTATTTCAGAAGGTTAAGGTAAATTTTCTTCTGGTTGGCCACACTCATGATCACATTGATCAAATGTTCAGTACTTTCTCTAAGAAGTTGGCACGTAACAATGCTTTTACTCTTCCGATTTTATCTGAGCTGATTTCAGAAGCATATACTCCAAAACCAAAAGTTCAACACCTCACACAGATTTATGACTTTAAGCACTTTTGCTCAATGGGCCTTGATAACAGTGCTAAGGTTTTGGCTCCATTGCACAATATTAGTTTCAACCATGTATTCTTGATGGGGAGGGTTGATGAAATAACCCTTTTATTTGCAAAGCAGTATTCATCTTCTCTTGGGTGGGAGCCTAAAGAGGGATGCAGTTTCTTATTGCAGGTGCCTAATTTGTCTACTGTAACAGTGTATGGTGTAGAACAATCACCATATGAAGATAAAAACAATACAGAAAGATGTGGAAGTGTGGTTGATCAAAGTAAAAGCTGGATGCATGCACTCATTGAAAAGAAGAGACATATTGAGCGTGCAAAAAAATATGCTGGAGATCAAGATGTATCTTGGTGGGAGGACTTTTTCAATCATCAAGAAGAGATTATACAGTATACAATTGCAGGTCATTGGCTAGTTGATGTTCCATTCACATGGGATTTTTGTACACAAAGATCCGTGAATGTGGCCCAAGCATGTAATGCAGATGCACTTCAAAGTTTTATACATCCACCAGAAAGAAATATTTATGTAGGCCCAAGGATGACAAAACAGGCAGAAGCAAGATGGCAAGGAAATTTAATAGAGATAAATGTTGGAACGCTTATTGCAGTACTTGCTGATGGTGATGAGGCTACCAGACCATTTTGGATTGCAAAGGTTTTAGAGATAACTAAAGATATTGATCAGAGAAGAATAGAGGCTTTGGTGGTGCATTGGTATTACACTAAAAGTAGTAATGCATTCACAGGTAAATATAACTTAGAAATGGTGTGTGATACTAAACGAACAGGTTCAAAAAGGAAAAAGAATATTCGAAGCACATCCACTCTTAAAATGGATGATGTAGATATTCTTGTTTATGATTTTTCCTTGACAAAAACTGGTCACTTGAGGAAAGCAACCATCAACATGATAAAACAAAAGCTTCCAGATGTATGTGGTACAGGAAATCATAGGAAAACAAGAAGAGTTGTGCATGATCCTGCAGAATTTGGTATGTACGTGGATGAAGATAGAGCTCTTGTGGATATAGAAGAAGAAGAAGAGAGCTCTCAACAGTATGAGACTGAATCAAGTGCATCAGATGATGAGGGTGTAGACATAGATCGACAAAGTTGTGAGTTGCATTGAAGCTCTCAGACATTTTTAGTGCTTATGTAAATGCCTCAAAGTAGTTTGGTTAATGAAACCATGTTTTGTAGCAATTTTGAATAACAATCAGATATCCACCCATTAAAGATATGTCTAAAATGTTATTTTTGTGTAAAAACTATTGATTTCTACATTCTTATATATATTTTAGACATGTCAATGTCTTATCATATAGATTTTGGACATGTCAATGTCTTATCATATACATTTTGGGACACGTCAATGCCTAATATAGTGAAATTTTGACTACATTTTGAGCTCATTTTTTTTGAGAAAATGACAAAAAACGTCAAAAATTACTTGTTTTCACCTCATTTTTGTAATATATGTATACTGGTGTAAAGGAATTCCAAAAATGAGGTGAAAACATGTAATTTTTGACGAGAGTGTTCTCTTTTTACGACATAGTTCTCGTTTGTTACGACTCGCTGTTCCCGACTTTTCAAGAACAAGATGAAGTGCAGACACAGTCACCTTCAAAACTTCATAGCTTGAAATATACAGATCCAAAGTTGATGAAACTTTTTATGTAGATGTGTAACACTCCTAGATAGTGGATAAAGTGAAATTTTGGAAAATCGGACTCGCACACATCCAAATGAATGACATAAGTTGATTCTCTACCTCAGTGTACTATAGAAGCATATATAGAATGAAAAATCAAGATATATGAATCCTAATGTGTATGATATTTCACATATGGTGTAAGGGAGATATGGAGGACTACTCTCACGTGAAGTGAGTACAATGTAAGATCAAAATCACATTTTAAACGCTCAAAAAGCAGGTTGTATATCTCACGATTAAGATATGGTCTATTCATACATCCTTTTGAATTTGAATATGTTGAATCATCCATCTAAATGTGGTGCTAGACTCTAGGAATGATTTAAACTTGAATCCTAGCTAACAAAGTCGTGGATTTTGGATCTCTCATTCCATGAAATTCCTTCCACGTTTTGCCTTTTACAATTGACTGAGACAAGACCAAGGATTAAAACTTTGAACTTCTACAAACATAGGTTCATAGGAAGTGTGTGATAAAAGGTGAGAGTAATCCAAAGAATTAAGAAAAGCTCTTAGGGTTGGTAAATGCACCAAAGACCTTGAGTGGTTATGGGGTTAGGGCACCTCAAGCACACCACGGAAGGTCTGCACAAAGAAGGAGATGGAAGAAAAGAGATCACAACAGGAGATTCACAAAGTTCTTCCTAATTCAATGAAGAAGTCTGCACAAAATTAGGTTTTTTGTTTTTTAAACTAAAAAACTTGGGCCCTTTTACATGGTTCTTGGATGATAACACTCAAAAGTTTTCTTAATTGGGTATTTAACCTTCAAAAAGAGCCTTAGAATTTATGAGCTATTTCTAGTGTTTGGGAATCTACTCTTGAAGCAAAAGGACTCTTGGGCTTTACAAAAATGGAGGATTTGCACAAAATGTATACAAAATTCACTCAAAAAAAGGAAACTTTGACATAACTTTGCTCTCGTTCCTAACACGTTTGGATTTTCTCTTCTATTATTTCTTGGCATCCTCCAAGAGATCTTTCATTCGCTTCTCCTAATTGAGAAAAAATGATGGGTCTCTTTACTTCATCTCTCTATTGTGTTGCAAGACGTATATATATGCTTGCACAATCACTCTAAGAACATGTTTTAAGGTGGAAACGAGCTGAAATAAAGAATCTGACACCACAAAACAAAGTTGTTTTGATCTTCTAACTTGCTCGAGTACGCTCACAGATTTTCATTTGATTTTGAGATTGTGACCAAAGGGGTGTTAACAATGTCCTAGAGAAAGTGGAAACCTTCTCTAATATCAAATATTCGAGTTCAAGGTCTAAAAATCACACGCGTAGCACAAGGAAGAAGAAGAACCTTGGAGAACAACACAATACTAAATGTATTACCAAGTGAACATAAAACGATAAGTGACCCATTAAGGTTATAGGTGTATATAAAAGCCAAGAAGAAATCCTCCTAATGAACGAAAAAATTATCACATGGTTCCTAAGTGTGTTCACACACATCACTACCAAAATATTTCAACAAACCACTTCTTTCACACATTCCATTAGAGTATAATAGTGGTATGTATAATCAACCACACAACTCTATTTTAGCTATACTCACATTAACTTGACTAGATGCTTTTAGAAGGCTCTAGAGCTCTCGCTCCATGCTCTTCATGGGCATTGAACCCAATACCTCCACTTTACCATCCTTGTGACTTAATCACTAGGCTAAGTATTCAAATTTCTTAATATTCCAAAAGTACCTAGTGTTACGATTACTTGAACCTTGTCCAAGATACTTTATAAAACTTTTAAAAAAGTGCTACAATATGTATAGTAAAGAACCTTTGGCTATTATACATGCATTAAACATTTGAAATACTATCCTATAGGTTCTAACGTTTCGACTATCAAAATGAGAAAATAATAAGTCATTTCGAAACCAGTCTTTGGTTTGTGATCGATATATTAAATGGTTTCCTTGTAATCAAATGAAAAGTTAATCAAGTAGTTAGAAAACAATCTTTTTTTTATAGATATATTAAATGGTTTCCTTGTCATCAAATCATTTTCATCTTGCGCGTGAATATTAACCAAGAAGATATTAGTGTTGATGCTTTTAGCGATTTCTCCTTTCAGCTTCATTATTTCATTAGTAAGAATAGCATTTCTACCATTCATATTCTTCAATTTAATGTCATGATTCCCACTTATGCATCTGATTCATGTCTTCACATGCATGGAATGATTTCCTGAACTTAACTTCATGGTAATACCTTTCAAAATGGATAATTTTACATCCAAAGTAACTATGCTTTTAAACAAAATTTTAAAGTGTTTGTATAGAAAAAGATATCATATCATCATTTATGAAATAGCTAAACTTCATCATGGAAACACATTTGGTTTGCTGATGCCATGAACCATTCCTAAAGAACCATGAAGAAAAATGTCTACGGATTTTATTATTGATCATCCTATGATATATTCACATACAGATATGATATGGATAATAGTTGTAGATCTATCAAATATGCATATTTCCTTGCAAAAAGACAATCTTTGCACTTTAAATTTCTAAGTAATGTATCAATTGTATTATTCCACATCCCAATTTTCTAGTATCTCTTCGGATTATGATATTCATATTTTTAAACACTTTTGGATTGCATTGTTTAAAAGTTCACGATCACAAAAAGAAAATTAAGTTCTATATATAATCCCCAAAGTAACTGTCAAATTTAAGAAACTACTAGCATAATTTCTTTTTGATTACATAAATTCTATAAGTCATCCTAGAAATCGAGATGAAAAGTTACCAATTCTTCAATCTCTATGTATAATAACACACCACATAGTGTTACTGAGCAAGCATTTTCTGATGTTGTATTTGGAATAGAAGCTCCCAAATTGAGTTACTTCAACTCAAACTATTCCTATGGATAATTCTATAGATAAGGATGATAATGATTTACTTCAAGAAAGTTTGGAAAGAATTAAACAAAGTCAAGAGTGATACAAACAAAATGCTAAAAGAAAGAATTTAAATATAATCTAATCATAATGATTTGGTATGATTATGGTTTATTTAAAAAATAATGATACATACTCCTAATGATGTGTCTCAATACACTTAAGATTTTGTGAGCACTTTCACCCCTCTTTTGGAGGTCCTTTCCCCCAATTTGTATATATGCCTATGAACCTATCTTTATACATTTGCTTGGTAATACATTTAGTAGTGTGTTGTTATTCAAGCTTCATCTTCTTTTTTCTTCTATTCGTGTGCTTTTCTTGACCTCCAACTCCAACAATTGGTATCGGAGCAGGTCACCGCTTTCTTTGGGGTGTGATAGACACCCCTCTGGTCATAATCTCAAAATCACATGGAAATGGGTGAGCATACTTTGATCGATTAAGACTTCAAAATAGCTTTGCTATGTGGCATCAAAATTTTGATTTGGGACTTTTTTTCACCTCTAGAAATACTATCATAGTGATTGTGCAAGAAATTTCATTCTTTTGTTTAAAACATATATACATGTCAGAATTTTCCAATACAAGTGTCTCGACATTTGCTATGGGTATAGCATAGCTTGACATGGTATTATTCTTCACCTTTCTGAGATACAATCAATTTTCCACATCAGGGTATTTGGTCACTAACCATGGTTGATTAGATGTTGAGGATAAGTTGGATGGTATTAATTAACCATTGTGGGAATACATGATATGTCATGTATTGGTAACAAAAGGTCTTCAAAATATTGTGCAGGGTGTTGAAAAGTGTTCTACTACACTCGCAAATACAATGATTGAAGGTGATGTAGGTGGGGTTGTTGAAGATGATGATCTTCAATTTCCTGGTCATACTACAATTCTTATTGTACCTATTGTAAAGAAACTTTGTTGGGATGCCAAAGATGCACATGCACATGCATTGATAGCTTTGCTTGCAAAATGCTCCATTAACCGTCACATTCATTCATATGAAATAGTAAAAGATCTTTGGGATACTCTTAAAAAATTATACGAGTCATGAAATGATACTTGTTGATGTACAAAACATCACAGAACCAAGCTATTGTTATATTAGAAAACCTCGATAATCACCGTTAACTCAGCAAAGCTTCAAACTTTCAAATCTTTAACACTTTCCATAGTAAATGTAAACATTTACTCTTCCTGAAGTTGCACCTTTTCTTCTAGCTTCAATTCTTCTTTGATTTGTCTTGAATCTTAAAGATTCTTGTGCTCAATGATTAACATAAGTTCTTAAATATAGTAAGCAACACATTCCAAGCAAAAATTTCAAGTAATCACTTGCAAATAACGTCTTCAGAACTTACACTATCTAAAATCTAAAAATAACCTTCATCGATTTGACATGCCTTCACTATTAAGCTTATTCTTCTGACCGCACATCCTGTTTTGCAAAGATCTTTTGGTTAACTGTAGTTTAGTGTGACAGCTTTAATATGAGTTATCATTCATCAAAAACTTTACACCAGAGTTTAAGATCTGACTCTTATAAGATCAATGAAATCTACGCCAAAAAACTCACAACTTCCAACTAACATTCATAGAGTTATGAAATCACTTAGATTTCTTCACACAAGGAGAATTAACTCAAATCCTTCTATACAATCATGTGCTTGCTATTTGAGAAGATGTTTAAGAAATGGCTTAACCTCATTCTACTCATAGCCATAGAAATATCTATATCTATGAATGATCTCTCACCACCATCTCTCACACAAAATATCATGAGTGCCTCTCTACTATCTTAGGACTTACAATCGAGTTCATGCTATCTTTCTTTCTCTCAAACTAACTTATATACATTTGCTCTATATGCTCCTATTTCTCAAACTCATAATTTTGAAGGTTCTAGACTATTTTTTATCCTAATTTTTCCATTATATTACATGTATGAATTTGTCCCTTCACATAGGCATGGTTTTTTGCATGTCCAAGTTCCATAGCTCTTTTGTCCTTCTTCTTTTCTCTTATGTCTTCATGTATTCATGCTTAATTAGTGAGTGAAGCCCAGTAGCTTCCCCCTCAATCACTAATCAATACTTTTCGGATCTTTATACAATCTCCTTCTCTTTTATTCATGTCATTCCTTTGAATCTACTTGTTTTCATTGCATTGAAGATTTTTATCATGATATCTACAATCTGATCTTTTGTAGGAGTATGCACTACTTCAAGTTCCTTCTCTATTATCTTTTCTCCCAAGAAATGATATTGGATCTCTATATTTTTTGTTCTTGCATGAAATAGTGGATTTGCTCGAAGATAAAGTGAACTCATATTATCTCCATGTATTACAGGTATACCTTGATCAATGCCCAAACTTTTGAACAAGTTCTAAATCCATATTACTTCTTTAGGTGCTTCCACAAGCCCTTTGTATTTTTCTTGGGTTGATGATAATGCTATTGTATGTTGTTTCTTTGAACACCAACTTATAAAGCTTATCACCTATGTACACCATGTATCCATGTGTTGATCTTCTAGCATCTTGACTTCCCACCCGATCTGAATCACTAAATGCTTTCAAATTTATGTCTAAAGTACAAGGCTCATATAATCCTTCCTTTATGGCTCATATAATCCTTCCTCCCTTTGATATATCTAAGAACTCTTTGATCTACAATCCAATGTTGATCCTTTGGATAGTGCATGAATCGTTAGAGAACTCCCACTGCATAACTAAGATCAGGTCTTTTTAGTGTACCATAAATCAAACTTCCCACTAAAGTCCTCATGTAGTTGAATTCTGCACCATCATATTTGCTAAGATTATGATTAACTTAAAGTGGAGTTGAATCTTCTTTGCAATTATCTATGTTGAGCTTCTTCAATAAGTTCAAAAGATATCTTTCTTGTGATACATATATACCATGATCTGCATAACCATTCCAAGAAAGTATGATAACTTCTGGAGATCACTTATCTAGAATTCCTTCTCAAGTAATCTCTTTACATCCTTGATTCCTTCGTTTGAAGTACTTGTGATTATAATGGCATCTACATAAATACAAATGTAGATTATACCTTCATCTGTTCTTTTGATAAGTAGACTTGCGTATGCCTTTGAACTTTAGTATCCAAGATCATTGAGATACTTCACAAGCCTATAGTTCCAAGCTCTTGGAGCTTGCTTTAACCCATAGAGTGCTCTTCTTAATCAACGAACATGGTTTGGATACCTGAAATTTGAAAACCCTTGAGGTTGATCCATGTATACTTCATCAGATATGTATCCATTCAAAAATGCATTCTTCATAGCTAGAATCTAATCATCATGGGGGATGGATTTCCCTCATCTATTGCCAAATTGGATCGAGGTTATTACTCACCATGGTCACTCAGAATGGAAGCCTATCTACAAGGAAGAAATCAATCTGGTTACATATCTGGAGATGAGATGATGTCAATACTTACATTTAAGGGCCAACCAACACAAGAGGGGTAGGAAAGGCTAGATGCATGGTGCTCAAAAAATTCTTTGGCAAGGTCATAAATTTTTAACCCTATATCTGATTTTTTTACTTCCTTACAAGAGACATGGAATGTTCTCGAATCATTCTTCTTATCAAGCACCAAGGCTAGAAAGAATTAATTATGGATGGAGTTTACAACATTCAAGAAGATATGCCCAAGAAAAGTGTAACTAATTTTGCAACCAAGATGAAGGGCATTGTAGACGAGCCTGGAAGCATTGGAGAAGTCATTGACGAAGAAAAATAATGAGGCAATTCATCAATGAGATGAAAGATGATGAAAAAGGGGAAGCCTTCACCATAGCTATGGATCTTTATATGGACATGCAAGTTCCTCACTTCAACACATTGATGGGACAAATGTTCACACATGAAGCAAAATCTTATGAAGAATGGACACAACATAAAAGGTAATCAATCCTCTACCCTCTAACTAGATAAGAATAAAATAAAGAATAACAAAGAGAAAGGCAAGGAATCTAATGCTGAAAGAAGTGACTCTCAAGCCAGCTTTGTGGCTAGAGGTAGATGCTCAAGAGGAAAAGGCAAAGGAGGTAGATAAGGCACTAGGAAAGCTCAAAGCTCATCACCCTATGCCATATGTGTTCTAACCAATCACATTAAAGAAAATTGTTTCAGGAACCCATGGAACCAAAGAGGAAGAGGATACGACAGAGGAGGCTATGGAAATGCAAGGGAAAGATTAAACAACTCATATGGATACAATAACAACTCATACAACAATAACTACAAAGGTTGATACAAAGGAAGGAGAGACTACAACAACTATACAGATGATCAAGCTAAAGAAGGCTCACTTCTTCTCATGAGCATGAAAATTAAGGAAGTTAACATAGATGAACATGTGTTTTATATAAATCAGGATGCTCAAATAATGTGGCAGGAAATGTAGCTCTACTCTCAAATTTGGAGGACTCAAGGAATAGGCATGAAGTCCAAAGAGGAGATGACATAAGGCATCTAGTTGAGAAGATAGATAATGTGAAGACTCTAGATGGTAATATGAACTTACTAATAGAGTACTCTATGTGCCTACTATTATCAAGAACCTCATAAGTGTAGGAAAAATTATTGAGAAGGGATTGCAGGTTAGGTTTACCAAGCATGGAGCATTTTTTGAAGGCCCACATCAAGGATTCAAGAAGATAGCAAGAGGAGAAGAATCAGGCAGATTGTTCACCTTTCAACTCTACAAGAAAGAGATCCCAAACAAATGATTAAGGATCAAAGTGTACTTGTTCTAGGAAATATATCCAAACAACATGTGATTTATAAATGTAGTGCTTGTCAATTTGCTAAGTCACATAGCCAATCCTTCACCAAGAAAGGCTACATACATGGAGACCGATTGGAGTTTTTCCACAGAGATGTTTGGGGACCAAGCAAGGAGCCTTCAATCTATGGATTAAGGTACAGTGTGTCATTCATAGATGATTGTAGCAGATGGGCTATCTTGTATTTCATGAAGCATAAAGATGAACTACTTTTGTGTTTCAAAAATGTGTTTAGCTCTTGTGAAGAACCAAATAGGTCAACCCCTAAAGAGAGTAAGGTTATATTGAGGGGGAAAATAATTCTCCCATGACTTTGATTCTTATCCCCAAGAGAGAGGGATCAAAAGAGAAATTACTACTGGATACATGCTTGAGCAAAATGGAGTGGTAGAGATAAGGAATAGGACAATTGTGGATGTTGCAAGATCAATGCTCAATGAAACAAAACTTCCCAACTACTTATGGACAAAGGCACTATCAACAACTACATATAGTGCATAGGTGACGTTCCCCACTTTTTTTTCAATTGGGGGCATTGCTGCACCTGCTTTATTCTTGTAGTGACCAAATTTCAAGGTTGGAGAGATGCAAAAGATACATGGAGCATGTCAATTTGGTAAACAGTCAAGAGCATCATTTTGGCACGACAAGCATGTTAGTGAGAATGTGCTAGAAATAGTACATACAAATGTTTGGGGTCTTGTAAAGACCACATCTATGGGCAGTTGGAGGTTTTATGTTACTTTCATTGATGACCATACATGAAAAGTATGGGTATATTTCATGAAAGAGAAGAGTGACATATTCACTCACTTCCAAAATTTTAATGCTATGGTAGAAAATAAGACAAGGAATTATATTTAGACATTAAGATCTAATGGAAGAGGTGAATACATGTCAAGGTAAAAAGCCAACATTATCACATATGAAATTTTTTGGTCGTATTGCATATGTACATATTCTAGATGAGTTGAGGATGAAGCTTGATCCAAAAGTAGAAAAATGTATCTTCATTGGGCACTCCCTTGAGCAAAAGGGATATAAATCATATAACCCACTCACATGAAAGGTGAAGGTAAGTAGAGATGTAGTGTTTGATGAAATGTCAAGGTTCTATGCAGATGCCAAAGATGGACTTAATCTTGAACCAAATGACAAAGAAAATGCTGAAAAATCAAGTGTAGAATATCAAGTTTTGAGTGGACCAGACGTGTCACCAAGAAATAGTTCCAACTCAAATCCATGGAGTGGAAGATTTTGTTGAAATTTTAGTCAAAAAAATTCATCAAATACATCCAAGAAATGTAAAGAAATGATTTCTATTGGTAGCACAATATCTACAAGTTTCGAGACATTGATGGAGATTCAAGCGGTTCAAAAACTAGCCTTGATGAGGAACTTGGATTGCCCTCTATGAATAGTCTAGGAGTAAGAAAGGAACATGTAGATAATACAAGGAGAAGTGACCCAATACCAAGAAGACTTGGGAGAATGCAGAATTCAATGCAACGATTCACATATGATAGTTACATGGCTTATCATTGTGCCTATATGACTAAGGTAATACAAGATGTTGAACCTTCTTATTTTGAAGAAGCAATTGGAAATGCAGATTGGAAAAAAATTATGGATGAGGAGATGGTTCCACTTTATGGAAACAAAACATGGAAGTTGGTTCCATTGCCATGCCACAAGGAAAGAAACCCATAGGAAACAAGTGGGTTTACAAGGTAAAACACAATGCTAATGGTAGCATAAGCTGGTATAAAGCACAATTGGTAGCAAAAGGATATGCAGAGATATATGGAATTGATTGTGAGGAATTATTCAGCCCTATAGCTAAAAGGTCTATTGTCAGAGCACTTGTTGCATTAGCTACAGCAAAAGGATGGACTTTGCATCAAATGGATGTGAAGAATGCTATCCTACATGGTGAGTTATAAGAAGAAGTATACATGGACCAACCACAAGGATATGAAGATTCAAAACATCCTTAATATGTTTGTAGGTTGCAAAAGGTTTTGTATGGATTTAAACAAGCCCCTCCTGCTTGGCATGCAAGGATTGTTGACTACTTCAACACCATCGAATTTTCTATGTGTGATGTAGATCACTCATCATAGGCAAGGAAGGGTGATGATGGCATCATGATTGTGGCTATTTATTTTGATAAATTGGTTATAGGTGGTGTTAATGAAGAAATCATTAAAGAGGTAAAGAAATTCCTTATGCAAGAATTTGACATGAAGAGATGGGTATGTGTCTATAGTAGAAAGCATCTGCAAGGAGGTTCATCATCAGAAACACACAGAAACAGTAGTTTCTACGGACTCGCTGTAGTTTCCGGTGCATCAGGGGTTGTGGTGCCATCGTGGCCTTCTCCCCCTCCCCTATGGGTTGAGGGGTGAGTCGTCGTCACGATCAGACTCCCACAGCTCTAAGGGCCAGTAGTATCGTCCGAGCCCTGTGGTATCGTCTGGGCCTTGTGGTATCGCGCGTCGCCCGCTCCCCAGTATCGTATCGCTACAAGGTGCCTTGTTTGTCAGTATCGCTCATCGAGTATCGTAAGGTGCCAAGGTTCCCAGTATCTTCATGGGGCTTTGGTTCGGTGGTATTGTGTCGGATAGAAAGGCGCTTGTGGCCTTGTTGTTTGTGCCCCTTGCGCACCGTTTTTAGTGCCTTTTGGTGCAGTCGATCTGAGCTGGTCGAAGCTTACGCCTGTAGTTGGTCGTAGTTATAGCCTTTAAACCTCTTTTTCTTGTGTTCACTCCACGCCACCCTCGCGAGCCTCTTTTGCTGAGATAACTGTGGGAGTGCCTTTATTAAGAGGTTTCAAGTTAGTGCAAAAAAGAGAATTCCCTCCGCCATCGCGATGGCATTTCTTGGCCTTTGCGTGTAGCCTAAAGTTCTCCGTTCTACTCTTTTTCTTTAAAAGGAAACTCAGTATCTCTTGTAAAAAGTGGCGGCGTGAGTCATGAGTGCCTGGCATAATTCGAAGAAAAAAGAGAAGAAAAAAGAGGGGAAAGGAAAAAGGAAAGAAAAAAAAAGGTAGAAAAAAAAGAAAGAAAAGAGACAGAAGATTTGAAGAAAAAGAAGGGAAAACAAATAGAAAAGAAAAAAAGAGCTACCCTTTTTATGTGGGATGAATGTGGGCTATTCAAGATGGGCTTTTCTTGGTGGTTAAGTAGTGATCTCAGGTCTCCCTGCTTCTAGAGGTGCGCTAAATCATCTTTTTGGGTAGTTGTCGATTGTTTTTGCCTCAATGTCGACCCTTCTTCCCTCATTGGTCCTAAGCAATGTGGCTCCCCCCAATCCCAATGCCCCCTTGAGATGGGTTCTGGCCCATCGAACGTCGCTCCTCCGGTAGTTTCTTTATGCAAGGAGTCGGTGGCAACAAAGCAAGAAGAATTGATGAAAACTTGTCTGATCGGTCAAGTCTTTGCCCCTAGACCCCCTCTAGAAAATGTGAGATCTTGGCTGCGTAAGGAGTGGTTCCCGCATGGTCTAATTGTGTGCAAATGTCAATTCTTGCCGGCGAATCACCTGCTTCTAGTGTTTGAGAATGAAGGGATGGCCTTCCAAGCCTTGAAAGCGGGTTCTTGGCAAGTGGGCCGGTCCACCTTATGCCTATTCAAGTGGACCCCAGACTTTGTTCCAAACAAATCAAAGCCTCTTCGTTACCCGCTTTGGGTGGAGCTTCCCAATCTGCCATATTTCCTGTATGGATTTCTTCGAGAAATCATTTCACGGATCGGTCGTCCTATGGCTTGAAGAGAGGATGTTGGGGGGTTAATCTATGATGGTGTGCAATACTCCTTCAATGCACGATGGCACCTGCAAATTTGCGTTGAAGCAGACTTGAACCAGGTCCTCCCCTCGAAGATCTTTGTAAATTATGGTGATGGTAAGATTTGGGCACAAGACATTACATATAAGAATTTGCCCAATGCATGCTTCCATTGTGGGCACCAAGGTCATAGGATCAAGGATTGCCCCCTGAAGCAAAATTCCAATAAAAACAAGCTTAAACCAGATGGGGCCCTGGATCCTTTACCTCAAGTTGGCATTCGGGGGCATCCCCCTTCGATGGAGGAAGAAGAGGGCACTCGTGTTGGAGAGACGGATTCAAAAGGGTTCACTGAAGTAAGGCGTAGGAGGAAAGTTAGCCCTCGAAGATCATTAGCAAGGAACGTTACGACCATTGCTCCTTCGAATAACATGTATTACAGCCTAGAAAAGGAGATTAATGAAGAAGAAGTGAACAAAGGTAACTTGCAATGCCAACAAGGGCTTCTGAAAATTAGGGGAGGCTAAGACTCGAGGAAGAGATTCAAAGGAAAAATCTACAAATATTTTTCAAAGATTGGTGGGCGGGGAAGGCTGACAAACCTTCGAAAGAGATGTGTAACATCCTCAAAAGGAAGCAAGCTAGGGAATCTATCCCCTTCTTGGTCGATAACAATGGGGTCGAGTGTAGCACTGATGTTGAGAACAGATCTATCATCGTGGAGCACTTTACCCATCTTCTTGGAGTCTCGACTCCTCTTTCCCCGTACAAGCGTGACTCCATGGCAACCATCTCAAGGGTTGCTCAATCTAGAATTGCACAGAACATGAATTATCTACTGGATGTGAACATTTCTGAGATCAAAATTATCGAGGCTATTGATGCTCTTCCCAATGGGAAAAGTCTGGGTCCTGATGGCCTCACCAATGAGTTTTTCAAGTCCTTAAACATGAGGTGGCCACCCCACTGCGTCTGGTGTGGCAAGAGGCTCTCTCCTTCGATGCCCTCCTTGAGTGTCTTAATAATGGTGTCATCAAGTTAATTCACAAAAGGGGAGATAAGAACAAAATTGAAAATTGGTGGCCGATTAGCATGCTCCAAACTGGATACAAGATACTTGCCAAAGTTATCACCAAGAGAATCTCTTTTCATTTAAAGTCATGGATTTGTGAGGACCAAAAAGGTTTTATCAAAGGTAGATCTATAATTGAAGCAATTGTCGATATTTGGGAAGGCCTTGCATTTGCTTAGGAGTCTACACAAGATCTGGTATTCATTAAGATTGACTTCGACAAAGCGTACGACAGATTGGAATGGAACTTTATTCTCCAATCACTGAAAGACCTTGGATGCAGCCAAAAGTTCACGAAAATGGTTTCCACTCTTATCAAAAATGCTTCAACTAGAATAAATATAAATGGTAAGCTCTCTGAGCCCATACGTTTAAAAAGATCTATCAGGCAAGGCTGCCCTCTAGCTCCTCTACTCTTCGCTATTGCCTCGGACAAACTCAGTGGCCTATTAAAGCATCACCTGGACTCTAGCAATCTCAAGGGTCTTTCCCTACCTCTAAATCATGGCCAAATGATTGCTAGACTCTTTGTCGATGACATGAATGCCTTTGTGCATAATGATATGAACAGCATTGAGGTGTTTTGGAGTTGCCTCGACACCTTTTGTGTGGCGTCAGGTTCAAAAATCAACCATGCTAAAACTGATTTCAGAGCAATCCGCGGACCCCCACCCCAACTGTTGTTAGATCAGGGGTGTCAAGTTATCCCTAGAGGTCAAATCTTCCGTCTCCTCGGCATCCCGATGGGCTTCGACATCACAATGGACCAACGATGGAGTTGGGTACTGGCCAAGCTGGATAGCAAACTAAATCATTGGAAAGATATGCAAGTCAATTTGGCAGGGCGTGCTATGGTTGTTAACACATTTATGCTTTCAACGACTATTTACTTTATCTCGTGTTGGAGACCGAAGGAGAAAGAGTTGGCCAAAGTGGAAAGAATCTGCAAAAACTTCCTTTGGACTGGGGACCCCAACAGGAGGGGGATTCCCAAAATCAATTGGGAAACTTGCATTAGCTCGAAAGACTCAGGGGGTTTGGGTATTTTGGATATCGTTGGGTTGGCTGACAAGCTGGCGGTTAAGTGGCTTATCAAGGCTTGGAGCAATAGTGAGTCCTCTTGGGCTATATTGTTATTCAAAAACTTGAAAGACCTTACATTAGTTGGCCATCCTGGTTGGAAGGACATAGGGATTCTCACGCTTTTGTTCTCCCCCCACCCGGTGTCCCCTAAAGGCTCTAGCCTCATGTGTTCTTTATGGAAGAGTTGGAACAAGGCCAAACAATTCATCAGAATCAGTGATGAGTGGAAGTGGGCAGCTCGGATAAGACAAAATGAGTCTATCTGGTTCTCGATCAACGGCATTAGAGGAGTGGAGCTTTGGAACCTCCAAACTGCAAAGCAATTATGGAACAAAGTGTTCAAACAGTAGAAACAGCTCTAGAAATAAGGGACCAACCAGTGGATTAGGTTCGAAGACTTAGACCCGAGACTTAGAGTTACCCTCGACGAATGGACTCTTCTTCAAGGCAGGTGTTTAGTGTGGGATCGCTCAACTACTCGCCTCCTCTACAGACAGGATCTTCCTTGCCTGGAGGGCCTCAAATGGAGCAATGGTAAGAAAATTTCTAGAATCCCCAGCTTCAAAGAGATCTTAGATGTTCATCACATCCTTAACAAGAGGTGGTGCCTTTCTTGGACCAAACTTTGATGGGAACTAAAGTTCATGTCTATTTGGAACCCCCTGATTGAGATCAAAAAGTTTGTTCTCATGTGGCTCATCTTGCATAAGGGAATCTGGTCCAATGCAAGGGCTAACAAAATCTGTGGTGTGCCGCCATGGTCCAAGAGTTGCCACAGATGCATCAAAGATTTAGCTCACCTGTTCTTTGATTGCCCCAAGTCCCGTGTTATCTGGCGTCACGTGACACGGATATTGAGACTCACGAACCAAATCAATTGCCAACAGGTGCTATTGGGTGAGGCGGTCGGCTGCTTATCGAGGCTATGAAATGCCATCAGGGCTGAGACTCTTTGGAAGATTTGGCGGGAGCGATGTGCTGTCAATTTTGGCCAAACTCCTAAGGAATGGTTGATCGAGAAATCCCTGTTTCTTCTAGGTAAACGAATCTCCCGAGATAAGAGATCTCCATCGTTTAGACATCACTGTATTAATGTCCTCGAAAACAACAAGCTGAAACCCAAATGGGCCCCACATTAGGGTAATGATAGATTTATCCGCCTCATTTGTAATGCCCTCTAGATTTCCATACTCCTCCCCTACATTGTGGGATTTGGGGGGTCCCATGGGCACTAGTCCCTTTCACTTGTAACTTTTCTTTATTTTAATTAAAGTCCGAGAGAATAGGCTAAGGCCGAACTTCCTTTTATTAAAAAAAAAGAATTTGACATGAAAGATCTTGGTGTGTTGTGCTATTTCTTAGGCATTGAGTTTATACATAAAGAAATAGGTAAATGGATGTCACAAAGGCAATACACCTAATTGAGTATGCTACAAAATTATGGTAAGGCTAATTGTAAGATAATTTCTATGCCATTAGATCAGAATTTGAAGTTGATACTACATCACGTGAAGCATTTGAAAACGCTACTATGTATAGGAAAATCTAGGGAATTTTGATATATCTCATAATTAGAAGGCCTAATCTAAGCTACACTGTTGAACTTGAAAGTCAATTTATGTAGGTTCCTAGGAAGCCACATTTAGATGCTCTGAGGTGCAGTCTACATTATGTGAGTGCTACTTTGGATTATGCATTGTTTTATGAAGTTGGTGTAGATTTGCAAGTTCATGGATACACCGATGTAGATTGGGCTAGTAGTATTCCAGATAGAAGATCTACTAGTGGCTTTCTATTCTCACTTGGAAGTGCAACGATTACATGGGGCCACAAGAAGCAAGGCACCATTGCTTTGTCAAGTACATATGTTGAGTATAGAGAAGCTGCAAGGGCAGTATGTGAAGCATCTAATCTTAGCAACATACAACTCGCATGAAACTTTGTTTTGCATGCTAGAACAAAGCATATCGAAGTGCATTATCACTTCATCAAGGAAAAGGTATTAGAAAGTGATATTGGCCTTGTTTATGTGAGGCCAGATGAGCAGGTAAAGTTTGGGAGAGTAGTTGTGGTACTTCCTTTTTGAAAAAATTGTTCTTTTCTGTTAATTAAAGGTTGGGAGAGTAGGCTGCGGAACTTCCTTTTTTTTTGTCCCAGTTCGCTGGCCTAGTGGTTGGGCCTCTCGCCTCTTGAGGCGGGGGCAAGGGTTCAATCCCTGGCAGCAACATGTAAGGGACAGTGTATCTTGGAAAGATGTTGCATGTGGCTGAGGTGCCACCATTTGTCCATTCCCGCAGTAATTGTGACCGCGGTTTAACCCAGTCTTGTAAACCCCTGTTCTTGTGGGATAAGGGGGGTCCCATGGATACTATGCCCTTCCTTGTACAGTTGCAATTTCAAAGTTAAAGTCAAGGGAGTAGACCTTGGCCACACCTCCATTAAAAAAAAAAAAACACTTCCTTTTTGAAAAAAAGTGTCAACCTGTGGAGATGAGCATGAGGCAAAAGTTCGGCGAAACTTCATCACTGACGAAAAAGCTTTTGCCTGCTTCACCGATGGAGGCTGCGCTGCTAATCGAAATATGTGGGGCCTTTTCAAAGTATCCATGGATGTGGGAATGGCGCTTGTCTGTAGCTTTGCTAATATATGGTTAAAAAAATCTGAAAAGGTTCTCTGCAATATCTTTCACGTTGAGCGCCTTGGAATCTCGCAAAGGTTGTTCCCGCAAGTTGCAGGACTTTCTGTATATCTAATTGTGCGGCAGACATGTGCTACACAGACATTGTACTGCAATCTTCAGGATTTCCTGTGGGCGTAACCGCGTGGAGATGTCCCGCTTGGGGTACATCATATGTTTCTGCCCATAAATGTGTGTGTGTGAGAGAGAGAAGACAGGTGACTCGGTGAGAGGTGAGAGGGAGCTGCAAGTTGTGCCTCGTCTTTCTTCTAGTGGCAAGCAGAATCGCCCTCTACATACAGGAGATGTTATTGCATGGGGTGGCAAAGGTTTATCTCTTGTTTTTTTGGGAGTTGCGAAAATCGGTTAGCATCCATTATGAAGGATGCGCACTCGGCACGCCTCAACTTACAGATAGCCATCCAGAGTCGAAACGGGATTAAACACAGAACCTTCTCTCAACCAGCTCACGGTTTTAACCATTAGATCACTCGAAGCTATGTCAAACTGTTCGATTGAAAATGTAACAACATGCTTATGTGCATCGTATTGGTATTTAACCTTTCTCCGCTCTGTTTCCATCTCATATGAACCCGCCCACCAGAGAGAAGCAGCCATGTTTCCTCACAGATGAAAAAGCTATGGAGAAACAAATGATTCGAGAGAGAGTTGGAGCCCATGGTCGTGGGCAGAGAAATGAGCGGAGAGAGAAAGAGGGTCCAGGCTTCTTCACTTGCGGCCCATATTTACGCGCACAGCGACACTAACCATTTTTCGCGCCTAGACAGCCAGCTTTCCTAAAAAGTTATAACTTATAAACCTGCGGCCTGGCGACATGATTGCAGTTGGAGGACGGAGACGAAGCTTTCGTCATCCTCCATTTTGGTCTTTACATCACCCATTACCTCACGGCATCTCGCGTAGTCGGGACTCGGAAGTTTGAACAACGAGAAACGAGATCCAATGTCCGAACCGAAACGCAAAATCCAAATGCTTTATATATATATATATATATATATATATATATATATATATATAAACCGCCGGGGACTTTCCACTCTATCATAATACCATTTGCATACGCAGTAGCAGCGTACTTCCTCTTCCAGCTCAGAAACACAAATTGCGCAGATCTCCCAAATAGGAGGTCTACTCACGAGACATCCTTGCCCCACACGACAGAACCGAGACCTCAAATGCACGTACAGGCAGATGCAGTTATGTGCGATGGAGGACTGAAGTAATGGTACAAAAATCTGATTACGAATAAAGAACTACTATCCAAAATCCCAATGCGAGTCTGTGATTGGCCACGCACTCATCTTCTTCACGCTGGTCTCTATTCTGATTGCAATTTCCTGCCATATCTGGAATCTGGATATGTCATGTGTGCATACATTTCCCAACTCCCTGAAAAGGCGCTCTTGGAAAACGCGAAAGCATAAAAATCAATCAACCGAGCTTCCAAGTTCCAATTTTCAAGTTTTCCGCGATTCAAAAAACATTAAAGTAAAACGCAAAAAGCAGATCTGCATTTGTAGCAGGCAAGTTGTGTTTGTAAAGTCAGTCCTGGCTATGCCGAGTATCAATAAATAATGCAGCTAATAAAACAAATACAACTCGGACTACGGTACTCATGTCCGTATGATGCATTTTTTTCTTTTTTTTAAAATAAAGGAAGTTCGGCCTTAGCCTAATCTCCCGGAGTTTAATTATAATAAAGAGAAAAAGTTACAAGTGAATGGGACTAGTGCCCATGGGACCCCCCAAATCCCACAATGCAGGGGAGGAGTATGGCAAGCTACAGGGCATTACAAATGAGGCGGATAAAATTATCATCACCCTCATGTGGGACCCATTTGGGTTTCAACTTGTTGTTTTCGAGGAGATAAATACAATGATGTCTAAACGGTGGTGATCTCTTGACTCGGGAGATTCTTTTACCAAGGAGAAACAAAGATTTCTCGATCGACCATTCCTTAGGGGTTTGGCCAAAATTGACAGCACAATGCTCCCTCCAAATCTTCCAGAGAGCCTCACCTCTGATGGCATTCCACAGCCTCGATGAGCAGCCGATCGCCTCACCCAACATCACTTGTTGCCAGTTGATTTGACGCGTGAGTCTCAAAACTCGGGTCACGTGATGCCAGATAACGCGGGACTTGGGGCAGTCGAAGAACAGGTGAGCTAAATCTTCGATGCACCGATGGCAACGCTTGCCCCATGGCGGCACACCACAGATTTTGTTAGCCCTTGCATTGGTCCAGATACCTTTATGCAAGATCTGCCACATGAGAACGGACTTTTTGACCTCAATTAGGGGGTGCCAAATAGACATGAATTTTAGCTCCCACCGAAGTTTGGTCCAAGAAAGGCACCATCTCTTGTTAAGGGTGTGGTGAACATCCAAATCCTCTTTGAAGTTGGGGATTCTGGATAGCTTCTTACCATTGCTCCATTTGAGGCCCTCCAAGCAAGGAAGATCCTGACCGCAGAGAAGGCGGGTAGTTGAGCGGTCCCAGGCTAAACACCGGCTTTGAAGAAGAGTCCATTCCTCAAAGGTAACTCTAAGTCTCGGATCCAATTCTTTGAACCTAATCCACTGGCTGGTCTCTTGTTTCCAGAGTTGTTTCCACTGTTTGAACCCCTTGTTCCATAACCGCCTTGCAGTTTGGAGGTTCCAAGACTCAACCCCCTGAATGCCACTGATCGGGAACCAAATAGAATCATTTTGTCCTATGCCAGCCGCCCACTTCCACTCATCACTGATTCTGATGAACTGTTTGGCCTTGTTCCAATTCTTCCATAAGGAACATACGAGGCTAGAGCCTTTAGGGAAGACCGGGTGGGGGGAGAACAAAAGCGTGAGAATCCCTAAGTCATTCCAACCAGGGTGGCCAACAAAGGTAAGGTCTTCCGTGTTTCGAAAGATCAATTTGGCCCAAGAGGACTCCCTATTGCTCCAAGCCTTGATAAGCCACTTTGCAGCCAACTTGTCAGCCAATCCAACAATATCCAAAATTCCCAAGCCCCCTGAGTCTTTAGGGCTAATGCAAGTTTCCCATTTGATTTTGGGAATCCCCCTTCTATTGGGGTCCCCAGTCCAAAGGAAGTTTCTGCAGATTCTTTCCACTTTGGCCAAGTCTTTCTCCTGAGGTCTCCAACACGAGATAAAGTAAATAATTGTAGACAACATAAATGTGTTAACAACCATAGCACGCCCTGCCAGGTTGACTTGCATACCTTTCCATTGATTCAGCTTCCTATCTAGCTTGGATAGCACCCAGTTCAAGCGTTGGTCCATTGAGATATTGAAACCCATCGGAATGCCAAGGAGACGGAAGACTTGACCGCTAGGGATAACTTGACACCCCTGATCCACCAACAATTGGGAAGTATGTCCTCTGATTACTCTAAAAGCAGTTTTAGCATGGTTGATTTTTGAGCCTGATGCCACACAAAAGGTGTGGAGGCACCACCAAAACACCTCAATGCTGTTTAAATCGTTATGCACAAAGGCATTCATGTCATCAGCAAAAAGTCTCACAATCATTTGGCCGTGATTTAGAGGTAAGGAAAGACCCTTGAGATTGCCAACGTCCATGTGATGCTTTAATAGGCAGCTGAGTCCATTCGTGGCGATAGCGAATAGTAATGGAGCCAAAGGGAAGCCTTGCCTAATTGATCTTTTTAAACGAATGGGCTCAGAGAGCTTACCGTTGATGTTTATTCTAGTTGAAGCATTTCCAAGAAGAGTGGAAACCATCTTCGTGAACTTTTGGCTGCATCCAAGGTCTTTCAATGATTGAAGAATAAAGTCCCATTCCAATCTGTCATACGCTTTGTCGAAGTCGATCTTAATGAATACCAGATCTTGAGCAGACTCCTCAGCAAAAGCAAGGCCTTCCCAAATATCGATAATTGCTTCAAGTATAGATCTACCTTTGATAAAACCTTTCTCGTCCTCGCACAGCCATGACTTTAAATGACAAGAGATTCTGTTGGCGATAACTTTTGCTATTATCTTGTATCCAGTTTGGAGCATGGTAATCGGACGCCAGTTTTCAATTTGGTTCTTATCTCCACGTTTGTGGATTAACTTGATGACGCCATTATTCAGGCACTCAGGGAGGGCACCGAAAGAGAGAGCCTCTTGCCACACGAGGCGCAGCGGGGTGGCCACGTGATGTTTGAAGGACTTGAAAAACTCATTCGTAAGGCCATCCGGACCCGGACTTTTCCCATTAGGAAGGGCCTCAATAACCTCGATAATTTCATTCTCGGAGATGTTAGCATCCAGAAGAGCAATCAAGTTCTGTGGGATTCTGGTTTGAGCAACCCTTGAGATGGTTGCCATGGATTTGCACCTGTGGGGGGAAAGAGGAGTCGAGACCTCGAGAAGATTGTTGAAGTGTTCGACGATGATAGATCTATTCTCCACTTCCGTGCAACATTCAGTTCCATTGTTATCGACCATTAGGGGGATGGATTCCCTAGCTTGTTTCCTTTTGAGGATGTTACACATCTCTTTCGTTGGTTTGTCGGCCTTCCCTGCCCACCAATCTTTGAAGAAAATTTGAAGATTTTTCCTTTGAACCTCCTCCTCTAACCTTAGTCTTCCCCTGATTTTCAAAAGACCTTGTTGGCAATGTAGCTTACCTTTGTTCACCTCTTCTTCGAGCCGTGAGAGCCTCCGGTACACCGTTTCTCTTCTTTTTTTTCGGATTTCTCTTATAGCCTTTTGAGTCCTGATTAGATTTTTTCGAGTCCTTTCTACTGCGCTTCTCCAACACTTAGCCGGTTCATTACAGTAAGCAAAGGCTTCCATCCACACTTCAGAAATTTCTTGGTGGACAGAGGGGAGGGAAAACAATGTCTGACAGGCATGAAACCAAGGAGCTTTCTGGAGCATGGGAATCGGTTTGAAAGATAGAGTAATCGGATAATGGTCTGAGATAGTCAGGTCCATGTGTTGGGAAATCGAAGGAATACCCCACTGAGGGATGGTGTTCCGATCGATGTAGCATCTATCAAGTCTTGCTTTCCTCAAAGAGTCCCCCGACTGGAGATTTGACCAGGAGAACCCCTTCATGTCTTTCACCTCGACCAGGTCGAGATGGAGCTTGATTTTATCCCATATCTCTTTCTCCTGACCGTGAATAATTTTTCCTTTGTTATTCCATCGGTCCTCAGGAAACTCAACCATGTTGAAGTCCCCACAAATCAGAACATTGTGTGAAAGGGAGTCGAGGGAAGCCCAAGTATCCATTCTATCTACTTCACCATTAGGGGCATAAATTGAGACCACAGTGAACTGGAAAGGGAACCCGAAAGAGGCAGCAATCCAACGATGATTCCGACCTTCAAAAGTCGAGGTCACATTGCTAGACAAGGAGTGACTAATGCCGATAGAAGCACCCCCCGTCCCTCTAGGGTGAGAAGTGGAGAACCAAAGGTGGTTCGGAGAAATGCATTTAAGCCGTTTTTGTAGATCCTCTCCGTCGATTTTAATCTCTTGTAAGCAAATAAAGTCCGGGGCAAAGCACTTGTCTTTGAACCACTGGCCAAGAATCGAAGCTCTTGACGGGTCAGACAGACCCCTGACGTTTAGAGATGTGAATTTCATTGATGATGGTTGCCCTCTTTGAGGGGAGGGACCCGATCTTTTTTCTTCTTGTGGTCTTCTTTTTTCCTCCCTACTTCTTGACTAAGGATCCTACTCTTGAGGGGGCTCTTCCAAGGCATGCCGGAAGGTTGTTTTCCTTTAAGCTTTGACTTTTGTTGCGGTAATCTTGGAAAGCATACCGGGAGGGTAGGACCTAGAGAGGAGCTTTCGCTGTCTGGGTTGTCTTCATTGCTGGTAGTGAAGCCTTCCTCTTTACTCGTGGTATAACCTTCTTGGTTGTCTTCTTTGCTGGTAGAGCACCCAAGGGTATTATCAGTGGGGTCTTCTTCAAAGTGGTTGTCCCCTAGAAAGTCGACCTCATTAATCTCTTTTTCTAGGTTACTGTATATGTTATTCAAGGGGGCAACTGTCGTAGTATTCCTTGATGTTGATCTTCGAGGGCTAACTTTCCTCCTGCGTCTCACTTCAGTGAATCCTTCTGAATCCGTCTCAGCAACGCGAGTTCCCTCTTCTTCCTCCATTGGAGGGGGATGACCTCGAGTGTCATCTTGGGGGAGAGGGTCTAGGGTCCCATCTGGTTTAAGCTTGTTTTTATTGGAACTTTTCTTCAGGGGGCAGTCTTTGATCCTATGACCTTGATGCCCGCACCGGAAGCACGCGTTTGGCAAACTCTTGTAAGTAACCTCTTGTGTCCAGGTCTTACCATCTCCACAGTTTATGGAGATCTTCGAGGGAAGGACCTGGTTCAGGTCTGTTTCAACGCAGATCTGTGGATGCCATCTTGCATTGAAAGAATGTTGAGCACCATCGTAGATTAACCCCCCAATATCTTGTCTTGCGGCCATCGGGCGACCGATCGGTGAGACGATTTCACAAAGAAATCCATACATGAAGAAAGGCAGATTGGGAAGCTCTACCCAAAGCGGGTAACGAAGAGGCTTTGATCTGTTCGGGACAAAGTCTGGGGTCCATTTAAAAAGGCAAAGGGTGGACCGGCCCACTTGCCAGGAGCCGGCTTGCAGGGCTTGGAAAGCCATCTCTTCGTTCTCAAATACTAGAAGCAGGTGATTCGCCGGCAGGAATTGACATTTGGACACAATTAGGCCACGCGGGAACCACTCCTTGCGAAGCCAAGTTCTCAGACTTTCAAGAGGGGGCCTGGGGCCAAACATTTGACCGATCAGGCAAGTTTTCTTCAGTTCTTCTTGCTTTGCCGCCACAGACTCCTTGCATAAAGAGACCTTTGGGGGCGTGACGTCCACTGGGACGGACTCCATCTCAAGGGGGGACACGGACTGAGGGGGAGCCACATTGTTCATGGCAAATTGTTAATTGAACCCCGCAACTAATTCCTGAGGCCGAAACTTAAAAGCAGATTCAAAAAGCTTTATTAAATGCAAAAGGCCCCTTTTTAGCGCCCCTTTTAAGGCTTTGATGTCGCCTACTAAGGAAAAGCTTTTCGAAGTCTTTTTAGCACCCCTTTTAAGGCTTTGATGTCGCATACTAAGGAAAAGCTTCACGAGCTTGGACTTGAGGGAAAAGAGACGAACGACTTAAAGAAAAAGGTTTTTTTATTTTTTATTTTCTTTTCATAACTCTCATCTATCGTGCGATAGAGCAAGCAGGCTACACCACGGCAGATGGGGACGGGCTGAGGCAGATCCACGTGGCACAAACCACGATAGATGGTATCGTGCAGCTACGCGATAGACGGTTTTATAGACGGTTTCACTGCCAGTCAGTCAAAACCACGATAGAAGGTATCGTGGAGCTCCGCGATAGACGGTTTTGGCTGGCAAAACCACGATAGATGGTATCGTGCAGCTCCGCGATAGACGGTTTTGGCTGGCAAAACCATGATAGATGGTATCGTGCAGCTCCACGATAGACGGTTTTTACCAAGAAAGAGGGAATCCTGTAGCGCGATAGACGGTTTCCCTGCGAGAGTGGATTGTTGCACGCCACGATAGACGGTTTGCTGCTGCTTCATGATAGACGCTTCTTTATGAGTGAAGGTTTGCTCTGCACAGCGACAGACGGACACTCAATCTCCTCAGTTACACGTTGGCCGGAGAGAAGAAGTTCGTGAACGCCGGATGAAGCCATGTCAACTCAGGCGAACCTCTGACTGCCACCTAGCCCTGGCCCAGGAGCGGCACATGAATGCAGTTGCAGAACTGGAGTCGGCGCAAAGAGACCTCCTGTGGGCGTTACTGGTGACGGGGGCGACGGGTCCTCCTGCTAAGAGATATAGTGTCGTCGAGCGTCCGTCGTCATCTTCAGTCCGTCGAAGTAGCGTCCGTCAGTGACGTATGATGCATTAGATATTTGGCATGTCCGTATTATTTATTATCAATAAATAATGCAGCTAATAAAACAAATACAACTCGGACTACGGTACTCATGTCCGTATGATGCATCCTTATGTGAACTTCTTGAGCGTTTTGTACATTTGTTGTACATTGAGTAGAAGTGGACACGTAAACTCTTTGCCAACATCCTTTAAAGGATGCAGACTCCAGAGACGGAATCTTAATCTGTATTGTAGAGTTAAAGTCTCGGGAAGTAGGCTTCGGCTGAACTTTCATTTAAAAAAAAACAAAATCTCTATTGTAAAACGAAAAGAAAAACAGAACTTATAGAAACTCGTAAAGAATGTAAGGGTAAGTTCAGATGGCACTTGGAAGAACATATACATCTCTTTTTTCCATCTCATAGTAGGACATTGACAACACGTTTACGCCAAAGGCTAGCCAGGGAAAATGTCCAAGCCTGCATAGCGTAGTGGTTGATGCTTTGAATCTCTGAGAGGAAGTCCTGAGTTCAAATCTTGGCTGGACATATCCATGAATTCCCCAAGATGGTGTTCATGAGTTCCCCAAGATGGTTGCCTCTACCTTACAAGGTCGGGTGTGTGTCTTTCCAATTCATTGTACTCTCAAACAAAAAGTCTAGAACATTCTGTTTCTGTGTAAATATGTCGATTGAATAATCATAGAATTGAGAAGTATATTTTCAACCCTTTCTAATTTCTATTACAGGATCTCGTATCGGTTGATCTCTAGAAAGAGGGCTTCCATAGGTGCAAGGGCATCTCTCTAGTATTGTCAAGACTGACTCTTCTCCCTTCTAGTTCTACATTGAGGAATCTTTATCAATGAATGAGCATCTCAAAAAAGAAATAAACTAGATTGTCCACTACCACAAGTTCAAATGGTTGAATCGTTGGCCTCCCTTGTTAAGGGATTGCATTCAAGTTCTCTTGGCTACGTTGTTTGGACATTCTTAGTCATATGAGATGATGAGACGTTAAACATTGATAATGATACGGGTCATGTTCACTGCATGAAGATAAACTTCAATTCAAACCACTCTCCTCATTCAGCTTTAGGGTCATACTTATTGTTGATTAGATCTTGCACACACATCATTATGCAAAAATAGTACAGAAACAAAATCTTACAAAAGCATACACACAATAGAGAGAGACAAGAGATTAAACACAAGATTGGGTACAATCTTGTTGGAATCAATCTTTTATTGGTCAAACAATGATCTATTGGTTCAGTCAATAGTTCATTCTACTCCCTCCTACAAGAATCAACGGGCAGTCACAGAATGAGTAGCGCATTCCAGTGATACATTCTACATCTAATAGCGATGGGTGACGTGGTCAGAACAGCTGACTCCCAAGCTGTGCACGCGGGTTCGAACCCGGGCTACAGCAGCATCGATTGCGTGGAAGATTTTTAGTAGTATTTTATTTATCATGCTTTTCTTATTGTAGAAAACGCCGACTACGGATAAACATAGATAAAATCACACAAGTAGCGATGGATTTAGCGATCGCATGAGCTTTACATAGATCAAAGCTTTATTGTGCTTTATTCAAGAGCTTTCAAGGATCATCAAATCCTACATAAACACAAACTTGGGATCACTTGAATCATCCTTCACCTAGTATTCAACACAAGCTTGGAGCTTGTACCTCAGTAGAGGTGGTGTTTCGTCTAGCACATGGGGCAGCCATGGTGCTAACTTGAAGCATGTTGAGGAGTAGCTATGGAGTTCTTCTTAATGATTCTTCTTGGAGAAGATGAAGGGTGTGCTCACACTCTAGCTAATGGAGAGGAGGTTATCTCTTGTTCATGGCAAGAAGACTTGGTCATTAGCAGCTTGATGGTGAGGATAGGCCATCTACATGGTGTATTTGAAGATTATCTTCTATAGGAAGATATTAGGTTGGAGATTGTCTTCTACAAGAAGATGTCGGGCTACTTCAAAGACATTGGATGGTGTTTAACATAAGATTTACATCTTATGTTAAGTATTCAGGTACATATTCTCTTTATGCACACAGGTACTACTTGAATTTTATGGAGGCAGTGCCGTTCATATCAGGAGGAGTCCTATTCAGCATAGGTACAAGCGAAGCAGTACATATATGCTTTATGCATATTTTTGATGAGGTGTTTAAGAAGGTGTGTTCACATGAGTTTGAGGATTTCTAGCAGCAAACTTGTTAGCATTCTATGCTACTTTATAAGTATCTGATCTTTTCACACACGTATCTAACTTAGGGTCTTCCATAGCCTAAGTTCAGATGAGGGTTTGTTGACTATCAGTTTCACACTGATCCTTCCTCTTTCAGTCACTCATATTCACTCTTCTATAACCTATAAGGTCACACATCTCATATATATTCAGATTACTGCCCATACATCTGAATATGTTTGTTACATTGTACATTCACTCATTCATCTATTTCTCATCACATAGAGTGGTTGAGAGTTTTGCTCCCACATTGTACATTGAACATTTGTATATATGATACTATGAGTAAGTGATGGCTTACGTAACACCTTACACATGTCGTCTATTCTTTCTCTATCTTTATCTCATCATATGTATGATTAAGTTGTGGTATGTTCATGTTTTGTCAATATGGAAGATTGCTGGAATTAATGTTGTACATGACTGGACATATGGAACCATGGACCTGTGACATGAGCCTAAGGGCCTACCTCACTTCCAACAAATCTCCTCCCACATACTTTGTGGGACGAGTTTATTAGAGTATGTGTATTTATAGGTATTTTTCATTACGTCCAGAAGAGAAGATACATGAGGGTGGTGCTTCAAAAAGCATGCATTTATGAAAATCTGCTTTATTTACAAAATCATTGCTTTCTAAGTAGTATACTAGTTTTACAGAAACATATCTAAAATACTATCTTTTAACTATCTTCAAAAATATCTGAATAAGTCCATGTGCATTCATGCCCTCATGGCTCTTCACCTGCTACATCAAAACACAATCACATCAAACACCTCAAGACATTAAAATCCATTTAACATTCCATTATTCCATAATGTATAACACTTACCTAGCTACTCATTGGAGCAAGATCAGCTTCAATTCAAACTATTCTCTTCATCTAACATTATGGCCCTCCCTACCCATTTCCTATCCTTCATGGACCTTTGGACTCATTCATTCGTAGTACGGTATGCACGTCGGTACCAAAGCGTCGGTATAAGCGTCCGTATAAGCGTCGGTATATGCATCGGTATAAGCATCGGTATATGCGTCGGTATAAGCGTCGGTAATATCGGCGCCCATACCGAGGCCTCTACTGGACGTACCGTTGCGTATACCGTCGCCTACTGGGTGTACCGATGCTTATTCGGATGACATTACTGGGAGTACCGTCGTGTATACCGATGACCATACCTGCAAAATTTTTTTTGGGCAGAGTGTGTTGTCTTTTGCTACAGCAACATTACCATGATGTTGCTTAACAAAAGACAATACACTCTGCCCAAAAAAAACCGAGTACATGTGATGTGTACTCTAATGTCAACCGAAATATGATTCATGAAACAAAGTATTATTGGACACAAAAGAGATAATCAGAATGAACCATGAACCATGTACAAAAGAAGTAAAGCATCACGAGCCTCGGATCATCGATGGGACATAAACTCACGTGCGGTATGTAGAATCCACTTTGAACTGACAAGAGACTCTCCATCGGTTGGTCAGAACTCCTGATAAATCATCTGTGTGATATAATTCTTCTGATCTTTATCCTGCTCACTCCATTTCAGCATGATAGAGTGTCCAAACTAGATGGAGCAAAGATGTCGTATGCATGCACGCAATGCTTTGCCAGCCACATCCATCACCAGAGCTCCATCTCGGATACTATACACCTTGGAGTCATCATGGTCATGAGCACCCCAAGGTGTACGTGGTGTTCCACGTGGTGTACCACATGGCGTACTTACACCTGAGGTACTCGTCCTAGGAGTAGAAGCGGGTGACACAACGTCCGTCGCACTGCCTCCACAAAAGCCGCCTCCTTTGCCTCCAGACATACATGTAGATCCACTCCTAGAACCTCCTGATCCAGAGCGTGATCTCGATCTATGAGATGGGCAAAACCTCTATCGCATTGAGGTGTCAAACGCACATGTCTACTAGTAGACCCAGTAGGAGATGGCTGAAAAGATGGTCGTGGTGGAGTCACAAAGCTAGGAGACATACCTCCTACGGGAGTAGCACCACCCGCAGGAGTGACACCGGCAGGAGTGACACCGATAGGAGTGACACCGGTGGGAGTGAGGCCAGCGGGAGTGAGGCCGGCAAGAGTAAGGCCGCCAGGAGTGAGGCCGGGAGGAGTGCTACCACGAGCGATCCAATACTGTGATGCAACGGCCATATACGCGGGAGGAACCTGAGAGATGAACTCCAAAAACTGCTCCTCTGTCATGGAATGTGGAGTGACTGGAGGACTGTCTCCCATCGTGCTCTGTAATAAAAGAACTCAAATAATTAGCATGCGATAATAAAAAGTAATATAGACAATAAACAAAAAAAAAAACAAAAATTAGTACGTACAAGTGTTTTATTCAAAAGTCCTCTAGTCTAGCATCCTCTTGAAGATCCAATGCACCGAGAATATCTATCTCTATATTGATGGCTTCTAAATCGCTTGCTATGCTTGTTTCTTCCCGATCATCGTCTATTGCTTTGTCTTCTCGAACAATGACCTCTTCTTCTCGAACAATGATCTCTTCCTCCTCGACTATCGAATGAATCTCTGAATCCACTAGAGATGGACTTTCTTCTACATCTATGTTCTCAAAAATTTGTCTACTACGTGGAGCGACTTGTAAAACAAATAGCCACTCTAGTTCTTTTGAATCTGGTATAAAAACAACTTGCTCACAGTGTTCGGGAAGTACAAATGTATCCCTTTCATCTGTCCATAATCTTGTGGAGTCGACTTGAAGCAAACCGCTTTTATCCCGTCTCACTGTTGTGTTTCTTCCAGAGGTGACTACTTTGAACCATTTCATATCAAAAACAAAGTAATCAAACTTTCTAAAAGATAGTTTCAAGATATCTTGAATCACACCACAATAATGTAGCTTGCCTTCTAGAGCATTATCATCTCTTGCACTCGCTCTACTTTTTTGCAAAAAATTCACCATCACTCCACTATCAAAAGTCGACCTATTTTGATCGATTTGTGCGATTCGAAAGTGTCGTCCATGAGACCATAGTGCACCGTATTTAATATACTCCCAATCACATCCTTTTGCGAGTTCTTTTTCTTCTTCAGGGATATCTTCACCCGCTGCTTTTGCTTGTGAAACCGCTGTATCTAGCCATATGCTCGTTGGAAAAGGTGGAAGAGGTCAAAGACTTTCTGGAAGAGGCAAAAATCGAGTGGAACGATTTCTTCGAAACTGAGCTCTTTCCTTTGCGTTAGTTTCCTTGGCAAGCTCATACCTTTCTAACCACTTCTGCATAGGCTCAGAGTTAACTATGCAAAACTTCATTGCCTTCTCTCTGAAAGCTGCATCCATTTTTCTTTGCAATCCTTTACCTTGTGGTTCATCGTCTACGAGACGAACATCTTCATCATCGCTCCATAAGCAAGGCATTTCGGGATCCGACATATGTTGAAAGTCAGTTATGAATACAAGAGATTCTTGTACAAGCCATCCCTCTGCCATGCTACCCTCTGGACGTGCTCTCTGTCGAACAAACCCTTTTAATGTCTTCATAAAGCGCTCTAAGAAGAACAATATCCATCGACTATGGACAGATCCTGATGTTGCAACTTCATCTACCACATGAACCAGTAAATGAAGTTGAATAGTGAGAATACTTGTGGGAAAGTATTTCTCTACCATACAAACAGCCTCGATAGCATTGAGTTTCGCACTCTCTATGCTATCTCCATTTATCTCTTTAGAAGATATCCACCGTACTAAAGAACTAATTTTATAAATGGTTTTTCCTACATCCTCTGAAAGACAATCTTTTAGGGCTACAGTGAGCACAAACTGTAAAAACTTGTGCCAATCATGAGACTTGAGTCCTGCAAGATCATCGTTTCTAGCAGTCTTTAGACACCTCATGCATCCAGTAGGTGTTCGAAACTCTGAAATTGTTTTCTTCACTTGTTGCTCTTCCATCCTGCGAAGCACCCAAGGAGCTCTTGGTAATGATACTGTTCCGTTGGGCTTAGTAATTGCCCACAACTCTCGCATATGACCTCGCTCTTCTAATTCCTCCCTTTGTGCTTTGCTTTCTTTCTTTCCGATCAAAGTTTTCCAAAGAATCTCTCACACATTCTTAAAAATATGCATCGGGTCCACCAAATGACTGATCAACAATTCACTCCAATAAGGGAGTTCATGAAAAATGGACAACCGTTTCATGCGAGCAACTGGATTTTTTGAATCCCACAGTTGTTTCCAAACGCTAGCTTTCATTTGGTGTTGCGCTTGTCGACCAATTTGTCCTTCACATAAAACATGTCCATCAGGCAAATATCTATGATGTCCTTCATAGATAGTTTTACATAGTGCTTTGGAATAGCGTGCTTCGAGTCGTGGTCCACATAAAGGACAAGCATGGTAACCCGAAATTGATAAACCTGAACATTCACCATAACCAGGCCAATCATGCATTGTCCACATAAGTATGCCTTGCACTCGCACGTCTCGTCTTCTTATAGGTTGAGACATGTCACGCACAGTAATCCCATCCCATAAAATGTGCAGTTCTTCCACAAGTGGTGCAAGATATACATCCATGTTTTTTACCTTATACTTACCTGGTACAATAAGAGCTAATAATAAATGACCTTTCTTTGTGGCCAACCATGGTGGGATATTATAATTGACCAAACATATAGGCCATGTGCTCCATGAAGAACTACGTAATCCAAATGGATTCACTCCATCCATAGCTAGGCCTAGACGTATGGACCGAGGCTCACTAGCAAACTCTGGCCACTTACTATATATGTGCTTCCAAGCATCAGAGTCAGCAGGCACTCGCATTACATTATCTGTAGACGTGCTCTTTGTATGCCATGACATTAACTCAACTATAGATTTGCATCTAAACATGTTCTTAATTCGTGGAATGATAGGAAAGTGGCGAAGAACCTTTGCGGGGATTGCTTCGCCTACAACGTCTTCTCTAAATCTATTAGCTCCATACTTTGGACATACGTGGAGATGCTCATACTCATTCCAAAAGAGAATGCAATCATTCGGACAAGCATGAATTTTAGTATAATCCATTCCAATGGACTGTAAAAGCTTTTTCGCATCTCCACGTGTTGGAGGCATGTCATTGCCCTCTGGAAAAAATTGATCTTTAAGAAGCTTGCAATAAGCAATTAAAAGGATATTAGTAAATAAAGTTAATGTGATACAACAATGAAATCCAATTTGTTCTCCACTTACCTGAACAATTCAGTGACACTAGTATCTGACCATCCATAAATGGATTGCAGATTGAGCATCGCGAGTGATGCACGTAGTACAAATATCTTTGCTCCATTGTAAAGTGGTAAACGAGCTAGTCTTCGCATGTTTTCATATTCTTCATTGACTTCTGATCGTGGAATTTTTGTTGTGTCCATGAAACTCTCGACACCTTCACCATCATGATCTTCGCCACGTAATAAAATGCTTCAAGCATCTCTTCCATATGTTCATTCTGTGTAATTTTAGTAGTACTTGCTTGTACGTCTAAGTCCCTTTTTGCTCTCTTTTGTCCATGAGAGGTTACCGGTGCAATGTTGTTTGGGTCCATCTGCTCACCTGGGGGACATGCGAATGATGGCGTAGGTTTTCTAGTCGACTCCTATCAAAGGATCCATACTCTCTAACATGTGCAGTACAAATCCGTCGTTTCTGATAAATTTGATACTTGCACTGTGTGCAAGGACATGTCATTCTCTCCTCAGGATCCAAAGAAGCCATCTGCTACAATATGGACATTTTAGAACATTTGTTTTTTTATCAAACCTAAAAATCATACTTTTAAAGACTTAAACCTGAAATACTAAACCTAAATACTTAAATACCTTAAAAAAACTTAAAACCCTAATCTATATAACTATCCTATTTTATCTATGTATTCGGATTTTTTCTTAATTGATCCTATTTTATATATATATTTATTTATTTATCCGCATCCTCTTAATTGAGTTATATGTATACCTAAACCCTAAAACCCTAATTTTAAAGATCTAGACCTAAATTATGTATATTTCTATACACATGTGTATATACATGTGTATATACATGTATATATGTATTATATGTGTATGTGTATGTGTGTATATATGTCATGTAGGTGTTAATACCCTAAAACCCTAATCAAAATGACCTAGACCTAAAACATGTATATATATGCATGCATGTGTATATATATGTGTATATGTATATATATGTGAATATAGATAGGTGTATAAGTATGTGTGTTTGTGTATGTGTATATATATTCACTCTATCTAAAATGATTAAAATTAAACCTATTTTTATATATTTAATCATATATGTTTCATTTATTTATTTAAAACACTAGTTCTTATCATATTTTATTATCTATATAATTATCCTACTTTATATATATATATATTATTTATATACACAGATTTTTTTCTTAATTAATCCTATTTTTATATATTTTATTATATATATTTAATTAAATTATTTAACACACTAGTTCTTTTTATATTTATTTATGTATATAATTATCTTATTTTTTATATATATTTATTTATATATTCAGATTTTTTCCTTACTTAATCCTATTTTATATATTTAATTATAAATATTTAATTATAACTATATAATTATAATATTTAATTTTATGTGTTTAATTAAATTTTTTAAAACACTAGTTCTTTTTATATTTATTTATCTATATAATTATCCTATTTTATATATATATTTATTTATATATTCAGATTTTTTCCTTACTTAATCCTATTTTTATATATTTAATTTTATATATTTAATTATATATATTTAATTAAATTATTTAAAACACTAGTTCTTTTTATATTTATTTATGTATATAATTATCTTATTTTATATATATATTATTTATATATTCAGATTTTTTCCTTAAATCCTATTTTTATATATTTAATTTTATATATTTAATTATATATATTTAATTAAAACCCTAATCTTAAAAATCTAGACCTAAATATGTATATTTTTGTATGCATGTGTATCTACATGTATATATATATATTATATGTGTATGTGTATGTGTGTATATATGTTATGTAGGTGTTAAAACCCTAAAACCCTTATCTTAAAGATTTAGACCTAATATATATATATATTTTTGTATGCATGTGTATCTACATGTATGTATGTATTATCTGTATATGTGTGTTTGTGTATATATGTTATGTAGGTATTAAAACCCTAAAACCCTAATTAGAAAGACTTAGACTTAAATCTCAAATACTTAAACCTAAATACTTAAACACCTATAAAAATCTAAACCCCTAATCCTAAAACCCTAATCATGTTTTATATATATATTTATTTATATATTCAGATTTTTTTCTTATTTTTCTCTATATTGTTTCTTAATATAAATATAATTGAGTTATATGTATGCCTAAATCCTAAAACCCTAATCTTAAAGATCTAGACCTAAAATATGTATATTTTTGTATGCATGTGTATCTACATGTATATATGTATTATATGTGTATGTGTATGAGTGTATATATGTTATGTAGGTGTTAAAACCCTAAAACCCTAATCTTAAATATTTAAACCTAAAATATGTATATTTTTGTATGCATGTGTATCTACATGTATGTATGTATTGTTGGAGATAGACGTCTGCGGAAGCACGTGAACAACTCAAGGAAGAAGAAGAAGCTTGGAGCACAAACACACAATACTGAATGTATTAGTAGAGAATGTACAAAGATAAGTAGCCCATTAGGGCAATAGGCGTATATACAAGCCAGGGGAAAAAACCTCCTAAAGAGGGAAAAAAGTGCCCCGACGGTCCTAGTGTGTTCACACACATGACTACCTAAATATATCAACAAATCCCCCCTGGGAGTGATGCGGTGAACAAGGAGTTGGCACTCATGTATAAGGAAGTGCCAAGCTATGTGGAAATCACTCCACAAAAGGAAGTAAGCCCAAAGCTTTGCGGAAAGCTTCAAACTTCTCCCTAGGCAGAGCCTTCGTGAAAAGGTCTGCAATGTTCTCTTGCGTGGGCACATATGCCAAGCTGATCTCCCCAGCAGAGAACCTCTCCCTGACATAGTGATAATGCACCTCAATGTGCTTAGTGCGAGCATGGAACACAGGGTTCCTCGCCACTGCCAATGCGCTCTGACTGTCAGTGAAGATGGTGGTGGCAGAAGACACCAACACCCAAATCAGCCATAAGGCGTCTGAGCCGCACACACTCAACAGTCGCTGTGAAAGCTGCCCTATACTCAGCCTCACAACTGGAAGTGGCCATAGTAGGCTGCTTCTTACTCAACCAAGATATAGCTACCAAGCATGAAGCAAAATCCACTGGTGGACACACGAGTGTCATAGCAACCAGCCCAATCTGATTCAGAAAAAGCATGCAAATCTGGCGGTAGTGATCCCCCCTTGGGATAAAACAACCCAAGTAGCCGACTACCACTCAAGTAGCGAAAGATGCGCTTAACCGCCTTCCAATGTGTGACTCCTGGGCAATGCATAAACCTGCTCATCTGTGAAACAACAAACTAAATATCTAGCCGAGTAATGCATAAGTAAATCAAGCATCCAACAGCCTGCTGATAGAGAACAGCATCAAATGCATCTCCAGCATCATGAAGACTCAATCGTAAACCTGTCTCCATAGGAGTGGCAATAGGCTTACAGTCTTCAAGGCCAAAATGCTGCAATAATGTGTCAATATATTTCGTTTGACACCAAGCCATTCCACCATCAACTTGCATAAACTGAATGCCCAAATATTGATGCAAATGCCCCAAATCAGACATCTCAAATGAGGCATGCAAATCAGCCTTAAAATCAGCAATATGTGTCTCAATAGGACCAGTGAGCAGCATGTCATCAACATAGACAACAATGATCAGAAGCACATCATTAGCACACTTAACATATAAGGTGCTTTCAGTTGGACTATTCTCAAAACCATGTGCAATCAGATAGGCATGTATCTTCTCATACCAAGCACGTGGTGCTTGCTTTAAACCATATAATGCCTTCTTTAACCTGCACACCTGGTTTTCATGCCCTTTTTTCACAAAGCCAGGGGGCTGAAAAACATACACTTCTTCATGCAAGTCACCATTCAGAAATGTTGTTTTAATGTCCAACTGATGTACATTCCAACCATGATGGGCTGCAAGTGCACAAATGCTCCGAACAGTAGTCATACGGCATGTAGGTGCAAAGGTCTCATCAAAATCAATGCCTCTTTCCTGCGCATAACCCTTTGCAACAAGCCTAGCCTTATACTTGTCAATTGTACCATCAAGTTTACGCTTCAGCTTGTATACCCACTTAGTGCCAATCGCCTTCTTTCCAGGATGCAAGTCACATAAAGACCATGTACCATTCTTCATGATAGCATCGTATTCAGATTGCATAGCAGCCATCCAATTTTCTGAATTTTGTGCTTTATCAAAAGAAACAAGCTCATTCTCATCATAGAGACTAGACGCAGCCATAGCATAGCAATCTGATGCAAAGGAGGCACTATGAGAGCCTGAACGAGTACGATATGATAAAGGTGCATCTAGTTTGCTGTCACGCAAAGTCTGCACCAACCATTTTGGCATAGTTTTTGCCTGCTCAATATCAGCTCTCTCATCAACAAGTGCATCATGTAAATCTGCATCAGAAATGGAATGATCTCCATCATCATATGAAACCTACAAAGGCTGAGAAGTTGCCTCATTAGGACCAGCACTAGACTGTCCACTTGTAAAAAGAGGCATCAAAGTATCATACATGTCTTTGGAGCTAACAGATGTCTCCTTAGTACATGAAAGCAATGGCTGAATAGCATCTTCCACAAAGACAACATCACGGCTAACCAGAATGTGTTTAGTCTGTGGATGATACAGACGATAGCCTTTACTTTCAGAACTGTACCCAACAAAAATACATTTTACTGCCTTATCATTTAATTTTCTACGATGTTGTTCAGGCACTAATGCATATGCCAAACAACCAAAAACACGCAGATGAGCAACAGATGGCTTACGGTCATGCCAAGCCTCATATGGAGTGATAGACTGCAACGCTTTAGTGGGACACCTGTTCAGTACATATGCTACACACATGATAGCCTTAAGCCAGAAACTATGTGGTAAAGCCTGACTTTTGACCATGCACCTCGCCAGCTCCATGAGTGACCTGTTCTTTCGTTCAGCAACTCCATTCTGTTGAGGTGTATAAGGCACTGTACACTGGTATTTTATCCCACGTTCAGCCAGAAATGCATTAAAATCTGACGACATATATTCCCCCCCTCGATCAGAACGGAGGGTGCCCATTTTACATGCTGATAGATTTTCAGCCAAAACCAAAAACTGTTTGAAGCACATGAACACTTCGGACTTTTCTTTGAGTGGATATACCCATGCATGCCTGGAAAAATCATCAATGGAAGTCACAAAGTAAAGGTAATTTCCAAAAGAGGGTGTCTGCATAGGACCACAGACATCACTATGTACAAGCTACAATTTCTGCGTAGCCCGAACTGAACCATCTTTTGGAAAGGATGAACGCTGCATTTTGCCCAAAATACAGCCCTCACAAACATGTTTTCCAGGTGCCTCAAGTTTGGGCAAAGAGAAAACCATTTCTGATTTCTGCAGGCGTAGCAAACTAGCAAAATTCAGATGACCAAAGCGTGCATGCCAAAGCTTTGCATCTGACATAGCCTGAGAATCATGAACTGCACATGCCGAATCATTCACAGATCTTTCATAGTCTATGAGCTTATACAGCCCATGACATAAAATGCCAGAAGCAATAATCACATCACCATTTGAGAGATCATGAACTATACACCTGTCATCAACAAATTTCACAACCAAGCCAATCTTGGCTAATGCAAAAACTGATAACAGGTTCTTTTTGATCCCTGGCACAAATAAAGCATCTGACAAAGTGAAAGAACTACCATCAGCAGTAGTCAAAATGATCTTACCAACTCCCATAACAAGATAAGAGGAGTTGTTGGCACATGTAACAGTATTCCCTGTAGGGGCAGGCTCGAGTGAAGAGAAGAAACTACACTGCGAGGTAATATGTTTGGTCGCCCCACTGTCAAAGTACCAAACATCTGAGTCTACTGCAGACATGCACTGATCATGAGAAGATGGGTCAAAACTGCAGACAGTAGTAAACACCCATTCTTCTTCCTGCACAAGATTTGCAGACTCTATTTTTGGTGTAGAGGCCTCTGCAACAACCATTCCAACCTCTTTCTTCTTTGCCTCTTTAGCAGCCAGTTTTGGAAAGTTCTTTATGATATGATCATTTCCTTTACAGTACTTGCAAAACAATTTCTGCTTTTCTGATTTCTTCTCATCTTTATCCTGGTTCTTCGATTGTGCAGCATTTGCAGATTTCTGCTTACTAGTAGAAGAGCCCCATTTTCCTTTGCCCTTTTGACTAGCCAGGAAAGCTTTATGTGCAACACGCATAATGGACCTGTTTTGCCTGGACTGATCTTCTTGCAACAGAACAGAGACTAACTCCTCAAATGACAAGGCATTTGGATTGCCTTTCATCATCAACCGAAGAGTAGAGTCAAAACTCTGAGAAGAATCAGAAAGACCATTCAGAACGGTCTGCACAAGTGAGCTATCTGGTATAACCTCATCAACAGAAATCAATTGTTCCTTCAGGTCTTTGATCTTTGTGAGAAAACTGTTCATAGAATCACCTTCATTCATGTGCTCACTCTCCAACTATTTTCGGAGGTAAGCAACACGAGCCTCATTCCTAGCCTGGTACAAAGTGGTAAGTGTATCCCAAGCATCTCTAGCTATTCTGCAAGAGCGTATGTGAGGAATAATGGCACGTTTGACAGACAAAGCTATCAATGCATGTGCCTAGGCATCTCTGCCATCCCAACGAATCTGCTCTGCAGTAGGTGCAATAGAAACAGCAACACGAACAGGAATCTGCGGAATATCTCTTCGACACCATCTTCATCAGCTCCAGCACCTGTATTTGCAGTACCTCTTGTTACAGGTGTAACAGGACGTCTTTCAACACCCTGCACAATGTTCCACAATCCTTTTGCAACCAGTACATGTCGCATCATATAAGCCCATAATGGGTAGTTGGTACCATCCAACTTATCCTCAACAGCCAACATACGGAATACATCACTGCTTTCAGCCATGGCCGGTGACTAAAATACCTGTAGCAGACTTCGAGACGCTTAAACTGGCGAAGAGAAACTGGTATATACCTTTGGCACAAAAAGACGAAATAGCCTGCACAAGCACTGCGATAGTGCGTTCGGAGGCCGAAACGAGCTCACATCGTGATTTCGGCACCACAAAGCGAAGCGGTTTTTATCTCAGAAACACACTGAGTATGCTCACCAAAATTCGTGCGATTCTGAGATTGCAAACGGAGGAGTGTCGACGGCACCCTAGAAGAAGTGACGACCTGTTCTGATACCAATTGTTGGAGATAGACGTCTGCGGAAGCACGTGAACAGCACAAGGAAGAAGAAGAAGCTTGGAGCACAAACACACAATACTGAATGTATTACTAGAGAATGTACAAAGATAAGTAGCCCATTAGGGCAATAGGCGTATATACAAGCAGGGGAAAAAAATCTCCTAAAGAGGGAAAAAAGTGCCCCGGTGGTCCTAGTGTGTTCACACACATCACTACCTAAATATATCAACATGTATTATATGTATATGTGTGTTTGTGTATATATGTTATGTAGGTATAAAAACCCTAATCAGAAAGACTTAGAATTAAATTTGAAATACTAAAACCTAAATACTTAAACACCTATAAAAATCTAAACCCCTAATCCTAGAACCCTAATCATATTTATATATATATTTATTTATATATTCATATTTTTTTCTTATTTTTCTCTATATTTTCTCTTAATATAAATATAATTGAGTTTTATGTATGCCTAAACCCAAAAACCCTAATCTTAAATATCTAGACCTAAAATATGTATATTTCTGTATACATGTGTATATACATGTATATATATATTTTATATGTGTTACAGTATGTGTATGTATGTGTAAATAGCCTAAAAACCCTAATCCTATTTTTATATATTTGATGTAAAAAAAACTTCAAAAAAAAAAAATTATATATTTAATTATGTATGCATGTGTGTGTATGTATGCATGTGTGAAAATTTGTATGTATGTGTATGCATGCATGTGTGTATATGTGTGTGTATGTAAGCATGCATGTGTGTATAGGTGTGTGTATGTAAGCATGCATGTGTGTACATGTATGTGTGTATGTATGCATGTGTAAATGTGTGTATATGTGTGTGCGTGTATGTATGCTCTATTTTCCTATATGTATCTTCCTTTCTTTCATTATTCTTTATCTCTCTCACTCTCTCTCTCTCTCTCTCTCTCTCTCTCTCTTTTCTCTCTCTCTCTCTCTCATCTCTCTCTCTCTTTCTCTCTCTCCTTCTCTCTCTATCAATAGAGAATAAAACAATCACTTACAAGTATGTCCCTCTTTTGGATCATTGTTGTCAAAGTGTAATGTATGTCGCCTATTGTCCAATTCCAAACAATCGATGCCAAAGAACTTTTGCAAAATCAAAGAAAAGAGAAACTATAAAACCTAAAGCATAGAGAAACACAAATGCTAACAGTACGCGCAACACTTACCAAGATGTGAGATCTAAGCCGAGAGAGAGTGTGTGTGTGTAGAGAGAGAGATTTGTGTGTGTGTGTGCACAATACAATGCAGGTCGCAATTTGGTTCGCATGCACAAGTTCGATAGAAGACTAACAGTACTCAAACACACGCAAAAATGTGAAGTTTTGCTCTCGGATTCGTGGTATGTTTAAAACTCGCCCTCGGTATATGCGTCAGTATATGTGTTGGTATGGGCGTCGGTAACTTCTAGTAAATTACCGACACTTATACCGACGCATATACCGATGCATATACCGACAGCTGTGGGCCACATTGACGATCCGTTTAAAAACGTCATATCGACGGCCACCTGACCGTCAATATCTCTAAGTGACATTTTCCAACGCCCATACCAACGCCGAGTGTGACCGTGAGTATATGCAGCGTTGGTATGCCCCGCATATGTTGTAGTGGTAGGTGCAAAGCATTCTACCACTACTTGTGTGCGATTGGAGGGGTCCCATGGGTACTATGCCCTTCACATTCTACTTCCAATTAATTCAAGCTATCTCAAAAGAAGAGTAGTTCACAAGATAAAACTTCCTTAACAAAAAAAAATCTACACTTTTTGCTTGTAGAATTCCTTGGATTGATTATTAGTAAGATTCATCATCTTGGTTCTCCTAGGTTTGCACTTTCAATAATACATAGAATAACCTACAATCTTAAACAATATAATTATTTATGCGTTCTTAGTTGCACTTTCATAGAGTCCTTTATATGTCATACCCCAAGTGTTTGAATTGGTCCATATTCCATGTTGCCGCTAGCACGCCAAGTAAGCATTGTTTTTTCCCTTGGTTGTTTTCATATGCTTTGAAACTTCACTTGAAAAAAAAAACTCTCCATCCCAATCAGTAAGGCCGACCGTGTCTAATATAAAGGCTAGATGCTTGATGTAGAGTATGGACCCTTGTAAGATTTCCTATTATAATGCAACTTAGTTGAACTTTCGTTTGTAGCCAAAGATTCTCTTGCTTCCTGATTTCAAGTATCCCAAATCAATAAAGTTTCAATGTCCCCTTTATACTATGGTGACTTTTCTATAAATCACTAGCATTTCAGCAATCTGTTCTAGAAAGCTCTAAGACATTAATAACGTTATCATCACCTTTTTCAGCACATCATTTGTCATATTTGCTCTCCTAAAAATAGTTAGGAGTTGTTATTTTAAGTCCTCCCCTTGAAAAGTGTCCATTCAAGCTGTCTTATAGATTAAAAACATTAAGATCCAAGAATATCATGCAAGAGCCTTTAGACATCCTTTTTCTTCCTATGCTCGTATAAAAGGTCCTCCGTGTATGAATGATATTTTGAAAGATTCCATTTTTTTTTTATGTGCTCACAATAAAACATGCTAGATTCAAACTATTCTGATTAGTGTAACATCCCTAGATTTTCAGTAACCTTGGGATTCAGCTTTTTGTCCTTCGTGGATACTTTGCAAACTGAATTACGTCCCCTACCATAATATGTTTAATACAGTTTTCTCTGATCAAAATGATTTTAACATAATCTACTTGATGTGTAGCGTTTTAATGGAATCAATATGAACAATCTTTACCAAAGTTTTAAAAAAAAATGCAAGAAATTTATGCTTATCAAAAGCTTTACAAAAGTAGGCACTTAATAAAATCATATTTCTATCGTCAATTTTCATTTTATGTTTACTCCCAATGGTGGAAAGTTATCTTGGGTTCTTAGCCTTTTTTAGCTGAAATTTTTTGTTCTTTCCTTGCGCAATGATAAGGACATGGATGATTAAGCTAAACATGATCTTATCTTATTTCAAGATTAACGAAGGATCTTCAATCCCATAAGATCAACTTTGATAAGTTTTATATTTAGTTCAATCATGTTATTTTTAAGCTATTCATAAGCTATTTTATCTCTACATTTCCTTGATAAGGCTCATAGTCTTTGTTCTTCAAAAGATTTGAAGAACTGATTTGGGCTTCCATCTAAGCTTTCACTTTTCCTATGTACAAGCAAAGAGTTTTCTTCTTTAATTACCAAATTTTACAAATTATAGTACATTGAATTTGAGATTTCAATGGAACCTTCGTTTCATGAATTAGAGACTTATTACATTCGTAACTTTAAAACACTCTTAACTAGGTAGTCTACAAAGTAAGAGGAGAACATCCTATCTTGTTTACATACAAATACCATAGACATTTATTTGGAGCTTGTGCCTTCTACAAATTTTCATGATTCCAACATAAACAAGTTATTTTAAGAAATTCCACTTGAAATACAACCATTTTTAATCTTGTTATGAAAAAATATACCATGATAATAGAGATACAACTTTAAAAGTGTTAATGAAAAGTCATAAATAAGTTTTATGAACATGTTATGCTTTGAGTGGGAAATTCATTACACCTTTATCTCACTTTTGTATGTGATGGAAATCTAGAAAGTTTAAAACATAAGTCCCTCTATGTAGAAACATGATATTGCTTCAAAGTTAGTGGTCCTTTGATACCTTCCCAAGGTTATTGCATTATTAAACTTCCATTCCCTGTAAGAAACTTCTCCCATAATTCCATTCTATAAGTATGTTGAAACATGTCGCCAATTACTCTAAGAATATTATTGGAAGTATATATTCATGGCCAAATCTAGCATGCCATAACTTCGTGTTCTCCTTAGGTGTAGTAGACCTAGCAACATTAGCATGACTTATTTTGGATAATACAAACATGCCACTTCTATTTTCACCTTGAAGATAACTTTATAATCATCTTCCAAGAAAGACGCCATAGAAAGCAAATTATTCTTCAAGACGAGTGTTGGAGTTAGACGTCTATGGAAGCACACGAATAGCACAAGGAAGAAGAAGAAGAAGCTTGGAGCACAACACACAATACTGAATGTATTACTAGAGAATGTAGAAAGATAAGTAGCTCATTAAGGCAATAGGCATATATACAAGCCGGGGAAAAAAACCTCCTAAAGAGGGAAAAAAGTGCCCCAGAGGTCCTAGAGTGTTCACACACATCACTACCTAAATATATCAACAAATCCCCCTTGGGAGTGATGCAGTGAACAAGTAGCTGGCACTCATGTATAAGGAAGTGCCAAGCTATGTGGAAATCACTCCACAAAAGGAAGTAAGCCCAAAGCTTTGCGGAAAGCTTCAAACTTCTCCCTAGGCAAAGCCTTCGTGAAAAGATCTGCAATGTTCTCCTGTGTGGGTACATATGCCAAGCTGATCTCCCCAGTAGAGAACCTCTCTCTGACATAATGATAATGCACCTCAATGTGCTTAGTGCGATCATGGAACACAGGGTTCCTCGCAATTGCCAATGCTCTCTGACTATCAGTGAAGATGGTGGTGGTAGAAGACTGACCAACACCCAAATCAGCAATAAGGTGTCTGAGCCACACACACTCAACAGTAATTGTGAAAGCTGCCCTATACTCAACCTCACAACTGGAAGTGGCCACAGTAGGCTACTTCTTGCTCAACCAAGATATACATGAGCTACCAAGCATGAAGCAAAAGCCACTAGTGGACACACGGGTGTCATAGCAACTAGCCCAATCTGAGTCAGAAAAAGCATGCAAATTTCGCGGTAGTGATCCCCCCTTGGGATAAAACAACCCAAGTAGCGGATTACCACTCAAGTAGCGAAAGATGAGCTTAATGGTCTGCCAATGCTTGACACCTGGGCAATGCACAAACCTGCTCACCTGTGAGACAGCAAACTAAATATCTGGCCAAGTAATGCATAAGTAAATCAGGCATCCAACAGCCTACTGATAGAGGACAGCATCAAATGCATCTCCAGCATCATGAAGACTCAATCGCAAACCTGTCTCCATAGGAGTGGCAATAGGCTTACAGTCTTCAAGGCCAAAATGCTCCAATAATATGTCAATATATTTCGTTTGGCACAAAGCCATTCCACGATCATCTTGCATAAACTGAATGCCCAAATAGTGATGCAAATGCCCCAAATCAGACATCTCAAATGAGTCATGCAAATCAGCCTTAGAATCAGCAATATGCTTCTCAATAGGACCAGTGAGCAACATGTCATCAACATAGACAACAATGATCAGAAGCACATCATTAGCACACTTAACATAAAAGGTGCTTTCAGTTGAACTATTCTCAAAACCATGTGCAATCAGATAGGCATGTATCTTCTCATACCAAGCACGTGGTGCTTCCTTTAAACCATATAATGGCTTCTTTAACCTCCACACCTGGTTTTCATGCCCTTTTTGCACAAAGCCACGAGGCTGAAAAACATACACTTCTTCATGCAAGTCACCATTCAGAAATGCAGTTTTAATGTCCAACGGATGTACATTCCAACCATAATGGGGTGCAAGTGCACAGATGCTTTGAACAGTAGTCATCAAGCATGTAGCTGCAAAGGTCTCATCAAAATCAATGCCTCTTTCCTATGCATAACCCTTTGCAACAAGCCTACCCTTATACCTCTCAACTTTTCCACCACGCTTATGCTTCACCTTGTAAACCCACTTAGTGCCAATGGGCTTCTTGCCAGGAGGCAAGTCACATAAAGACCAAGTACCATTCTTCATTATAGCATCATATTCAGATTGCATAGCAGCCATCCAATTTTCTAAATTTTGTGCTTCGTCAAATGAAACAGGCTCATTCTCATCACAGAGACTAGATGCAGCCATAGCATAGCAATCTGATGCAAAAGAGGCACTATGAGAGCCTCATCAAGTATGACATGACAGAGGTGCATCTAATTTGCTGTCACACAAAGTTTGCACCAGCCATTTTGGCATAGTTTTTACCTCCTCAATGTCAGCTCTCTCATCGACAAGTGCATCATGTAAAGCTGCATCAAAAATGGGATGATCTGCATCATCATATGAAACCTGCAAAGGTTGAGAAGTTGCCTCATTAGGACCAGCACTAGACTGTCCACCTCTAAAAAGAGGCAGCAAAGTATCATACATGTCTTTTGGAGCTAACAGATGTCTCCTTAGTACATGAAAGTAATGGCTGAATAGCATCTTCCACAAAAACAACATCACCGCTAACCAGAATGCGTTTAGTATGTGGATGATACAAAGGATAACCTTTACTTTCAAAACCGTACCCAATAAAAATACATTTTACTACTTTATCGTCCAATTTTCTGCGATGTTGTTCAGGCACTAATGCATATGCCAAACAACCAAAAACACACAGATGTGCAACAGATGGCTTGCGATCATGCCAAGCCTCATATGGAGTGATAGATTATGGCACTTTAGTGGGACACATGTTAAGTACATATGCAGCACACATGACAGCCTCAAGCTAGAATATGTGGTAAAGCCTGACTCTTGACCATACACCTCGTCATCTCCATGAGTGACCTGTTCTTTCGTTCAACAACTCCATTCAATTGAGTTGTATATGGCACTGTACACTGGTGTTTTATTCCACGTTCAGCCAGAAATTCATTAAAATCAGAAGACATATATTCCCCCGTCAATCAGTACTAAGGGTGCCCATTTTACATGCTGAGAGATTTTCCTACTTGATGCTTTCTTCTTTTCATTAAAAATCCTTGTTTTTCATTTTGCTATGAAATGAATTGGTTTCTTACAGTATGGCATACTCCTTTCTTTGAATCAAATGTAGTCGAAGATTTTTCTTTGGGTGTAGAGGAAGCATTAGGAGAAAGACTAGTAGACTTAGGATAAGAAGACATACTTTTCTTCTTGGATTGCGGACTTTTCTTCTCCTTCTTTGTGTTTCTCTTCGATGATGATAACATGGATTCACCATTCTCTTCCATACCTTTTGGTGATCTTCATCTTGAAGTAACATGAACTCTATTTCTTCAAATTGAAGTTCTCTATCTCTTGTAGAAAGAGATAAAGAAGTAAAACAAGCATGATATGTAGATGGAAGTGAGTTTAGAAGTGTGTTTACCATCTTCTCATGTGAAATATTTACTCCCGCATTGAGTAACTGATCTCATAAATCTTTGAGCTTTAAAATATGTATCTGAACTGACACCAACTTTCATCCTTGTGTTGGTTAGCTCTCTCCTGAGATGAGCTTTGCTATCAGGGTTTTTGCTTTGATAAAGATTCTCTAACTCGAAACAAGCCTAATGAGAGGTTTTGCATGACCTGATTTGGGGTATAATATGTCTCTTGACTCCAATAGCAATATATGAAAGTGAAACTGCATCCCTTGAGTCCCATCTAGATTGCTCTTCTATAGGAAGGAATATGGTAGTAGTATGGACTCCTGATGATGAAGGAGTTTCTTCTTCTTCACCAACCTCTTGTTCATAAGAAATAGGAAGGGGGGTTCTTCTAAAAGATAAAGCATCCTCTTCTATGACTTTTCATGGCCTTGGATAAGTGCCATTGACACTATTTATTTTATACTTACAGATTCATCATCATAAAACTCCACATTGAATAATTAGACATGAAGTATTTTGATGGTGATGCACTAATGTGTGCTCTCCTTCTCGAGAGCTCCACGACGATACCTTCGGAGTAGAAAACTAAGCTCCTAGGTCTGCACACGATACTCTGCACAGAGGATATAGAATACGCAAAAAACATAGTACAGAGGGAGCACAAACACAGACTTCTTAGGTGTTACAAATGTGTTGCAGAGCAAAGAGGCAAGAAAGGGGAGCCCCAAAAGTTTCAAATTAATGGGCATATTTCTCTTCTTCAAAGTCTTAGGAAATTCCCTCAAGCCATGTAAATGCACTAGAGGAGTCCTCAAGATGCATAATCCCAAATCATTGTAATATATTCCTTGTAAATTAGTAGGAAATTTACCTTTTAGTTAATAAAGTGCCGGTCTCTTGTGTGAAAGGACCATTTTTAGGGCTCATGTATATAAGTCACTTTGTGACTCTTTGTAGAGACTTTTTGCCATTGTGAAGAAGGAGAGCTCCTGATTTTCGAAATTGCTTCTTTCTTGAAGATTTTCATCTTCTCTTTGATCTTCTATGTGTGTTTAAGGCTTGGAATGTGTGTGTGGGACTGTTGTCTACCCCTCCCCACTATTTTTGAGCTACTGTACTGTGTGTGTGAGCTAGTAGAAGTTGTGGAGTGAGTATGGATGTTTCTCACCATTCACTGTTTTGGTCATAACTTGAAGCACAGTTGTGAGAATCAAGTGAAACTACCTCCAATATATGCGTCTCATCGAGAGCTTCGGAATGAACCTGCTATTGGCCATATTCGGAGTTTGGAGCTGGGAGAAATCCTCGATTTAGTGAAAACTACTGTAAGTGGTATCATGACAGACACTTTCAGTATTCAAGTGAGTTAGAGAGGTGGATTAGTCTTTTCTCATGCATGTAAGCTGAACCACTTCATTTCCCATCATGTGTGCACATGTCCTCATACACTTGGTTAGGTCGTTTCATCGGATTGACAAATAAGCGTGTGTCAATTCCCACTATACACACTTGTGTGGCAAATGAGATTTAGTCTCTTTGGCACAAGTCCTTAAGTCTTCTTGACTTAGATACACACGTTTTTGGCACCGTTGCTAGGGAGACACACAGCCAAGGTGCCTTCGTGATGGTTATAGCTCGAGAGTGACGAAATCATACTTGTAGAAGTGAATTCGTTCAGTGGCAAGTAGTCAACCGCCTCAGCACTTGTTACTTCACATCGTGGAGGTTGTGTAATGAGTTTTTAGGTTTAGGGTTAGGAAAGAGGGAGAGAAGGAAGAGTTAGGGTTAGATTAGGAAGAGAAGTGGAGTAGGAGTAAGTCAAGATCACCAAGAAAAATCCCAAAAAAAATTGTCAAATTAGTGTAGTTAAGTTCAGTCTCCAAAAAAGTATAAAAACCAAAAATTTTAGATCATTTCTCATTTGTTCAGAAAGCAGTATCGTTTGAGCGTAGCGATTGGTATCGTCAGGGTAGTATCACGCTTTTGAGGCCTTCCAAGCTAGTTATTGAGTTCAAGGCACAAGCAGGACACCTGAGAGGTAAGATTCCATAAGATTTCAATGGCAAAAACACATTAGAAGTGCACTAACACATGATCACATGCGCATCTGGTATCGCGGGGTGGGACAGAGTATTTTTTGGATTGCTTTGAGTGAGATAGTAGGCTCGGAGTGAAGAGGGGTGAGAGAAGAGCAAGGGGGAAGAAAAATTTTTGAATTTGGAGGTATTTTGGCTTGAGTATCGTGATCGGTTGAGTTTCTGGTATCGCGATACCAAAAATTCCCTTGTATCGTGATACTCGCCGAAGTATCGTATCGTCGACTTCCAGCCTTGGTATCGCGATACCACTTGTGGTATCGTATCGCCAGGTTGGTATCGTGATTGCACTTTACCAAAGTGGTATCATATCATGGTCCACTCTTGGTATCGTATCGTGTTCTGTTCCAGTATTGTATCGCGATACCATACTAGTATCGTATCGTGCAAGTTGGTGATATCCTATTGCCACTTGCATTGGTATCGTATCATGCAATTTATTTTGCATTAAAACAACACCTATCCCTGAACCACTAGCATTAGTAACAACATGAAAGGGTTGTGAAAAAATCAGATAATTGTAAAACATGTGCATGTGAAAGTGCATGTTTGAGTTTTTCAAAGGATTTTTTTTGGGTAAGTCCCCATGCAAATTTTATTTTCTTTTTCAATAACAAGGTAAGGGGCAATGCTAAATAGGAAAATTTTCGAACAAACTTCCTATAGAAACTAGCCAACCCAAGAAAAGAACGAACATCATTCACTGATTGTGGTGTAGGCCATTCTGCTATAACTTTATTTTTTTTTGGGTCCACATGCACACCTACACTTGAAATAATATGTCCCAGATATTCTAGCTCATTCGTGCAAATGTAGCAGGGGCATTAATAAGTCCAAAGGGCATTACCATAAATTCATAATGGCATGTTTGAGTTCTAAATGCGGTCTTAAAAATATCACTTTGCATCATACAAATTTGATGGTATCCTGATTTTAGATCAATTTTACTAAAGACACGAACTCCTCGTAATTTATCTTGAAGATCATCTATTCGAGGAATAGGGTATCTATTCTTTATTGTGATCTTGTTAAGGGCTCTATAATCAATGCACATTCGATAAGCTTTATTCTTCTTCTCTACTAAAAGAACTAGTGCTCCAAATGGGGAAGAACTAGGCCTTATAAGTCCTTTCTGTAGTAGGTCTTTTACTTGGTTTTCTATTTCCTTTTGGTGTAGTGGGCCATGTCTATAAGGTGCTTTATGAGGAGGAGAACTATTAGGGACTAAGTCTATGCTATGTTCAAAGGATCCTCGAGATGGTGGTAGTTTAGAGGGATACTCAGACACAAAACAATCCTTATAAGTAGTCATGAAAGGTTTTATGTGCATCAAGAAGTGTATGAGTATATCCTTGATGACATTGACAAAAACAATGCATGAATTGAATCCTTTCCTAAACGCGCGTTTTACTTGAGTATGACTAATCAATGGAAATTGAAAATCATGCCGTGCAGATAAAGTAATGATTTGACCTTTAAATTCAAAGTTAAAAGTATGTGTGTGGTAGTCAATGTGTGGGATATAATGATGATGAAAAGGCATACCTAGTATAACATCGTAAGATTGGAAAGGTGCAATTAAAAATGTTCGTGAATCAACAGATGGGCCTATGCTAATCGTAACATCTTGCACTTCTCATGTTACATTATAACGATTACCTTGAAATACAGCTTTTACTTTATACAAAGAAGGAAATGTTTTTAATTTAAGTTCTAGTACTAATAAATGTGAAATGAAGTCATGTGAACTACCATCGATATGTAAAATTTTAACAAGTTTGTTGTTTATAGTACCCTGCATGTAAAGTAGAGAATGAAGAGAGATATCGTTACCCAAGCTACTCAAGTCCTTCTTCAATGATTCCCCTCTCAAAAGAGGAGGAATTTCTTCATTATGGGCCTCCATGTTATGTAATTGAGTTGCAGTGGGTTTACCATAATTCCAGTAGGTGATTCGTGGTCGCTCCTGTTGGGCATCCATCGCTAAAGTTTGTAGGGTAGGTATTTTGGTAGGTTGGAGAGATGAAGCAATAGCTGCAGTTGAGTAATTGGATTGTAGTGGACGAGGAAAACTAGGGTAAGATGGGGCATTAAAAGTATGTTTTATGGCAAGATGCATCATAGGTGAAAGATATAGCCTCGTTGAGGGTCGTAGGTCATAAGGTGTGAAGCTTAGCTTGGATTCCCACCTCCAAACCATCTTTGTATTTCCACTACAAGCTATGCTCTAGTACATCTTCAAGGATTCGAACCAATAGTAAATTTTGCTTGAACCGCTCTGTGTAGGTAGTAACCGTATCCCCCTCCTTCCATGTAAGGGTCGTCCATGCACATCGAACATGTAAATGGTATTGAGGAGGAAAAAAAGAACCCTTCACTTTATCTTGGAAAGCCTTCCACGTTGTTGGACACTCTAAACTATGCACAGGACATTCCACCAAAGTTGAGCTTTTCCTACTAAATAGTTAGTGGCAAATTTGACTTTTTCACTTTCAACATATGTTTCATCAGTATAAAAATCATCAAACTATGAAAGCCATGAAAGGATTAAAGGGACATCCTTCCGGCCATCAAAGCATAAAAACTGGTAATTCTTAACGGCAATCTTGGAATGCGTGCCATCCGACTGGGTAGAGACAATAGCTTTGACCACCTTCGTAAGGTTGTCTTCATCAGTTTGCATCTTTTCGAGTATTTCATCGCATTGTCGAACCTCGTTCTGAGCCCCTCGTAATTCCTGCCGCACGACCTCTAGTTGTTGCTCGAGTGTTACCTTGGGTAGAGGAGATTCACCAAAGTCCTCCATGTTGTTCATAGGGTCCATGAGGATGTAGAGACAAAACCCTCTTGCTAGATATTTAAAAATAATTTTTGAGTTTTTTTGAGTTAAAATGTAAAAGGAATGGTTGTTCTTGGGAATTGAAAAAGTAAGAAAGAGATGAGAGTTGTGTCAAATATAAGAAAAGAGAAGTAGAGTGACAACACAAAGAGATAATGTAGTGGTAAAACACTTCCCTTGTGTGGGTGAGGTTGTGGGTTCGAATCCTCCCACCTTGGTGAATATAAAACTCCTTATTGCCACTCATAAATTAAAATTGGTTTGCACGTAGCCAACGGCTACCAATGATCACCAAGGGAGCCTTGGATGCCAAAGTAGGGCCTTAGTTATGCCTTAAGTTATGCCTTAGCTCTATACCTTAGTCGATGTCTTCGAGTAAGCCGAAGGAGTAAACATAGGTGTAAACGTAGGAGTAAGTCGAAGGAGTAAACGTAGGTGTAAACATAGGTGTAAATGTAGGTTCTGGTTCTGGAACTAGAACAAAAACATAAACCGAAACTAAAACTAAAATTGGAAATGGAAACGGAAATGGAAATGGAAGCCGGAATCGGAATCAGAATCAGAATCTGATCGTGAAAAGAGAACAGCGAAACAGAGATCAATTCGCCAAAACAAACAGAAATAGATCCCTTTGCAGTGATGTATGCAAGGCTCTGATACCACTCTTATCAGGATCTTGCTTACACGCACACAGAGGTTGCAAACGTAGACAATACACAGAAAAATAGAGATACCAAGAGATGAGACGGAATACAGTATTGGGTGCAATCTCCGCCCATGCACTCTGTTTCGACAGTCCACAGAGTGCATGTATTTATAGGATTTTTTATTACGTTGAAAAGAGCGGTTACATGAGAGCAGCTTCGAAAAGCATGCATGAAACTAAAAGTTGGTGACTTTCATAGAAATCCTTTTCTTTTAATATCAGAAATCGCGGTCTAAAATGACCCTTATTCTAACCACTCTTTTTCTAACTATTTCTAACAATAGAACCTTCTACGTTTATTTATTTACAAAATAAACTATAAATCTGATTTATTGTTGTCCGCCCTAAAGTCGAATTATTGATGTTTGCCCTTTCACGCTTTCTTGCCCTCACGAACCTTCAGCTGCTATATCAAAAACACCAAAAACATAGTAATACATTAATAAATTAACACGCCAACAATGCATTATTCAACATATTCAATAAGTTATAACAATCATGCCTATGAAAAGCAAAAACATATGATTGATAATCTTAAAAGCATGCATTTGCAAATCTTAGTACCCATCATAATTCGAAAAGCACTCACTGCTTACAGGGATTATTTTGAATAAAAACTCCATCGAAAAAAGAAATCGAGATTCATGAGAAAATCCCCACGCGCTCTTTTGTGCCCACCAAGAATCGATCCATGGTGGGATCTTTGGGAGGTAGTGATTTATCCAAGACAGCACACACTCTCCGTTGAAGAGGGACTAGGATGAAGACACTATATAGCTGAAACTAAACAATTTTGGACAACCATTTGATCATTGTTTCCAACATAGGGTAGTCACTTATTGAAACTTAGTGTTTTCAAGTGTTGTTGAGCTTTTTAGAAGTCCAATCCTTGACCAAAGTGTGTGAAATCCATCATAGGAAAATTCAAGATAGAACCCTAAGTTCAACCTCTCATTTCCCAATAATTTACCTTATATAGATAGACTAAAAAAGGACCCTTTTTTAGGAATTTGGTATATAAACCATATCTAGTGATGGAGGAGTTACTTTTGGTTCCACCACTATCAACATTACTAAAGATTCTTAAGTCTAGATCTAAACATACATACTCATATTCTCCCAAATGTGTATATAAACTTGTGGTGCAATTTTCTTGCAGGTGTATTGTCACATAATCCTAGCATGAGGTTGATGAGACACACTTTAAGAGAGAGGATTAGGAAGTAATCCTTAACCATGGCTTTTGGGGCATGCATTTAACCCATCATACTCCTAGCTCTAAGGTTGTCAGTTAAGTTCCCAACATAGGTATCAAGGCCTAGTTGAGGAACTTGGGCAACATTGAGGTAGGAATCCTCAATTGTCACAAATTGAGAAGTACTCAAACATGGATGATTTTGAAACTAGCCAAGAGTGAAGGCCCATGGGTACTTGGGAACCAGTGGAGGTTTGTTAGGTCCAAGCTACACTAGGATTTGACACTAGTGGAGGCACTGAAATTTGGAACAGGTTCTACCATGTTACTTAGAAATTCCATAAGTGAGCATTGAGGACTATGCTCAATCTAAGGGGGAAAGGATGTCACCTAGTCTAAGTAGGAGGTGGATGAGCCACACTTTAAGATACAAGATTAAGATGTAATCCTCAACCATGGATTTTAGGGTGAATGGTTAGCCCATCATACTCCTAATAGGGAGTTTGTTTGTTCGATTACCTACAAGTATATATTCATAAATTGATTTGTATCAAGGAGAACTTCATAAAAGTCAAACAAGTAATACCCAGGTTTAGATACAACCTTTGAGTTACAATTGAGAGAGAAAAGAATCTCTACACTACACATATTTATTGTCTACATGATTAAGTGTGCATGTGCATGACTCTTAGATTAGTCAAAATACTTAGAACAAAAAGATTAATGTGTAGTGGCATCTATACTATAGAGAGTTATATTAGATTAACAGGAACACAACCTACTATACATCAAGTGACTCAAAAAATGATATCCAAGTAATGCACTCATCAAGATTTGAGGACATGCATAATCTTGATCCCAACATGCAAATAGATTGATATTAAAGCCAAATGGTGAATATCAAGTCTAAATCACCATCACACACACTAATGTATTAAGAGTCCCCTTCTATCAAGATGACTAGAGGCAATCAATTGGACTTAGCAATCTCATGCATCTAGCTTTCCCCAATATCATCATTGTAAGACTAGAAGGAGAGCTACTAGCATATAGGTTTGGAGCCTATTATATGATTATTGGTAAACCTATGTGAATCACTCCACAAGGGCTATAAGCCCTAGATAATATCAATCCAATCTTAAAGCCACAACACGCCTCTGGTAAAATGGATCCTAATAATCTACCTTCCATAACCAGTACCATCCATGCCATCAAGGTTATTCATGGGATTATCCCTTGAACTTTACTTTGTTATATATTCCAAAGAATCCTTCTAGAATCTACAACCACTTATTTGTAGATATCTTTATCATTTGGATATTCATGAGTTTAGGTATTCAGATCCATTTTTTCTCGTGAATGAAGATGAAAGGAGTCAATCATAATATCCATGTGAGAATGGCCAACAATACTTTACACATAGTGGCATGCCTATATTTCTAAGTGGCATCCCTAGGGAAATAGCCACTTTGATGCATGGTCCTAGTAATCCAAACCCCTTGATCTCAATTATTCAACCAATCCTATTGCCATTACTACATGCACTCTATTTCAATAGTCCACAGAGTGCATGTATTTATAGGAATTTTTTATTACGTTCAAAAGAGTGGTTACATGAGAGCGGCTTCGAGAAGCATGCGTGAAACTAAAAATTGGTGACTTTTGTAGAAAGCCTTTTCTTTTAATCTCAGAAATTGTAGTCTACAATGACCCTTATGCTAACCACTATTTTTCTAACTATTTCTAACAATAGAACCTTATATGCAGATTTATTTACAAACTAAATTATAAATCCAATTTATTGATGTCCGCCCAAAAGTCGGATTATTGATGTCCGCCCTTTCATGCTTTCACACCCTCACGAGCCTTCAGTTGCTATATCAAAAACACCAAAAACACATTAATACATTAATAAATTAACACTCCAACAATGCATTATTCAACATATTCCAAAAGTTATAACAAAAAATCATGCCTATGAAAAGCAAAAACATATGATTGATAATCTTAAAAGCATGCATTTGCAAATCTTAGTACCCATCATAATTTGAAAAGCACTCAGTGCAACCAAAGATTATTTCGAATAAAAACTCCATCAAAAAAAGAACTCGAGATTCATGAGAAAATCCCCACCCGCTCTTCTGTGCCCACCAGGAATCGATCCTTGGTGGGGTCTTTGGGAGGTAGTGATTTATCCAAGGCACCACACACTCTCGCTTGAAGAGGGACTAGGATGAAGACACTATATAGCTGAAACTAAACAATTTTGGACAACCATTTGATCATTGTTTCCAACATAGGTTAGTCACTTATTGAAACTTAGTGTTTTCAAGTGTTGTTGAGCTTTTTAGTAGCCCAATCCTTGACCAAAGTGTGTGAAATCCATCCTAGGAAAATTCAAGATAGAATCATAAGTTCAACCTCTCATTTCCCAATAATTTTCCTTATATAGATAGACTAAAAAAGGACCCTTTTTATGAATTTGCTATATAAACCATATCTAGCGATGGGGGAGTTACTTTTGTTTCCACCACTATCAACATTATTAAAGATTCTTGAGTCTAGATCGTTCCAACCTCATCATACATAGATCTAGACATACATACTCATATTCTCCCAAATGTGTATATAAACTTGTGGTGCAATTTTCTTGCAAGTGTATTGTCACATAATCCTAGCACGAGGTTGATGAGACACACTTTAAGAGAGAGGATTAGGAAGTAATCCTCAACCATGGCTTTTGGGGCATGCATTTAACCCATCATTCTCCTAGCTCTGAGGTTGTGAGTTCAATTCCCAACATAGGTATGAAATCCTAGTTGAAGAACTTGGGCAACATTGAGGTAGGAATCCTCAATTGGCAGAACTTGAGAAGTACTCAAACATGGATGATTTTGAAACTAGCCAAGAGTGAAGGCCCATGGGTACTTGGGAACGAGTGAAGGTTGCTTAGGGCCAAGCTACACTAGGATTTGAACCTAATGGAGGCATTGAAATTTTGAACGGGTTCTACCAAGTTACTTAGAAAGTCCATAAGTGAGCATTGAGGACTATGCTCAATATAAGGGGGAAAGGATGTCACCTAGTCTAAGTAGGAGGTGGATGAGCCACTTTAAGATACAAGATTAAGATGTAATCCTCAACCATGGGTTTTAGGGCGAATGGTTAGCCCATCATACTCCTAGTGGAGAGTTTGTTTGTTCGATTACCTACATGTATATATTCATAAATTGATTTGTATTAAGGAGAGCTTCATAAAAGTCGAACAAGTAATACCCAGGTTTAGATACAACCTTTGAGTTACAATTGACAGAGAAAAGAATCTCTACGCTACACATATTTATTGTCTACATGATTAAGTGTGCATGTGCATGACTCTTAGATTAGGCAAATTACTTAGAACAAATAGATTAATGTGCAGTGCCATCTATACTATAGAGAGTTATATTAGCTTAACAAGAACACAACCCACTATACATCAAGTGACTCAAAAAATGATATCCAAGTAGTGCACTCATCAAGTTTTGAGGACATGCATAATCTTGATCCCAACATGCAAATAGATTGGATGTTAAATCCAAAAGGTGAATACCAAGTCTAAATCACCATCACACACACTAATGTATTAAGAGTCCCCTTCTATCAAGATGACTAGAGGCAATGAATTGGACTTAGCAATCTCATGGATCTAGCTTTCCCCAATATCATCATTGTAAGACTAGAAGGAGAGCTACTAGCATATATGATTGGAGCCTATTATATAATTACTGATAAACCTATGTGAATCACTCCACAACGGCTAGAAGCCCTACATAATATCAATCCAATCTTAAAGCCACAACACGCCTCTCGTAAAACGGATCCTAATAATCTACCTTCCATAACCAGGACCATCTATGCCATCAAGGTTATTCATGATGGATTATCTCTTGAACTTTACTTTGTTGTATATTCCAAAGAATCCTTTTGGAATCCACAACCACTTATGTGTATATATCTTTATCATTTGGATATTCATGAGTTTAGATATTCAGATCCAATTTTTCCCGCGTATGAAGATGAACGGAGTCAATCATATTATCCATGTGAGGAGAATGGCCAACAATACTTTACACATAGTGGCATGCCTATATTTCTAAGTGGCATCCCTAGGGAAATAGCCACTTTGATGCATGGTCCTAGTAATCCAAACTCCTTGATCTCAATTATTCAACCAATCCTATTGCCATTACTACATGCACTCTATTTCAACAGTCCACAGAGTGCATGTCTTTATAGGAATTTTTTCTTACGTTCAAAAGAGTGGTTACATGAGAGCGGCTTCGAGAAGCATGCGTGAAACTAAAAATTGGTGACTTTTGTAGAAAGCCTTTTCTTTTAATCCTAGAAATTGCAGTCTACAATGACCCTTATGCTAACCACTATTTTTCTAACTATTTCTAACAATAGAACCTTATACGCAGATTTATTTACAAACTAAATTATAAATCCGACTTATTGATGTCCGCCCAAAAGTCGGATTATTGATGTCCGCCCTTTCATGCTTTCACGCCCTCACGAGCCTTCAGCTGCTATATCAAAAACACCAAAAACACATTAATACATTAATAAATTAACACTCCAACAATACATTATTCAACATATTCCATAAGTTATAACAGAAAATCATGCCTATGAAAAGCAAAAACATATGATTGATAATCTTAAAAGCATGCATTTGCAAATCTTAGTACCCATCATAATTCGAAAAGCACTTAGTGCAACCAAAGATTATTTCGAATAAAAACTCCATCAAAAAAAGAACTCGAGATTCATGAGAAAATCCCCACCCGCTCTTCTGTGACCACCAGAAATCGATCTTAGGTGGGGTCTTTGGGAGGTAGTGATTTATCCAAGCCACCACACACTCTCGCTTGAAGAGGGACTAGGATGAATACACTATATAGCTGAAACTAAACAATTTTGGACAACCATTTGATCATTGTTTCCAACATAGGTTAGTCACTTATTGAAACTTAGTGTTTTCAAGTGTTGTTGAGCTTTTTAGTAGCCCAATCCTTGACCAAAGTGTGTGAAATCCATCCTAGGAAAATTCAAGATAGAATCATAAGTTCAACCTCTCATTTCCCAATAATTTTCCTTATATAGATAGACTAAAAAAGGACCCTTTTTATGAATTTGGTATATAAACCATATCTAACGATGGGAGAGTTACTTTTGTTTCCACCACTATCAACATTATTAAAGATTCTTGAGTCTAGATCGTTCCAACCTCATCATACATAGATCTAGACATACATACTCATATTCTCCCAAATGTGTATATAAACTTGTGGTGCAATTTTCTTGCAAGTGTATTGTCACATAATCCTAGCACGAGGTTGATGAGACACACTTTAAGAGAGAGGATAAGGAAGTAATCATCAACCATGGCTTTTGGGGCATGCATTTAACCCATCATTCTCCTAGCTCTGAGGTTGTGAGTTCAATTCCCAACATAGGTATGAAATCCTAGTTGAAGAACTTGGGCAACATTGAGGTAGGAATCCTCAATTGGCAGAACTTGAGAAGTACTCAAACATGGATGATTTTGAAACTAGCCAAGAGTGAAGGCCCATGGGTACTTGGGAACGAGTGAAGGTTGCTTAGGGCCAAGCTACACTAGGATTTGAACCTAATGGAGGCATTGAAATTTGGAACGGGTTCTACCAAGTTACTTAGAAAGTCCATAAGTGAGCATTGAGGACTATGCTCAATCTAAGGGGGAAAGGATGTCACCTAGTCTAAGTAGGAGGTGGATGAGCCAATTTAAGATACAAGATTAAGATGTAATCCTCAACCATGGGTTTTAGGGCGAATGGTTAGCCCATCATACTCCTAGTGGAGAGTTTGTTTGTTCGATTACCTACATGTATATATTCATCAATTGATTTGTATTAAGGAGAGCTTCATAAAAGTCGAACAAGTAATACCGAGGTTTAGATACAACCTTTGAGTTACAATTGACAGAGAAAAGAATCTCTACACTACACATATTTATTGTCTACATGATTAAGTGTGCATGTGCATGACTCTTAGATTAGGCAAATTACTTAGAGCAAATAGATTAATGTGCAATGCCATCTATACTATAGAGAGTTATATTAGCTTAACAGGAACACAACCTACTATACTTCAAGTGACTCAAAAAATGATATCCAAGTAGTGCACTCCTCAAGTTTTGAGGACATGCATAATCTTGATCCCAACATGCAAATAGATTGGATGTTAAAGCCAAAAGGTGAATACCAAGTCTAAATCACCATCACACACACTAATGTATTAAGAGTCCCCTTCTATCAAGATGACTAGAGGCAATCAATTGGACTTAGCAATCTCATGGATCTAGCTTTCCCCAATATCATCATTGTAAGACTAGAAGGAGAGCTACTAGCATATATGATTGGAGCCTATTATATAATTACTGATAAACCTATATGAATCACTCCACAACGGCTAGAAGCCCTACATAATATCAATCCAATCTTAAAGCCACAACACGCCTCTGGTAAAACGGATCCTAATAATCTACCTTCCATAACCAGGACCATCCATTCCATCAAGGTTATTCATGATGGATTATCTCTTGAACTTTACTTTGTTGTATATTCCAAAGAATCCTTTTCGAATCCACAACCACTTATGTGTATATATCTTTATCATTTGGATATTCATGAGTTTAGATATTCAGATCCAATTTTTCCCACGTATGAAGATGAAAGGAGTCAATCATATTATCCATGTGAGGAGAATGGCCAACAATCCTTTACACATAGTGGCATGCCTATATTTCTAAGTGGCATCCCTAGGGAAATAGCCACTTTGATGCATGGTCCTAGTAATCCAAACCCCTTGATCCCATTTATTCAACCAATCCTATTGCCATTACTACATGCACTCTATTTCAACAGTCCACAGAGTGCATGTATTTATAGGAATTTTTTATTACGTTCAAAAGAGTGGTTAAATGAGAGCGGCTTCGAGAAGCATCGTGAAACTAAAAATTGGTGACTTTTGTAGAAAGCCTTTTCTTTTAATCCTAGAAATTGCAGTCTACAATGACCCTTATGCTAACCACTATTTTTCTAACTATTTCTAACAATAGAACCTTATATGCAGACTTATTTACAAACTAAATTATAAATCCAATTTATTGATGTCCGCCCAAAAGTCGGATTATTGATGTCCGCCCTTTCATGCTTTCACGCCCTCACGAGCCTTCAGCTGCTATATCAAAAACACCAAAAACACATTAATACATTAATAAATTAACACTCCAACAATGCATTATTCAACATATTCCATAAGTTATAACAGAAAATCATGCCTATGAAAAGCAAAAACATATGATTGATAATCTTAAAAGCATGCATTTGCAAATCTTAGTACCCATCATAATTCGAAAAGCACTCAGTGCAACCAAAGATTATTTCGAATAAAAACTCCATCAAAAAAAGAACTCGAGATTCATGAGAAAATCCCCACCCGCTCTTCTGTGCCCACCAAGAATCGACCCTTGGTGGGGTCTTTGGGAGGTAGTGATTTATCCAAGGCACCACACACTCTCGCTTGAAGAGGGACTAGGATGAAGACACTATATAGCTGAAACTAAACAATTTTGGACAACCATTTGATCATTGTTTCCAAAATAGGTTAGTCACTTATTGAAACTTAGTGTTTTCAAGTGTTGTTGAGCTTTTTAGTAGCCCAATCCTTGACCAAAGTGTGTGAAATCCATCCTAGGAAAATTCAAGATAGAATCATAAGTTCAACCTCTCGTTTCCCAATAATTTTCCTTATATAGATAGACTAAAAAAGGACCCTTTTTATGAATTTGGTATATAAACCATATCTAGCGATGGGGGAGTTACTTTTGTTTCCACCACTATCAACATTATTAAAGATTCTTGAGTCTAGATCGTTCCAACCTCATCATACATAGATCTAGACATACATACTCATATTCTCCCAAATGTGTATATAAACTTGTGGTGCAATTTTCTTGCAAGTGTATTGTCACATAATCCTAGCACGAGGTTGATGAGACACACTTTAAGAGAGAGAATTAGGAAGTAATCCTCAACCATGGCTTTTGGGGCATGCATTTAACCCATCATTCTCCTAGCTCCGAGGTTGTGAGTTCAATTCCCAACATAGGTATGAAATCCTAGTTGAAGAACTTGGGCAACATTGAGGTAGGAATCCTCAATTGGCAGAACTTGAGAAGTACTCAAACATGGATGATTTTGAAACTAGCCAAGAGTGAAGGCCCATGGGTACTTGGGAACGAGTGAAGGTTGCCTAGGGCCAAGCTACACTAGGATTTGAACCTAATGGAGGCATTGAAATTTGGAACGGGTTCTACCAAGTTACTTAGAAAGTCCATAAGTGAGCATTGAGGACTATGCTCAATCTAAGGGGGAAGGGATGTCACCTAGTCTAAGTAGGAGGTGGATGAGCCACTTTAAGATACAATATTAAGATGTAATCCTCAACCGTGGGTTTTAGGGCGAATGGTTAGCCCATCATACTCCTAGTGGGGAGTTTGTTTGTTCGATTACCTACATGTATATATTCATAAATTGATTTGTATTAAGGAGAGCTTCATAAAAGTCGAACAAGTAATACCCAGGTTTAGATACAACCTTTGAGTTACAATTGACAGAGAAAAGAATCTCTACACTACACATATTTATTGTCTACATGATTAAGTGTGCATGTGCATGACTCTTAGATTAGGCAAATTACTTAGAACAAATAGATTAATGTGCAGTGGCATCTATACTATAGAGAGTTATATTAGCTTAACAGGAACACAACCTACTATACTTCAAGTGACTCAAAAAATGATATCCAAGTAGTGCACTCATCAAGGTTTGAGGACATGCATAATCTTGATCCCAACATGCAAATAGATTGGATGTTAAAGCCAAAAGGTGAATACCAAGTCTAAATCACCATCACACACACTAACGTATTAAGAGTCCCCTTCTTTCAAGATGACTAGAGGCAATCAATTGGACTTAGCAATCTCATGGATCTAGCTTTCCCCAATATCATCATTGTAAGACTAGAAGGAGAGCTACTAGCATATATGATTGGAGCCTATTATATAATTACTGATAAACCTATGTGTTGGAACTGAAGGACTCACTAGGCAAGGAAGCTTAAGAAGGGAGTCAGAGAGAAGAGAAAGTACAAGCAGACAGAGCAGTCAACGACGACCTGGCAAGTAGGCCAATATTTTTTCAAGACACTAATGCATATAAGAGAGGTGGACACACAAGGAGAAGGAGCAAGTAGGGAGCTCCAGGAAATGTATGTCAAAATGTTAGAAGAAATCCCTACAACAATAGTGATTTTCATCACTAAAAACCATTGTAAATACCATTTCATATTTTTGTAGCTCCATTTTGTGCAAGCCAAGGAGTCCTTGAGCTTGAGGAGCTTTAGAAGTACCTACCTGTCAGTTTTCCCATTTTTTAGACTTCGTTTGAACCTCCAAATAGGGTAGAGAACCTAATTTTTAACTAGGCCGGACACTAGGTCTGGACAAGGCCAAAACCTAGTCAAAAACTTTAAAAAGAGCTAGAGAGCTCATGTTTGGGGGCTAGCTTGTAATTGAAATAAACTTGTAAGAACTTTTTGAAAGGAATTTAAGAACTCCATTGCTTCTCACTCTTTGTCTTGTCGTGTGTGCACGTGTGTGTGTGTATGTGTGTGCATGTTTGTGTGCTTCTCACTCACGCACTTGTGCCTCCACTTGCTCGAGGTCTTCATACCATCCTCACGTCTTCCCGGATTGACATTAAAGGAGGTGCTACTCATCACTGAGCTACACCAAATTTTGGCGCCGTTGCCGGGGATCGAGCTTTGAGGACGAGCGTGTGATGGTAAGATGTAGATTTGAGATCTTGGCGTTGTAGGTAATTTCTTCACTCTTCTTATTTTTTCTCTTTCTTACCTCACCACCATCATCACCATCATCATCATCACCACCTCCCACCTCCATCTCCATCATCGCGAAAAAAATTTCAGTTTTTTGCTTATACCACCTTCTCCACCTCATTTCCCTCATTCCACTTGTGAGAGAGAGCGAGAGAGCGATATTGTGTGCATTGTTTTTGCGTGCTTTTTGAGCTTTCTTGCAGGTTCTGGCAGCATCATCATCTCCAGCACTCCGTGCAGGTACGAAACGTCACGAAACTGTCTCTGTGTCACCGGCCTCTGTCGATCGCGATCGACAGAAAAATCGCCCATTTGGTAAAACAAAGTGCACCACCATAATCCACATGATGAGCACACCGTGGATCGCGATCGACAGCCACGATCGAAAGACCCTGTCAATCGCGATCGACAGACCTGTCGATCGTGACCGACAGACCCAACGACCGACTGACTGCCACGTAGGACCCTGTCAATTGCGATTGACACCGTCGATCGCGATCGACAGCCATGACCGACACCTCTGTCAGTCGCGATTGACACCGTTGATCGCGACGGACTGAATTTCAACGATTGATTGACCTTTTCGCGTAGCCACGTGTCCATCGCGACGGACACAGCCCCGATCGGCTGAATTCACGGTGAAATTTCCGAAAAAAGTATCGATCACGATTGACACCATCGATCACGATTGACAGGACTCACGACCGACTCTGTCGATCGCGATTGACACTGTCAATCGAGACTGACGTGTCGATCGCGACCAACAGGCCCGACGGACACCTCTGTCAATCGCGATTGTCAGACATGTTGATCGCGATTGACAGGCTTTTCGACCAAAAAATTAGGGTTAATATTTCCAAGTCTTTGGGGAAATTTTGGGCATACTTAGAGAGTCATTAGTGATTTGTGAGGTCCCTACACATGTGTTTTTGAGAAAAATCCTGTGATCCGTTAGCCTGTTTGAACCCTGTTTTAGCACCAGAACCCTGAATTGACATAACTTTCTCATACGAAATCCAATTACTGTGATTCTTGTCTTGTTGGAAAGCTCAGGATTATTACATAGGGTATTTTGAAGTGGACCATACCCCGAGGTAGGAAAACTGAGGGATCCCTAGGATTATTTTCCATAAAGGCAAAGGATAATTTGGTCTGTGAGTTACATGCATGAAAGTGGTCTATTGTGTCATTTGAATCTAAGTCTTGAGCTAACCGTGGGACTTTTACAGGTCTAGTAAGAGCACTTGAGGGCATTCAAGCAAGAGTAAGTGCAAGCTTGGGAATACGCGTCCTAGGCACACCAGGGTAACAACACAAGGAAAGAAACTCAAGGTTGGAAAATCCTCAACTCCCTCTGTCAATTCCTAGCTTAGGCTAAGAACGACTAGTGATAGGAGTAGGCCAGGACGGCGATAGGCATCAATCAAGTTGAAGACTACCTATGCACTCAAGTTCAAGATTAAACATAATCTCTTCGTGATGCGATAACCTTAAAGGAAAGAATCTAACGAGGAACGATCAACTTATAGTGTGGAAATACACTCAAGTATACTTGACGACGTGATATCAGACAAGATTATAAACACTGTAATCCACTAAAAAAGAATCAAGTAATTGATACAAAAGAACTCAGCAACGAGGTTGTACTTGGGCAAATTTGGGCTATTCATTTAGGCTTATGAACCTTAGATCAGGGCGACATCTAGGGAGAGATAGACAAAGCCTTAGGTCTTCAGAGGCTAGTGTCAACCACACTGCTAGGTCTTGGGCCCAGCAGTTGAGCCACCACTCATACTACCCTAGCTCTGAGACTAGTGAATCAGAGATGTCTCAAGGCATGGACAGACCTACGGGAAGTTCAGGAGTGCCATACTTGCACAGGGTAGAAGGCCCTTACAAAACGCAGTTGGAATACCTTAGGACCAACCGATTTGGTGCTAGCATCTATGAGGACGGCCTAGGAAGATCTGTAGTACAGATTAAGAATCCTAACCAATCTATTGGACTAGAGCGCCTAGCTGTCAAGTTCGAAAACGGAGCCTACTTAGACAAGGAAGGGACAATATATGTAGTCACCAGTCATCCAGATAGGATTGATGAATTTGGGAATGAGATCCCAGGAACAGACTTAGGTGACCTAGAGCAAGGAAACATGGGTGAAAAACCGAGGACCCCCCGAGGCAAATCTGTTCTCACTAGGATTATCACACCAGAGTGGATTCCCCAAGATAATAAGAGCATAGACCTGCTTCTGAACCGAGAAACTGACGAAGCCTTTTGGAGGTATAAATCTGATCAGCCAACTGATATAGGAACAATCATGATCTATGAGTTTAAGGATCCTGATAGCCCAGGCAGAGTCACCTACTTAGATCACGCTTCAGAGAGGATCTTTGTGGTTACAGAACATGATAGACATGCTTACACTTGGAAGGGTGAATTCGTTTTCCCCCAACCAAGATCGAATGTGTCCTATGGTCACCTTGGAGCGAGAACATCCCAAGCTCATGGAATTCAAAGAGACAGAAGTAGAGATAGGCCAGAAGTAAGCTTTGCCAACCCAGGGGGCAGAGAAAGAACGAGAATGGAGACAAATAGGGTGGAACCTGAGATACTTAGAGCTCACAGGAATCAAGGAAATGTGGATGAGTTCCCTCTACCACGACCTAGAGAGCACACAAGGACTTTGAGATCGACTCAGCTAGTTAAGTCCATGAAGAACTACTTCGATGGCACTGGAGATCCATACGATCATGTGGCTGAGTTTAGGCAAGTCTTGAGAGCCGAACAAGTGGAGGATCTATTCACGCAGTACAATGCCTTTGGTCTAACCCTTAGGAACACTGCCCTGACATGGTTTCAGCCACTAAACGAGAGGCAGTTCAGGAGCATAGACCAACTTCTAGAGGCATTCATTATCGAATTCTCTAAAAGTGGCATAAGACATAACACTTCCTCGCTGATTCACAGCTTCAAGCAAACCCCTCAAGAGACCGTGAGGCTTGCTGGAAGAAGATTTAGGCAATACTTGGAGAGATGCCCTGTCCCTGAGCTACCCACACCAGCTAAGCAAGTGGCTTTATTCTTGGATGGATTGCTAAGTACCAAATTGAGGTCATATGTGTATCTGAAGGACCCTAGGACTATAGAAGAGTGTGTACGCATGTGCATTGACATCGAGGATAACCTAGGGGAGGAGCTAGAGCTTTCCAAAATCTACAAAGACTTAGATAGTGCCTCTAGCCTCTCTTCCTCGCAATCCACATCAATTGAGGAATTAGCAGAGAAAGTAGCTCAGAAACTAGGTGTCTCTAGCAAACAAATCCCAAGGTTTGCCCCTGTGAAAAGATGCTATACTTGTGGAGGCGACCATATGGCGAATGTCTGTCCCATTATGGCTCAACCCCAAGTTAATCCTAGTAGCCAGTACTGCACCATAGAACGAAGGTACACCAATCACACCGCGCAAGATTGCCCCTACAATAAGCAAACCGTTAGACAAATGTACCCACAACCATACCCTCAACAAGGAAGATACCAGAACCAGTACCCACCTCAGCAGTATGCGAGACCTCAACAAACCTACCAACCCTACCAAAACCAACAAAGGCCTCAGCCTGTGTTAGCACAACAACCCCCTGCCCCAGCTAATGTGATCCCAGTAAAATATGCAGCTGCAGAAGAGAACCTGAATAGAGCTATAGTCCCTATAACACCATTGCTTTCTGAAAGTGACCCGAGTGACCATAGCTTTGATTCGACGCATATTGACAGCCCCCAGGCCTACTACATGCAGTCTCCAGAACATGGTGAGTCCTATTACAGTGAAGAGCCAAATGAACCTAGTTCGGAGTCCGATTACACAAATATCATGTACGCAAACCCCAACCCTAGACCTCAACTTAGGCAAGTAAGACCCCCATTCCCTAGAGGACCATGCTACAGATGTCAGGGAGATCATCTTATTCGTGATTGCCCCTTGCCTCCACCTACCCAAACCCAATCAGTGACAATCCAGGGCTATTGCAAGGAGTGTGGAAAGGAGCATCTCTTACGAGATTGTCCAAAGAATCCCAGCAATATACCAAAAATCACTCCCATTAATGTCATTGGGTTAGTAGTAGACTCTACAGGAAGCGTGACGTCCACTGCACCGGTACAGGTAATCACTAGAGCTCAAGCAGTGCAGCAAAACCCAGGTGTAGGCCAGGAAAAGAGCCCCGAGGTGAGTGAAACAGAGAGCATGACAAAGAAAAGGACTAGAGCTTGGAGAGATAGTCGTGAAAGAATGAAAAGACAATGGGCAAAAAGGATGAGTGAACTCGAGGAAAGCCTGAGAGAAACAAAGGCCATGGTAACTGAACTCACAGCTCAAACTCCCTCTCACACTGCCCCACCTCCATCACCTCCACCATTCCCAACTCCATCCGAACCGCCACCTTCCAACCCGCCTCACCTAACCCCACCACCCCCAAGAGTAGGATTAGTCCTAGCAGATCCCACTCCCGAGGACCTAAACATGATGCTTAAAGCATATCAGGCCAGGATCCAAGAAGGGCCAAACGTAACTAATCATGAAAAGTGTTACCCTAGAGCAGAACTAGAGTTAGAACGAACCAAAATTTGTGCTAAGATGGTGGAATTGGCTCTGACCATGTTTGAAGCCAGTCTCCTATTTAACATCTCTAGTTCAGCGAAGACACAGTTGCACTTTGATGGATTGTTAGAAAGAATAGAGAAGCTGATTGCACAATCAGAAAAGGAACCCGCCTCTCAACATAAGGACAAGGCAAGTGAAGGAGCAAGTCTTCCTGCCCAGGAAGCCTATGTGCCTGAAGCCTATGTGCCTAACTCTACGGAGCCAGACACATCATCTTCTATGAATCGATTCACACCAGAATTCCTACGCGAGATTCAAGAAGAAAAATGGGCTAAAGAAAGTGAAGTCCCTCCTCCAATTGAACTTGTGGATGATGCACATGACCAATTCCCCCAAGACATCCCATCCATTTATGAGGAGCAGGAGAGCACCCACTCTCAGGAAAGATTAGACTTTGAGTCTAACTCTCTACAAGAATTACCCCACTTCACAGGCCCATGGGAAGCTAAGTCCACCTGTATGAGAGCACCCACGGTCATGGTAAGAAATGAGGACTCAGTCATACCTAGGAACACAGAGGTAGTGAAAAACACTAAAGTACAATGCAACCTCACCTTAGAAGAGCTACTCAAAGTAAGGCCAGAGCTATGGAAACATGTGGCCAAACAAGTACAAGAGATAGCAAAACCTTGTTCCCAGGTAGATCCCAGAGAACAGTGCCAGAAATACCATTGGACAAGATAGGAGACATGAGTGAGGGCGAAGAGGGAAACACATATCTTCCTATCACCCATCAAGGATACACCACCAAGGCCATTTTAGACTCAGGTGCAGGTGTTGCAATTGCTACCACTGCCCTATGGAAGCGTTGGGGCAAGCCAGCACTCAGGCCCACAAGGATGAAATTGCAAATGGCTGATGGTCACATAGAGAGACCCCTAGGGTTGTTAGAAGGAATAACTCTCACCACGTGTGGTGTCGAGTTCGAGCATACATTTGCCATATGTGACTTTAGCAAGAACCATGCCTATGAGATGATTTTGGGAAGACCATTTATGCGACAGTTGCAAGTGGTACAGGACTGGGGAACCAACTCCTTGTACCTACAACACTTAGGTGTTACGACCAAAGTGAATCTTAAAGATTACTCTCATAGAGATGTCCCTCCTATCCAATGGAATCCTGTCCATAGAGCCAAAGATGATACAGAATCGGTGCATTCCATAGGGTCAGGATCCTCATGGATGCATTAAGACACCCATTTATGGATGTGCAAAGTAGCAGTAGAAGAAGAGAAGAGAGAAAAAGCCAGAGAGATAGGTTCAAAAGAAACCCATAGATCCATTCAAGACCCAGCCTATGCACCTGTAGTCTTTCCTGACAAAGAATTTGAACCCCACGGCTGGGCAGAGATCTTAGCAACAATGGATGTAGCCATCAATGAAGAACAATGGACACCCCACTGTGATGAGGATGGCTATGACATTTCAGTTTTCTCCATAGAGCCAATCATGGGAGAGGCAGTGTTAGAAGAATGTGAACCTAGCCCTGATGCATTTGAGGATGCGAGTGGCTCCGATCTAGAGTCAATTATTATGGACCCACCTTTTGCATCAGATGAAGAATACTTCTATGAAGTGGAATTTCAACCCTAGAGGCACGGAGAGCTTACAAACGATGTAAGGCTAGCCACACATGTAACCCCTAAGGAAGAAGGAAAGAAAAGGAAGAAGAAAGAAGTCACACCAGAAGAGGAAGAATCTTTGTTTGAGGTCCCAGAAAACTTTAAGAAGTATGAAATAGACGACAGGAGAGTCATGATTAGAATGCCTAAATGAGAGGCGCAATCGGGGGAGGCCTATGATAACAAAGAAACCACCAAGAAAATAGTGGTAGCCATAGAAGAAGGGGAAGAGAGATGCACGTACATAGGCCATGACCTGACAGAAGAGGAAGAACAAGAGCTAATAGCCTTGCTAAGAGAATACAGAGATGTATTCGCTTGGAGTTACAAGGATTTAAAAGGAGTGGACCCTGACATATGCTCACACACCATCCCCATGACCGCAGATGCCAAACCCTCTAAGCAAAAGCCATACACATATAATGATAATTATGCTGCCAAGATCGAAGAGGAGATAGATAGACTGGTTGAAGCTGGATTCATCTATGAAATTGAGCATACTGAGTGGGTATCCCCCATCGTAGTGGTGCCCAAGAAAAATGGAAAGCTACGTGTGTGCATTAACTTGAAGAAGGTTAATGCAGCCACAATTCGAGATAACTATCCGCTTCCTATTACAGAGCATCTCTTAGAAAGAGTAGCAAGCAAAGAAGTGTACAGCTTCCTCGATGGATTTTCGGGCTACAATCAAGTAGCCATAGCTCCCGAAGACCAGCATAATATGGCTTTTGCCATTGAATGGGGCATATTTGCCTTTAGAGTAATGCCATTTGGGCTTACCAATGCACCAGCAACCTTCCAGAGGCTGATGTGCCACGTATTTAAAGAGTTCCTGAGGAAGAACTTAGAAGTCTATGTTGATGATCTTTGTGCTCATTCGAACATCAGACAAACCCATATTCCTGAACTCAGACAAATATTTGACAAATGTAGAGAATATCAAGTCTGCCTAAACCCAGAAAAGTGCATTTTTATGGTCAGGCAAGGCAAGATTCTAGGACACATAGTGTCAAAGAATGGCATATCCACTAATGAAGAGAAAGTGAGGGCCATAGCCGAGTTACCTAGGCCAAAGAACGTCAAGGAAGTGCAGGCTTTCATGGGGCATTGTGGTTACTACCGCCGGTTCATTCACATGTATGTTGTCATTGCAAAGCCCATGTACGGACTTCTGACTAACTTTGAGTGGACTGATGAATGTGAGAATTCCTTCAATGAGCTTAAATAGCAATTCTGTTCAGCACCAATCTTAACCACACCAGATTGGAATAAGCCTTTCCATGTTCATGTGGATGCATCCAATTATGCTATTGGGTGTGTACTCGCGCAACCTACTGGTGAAGGTAATATGGATCTTCCAATTGCCTATGCTAGTAGACAATTGAATGCAGCTGAACAAAATTATACAACCACCGAACGAGAAGGATTAGGCATGGTATACGCAGTTAAAAAGTTTAGACATTATTTGCTTGCAAATAAGTTTAAATTTTTTACTGATCATCAGGCATTGTTGTACCTGGTAAACAAACCTTGCAATACAGGAAGATTAGTAAGATGGTTTCTCTTGCTAATGGAATATGAATTCGAGGTTGTAGTAAGGAAAGGGAAGACTCACTTGAGAGCGGATCATCTCTCTAGGCTCACATCTGGAGAAGCCCCAGAAGGAGTGTCAGATGACCTTCCTGACGCTTACTTGTTTAATTTGGAAGTTGTACCGCAGTGGGCTAAGCCATTGGTACCAGTATTAACATACGGGCCTAATCATCCAGTAATAAACACGCAAGATAGAGAGTTAGTAAAAGCCCAAAAGTATCAAATCATGGCAGAAAGTATGTACTACAAGCACACGGATCAAGGGATCTTGGCCTGTTGTGTGGAAGAGGATGAGTACGCTAAATGGTTGCAATTAGCACATGTAGGTGCATTAGAGCAACACCACTCAAAGCAACGAACCCTACAAACACTAACGAGACTCGGAGTGCATTGGCCGACTATGGAAGCCGATGTCCAAAAGTTGTGCAAGGAATGCCCAATCTGCTGCACTAAACCACCTGTGGAACATGCCACTCTTTATCAAGTATCCATAGTGCCAGATTGGAGTGAACCATTAGTATCCTTCCTGAGGACGAAAACATTCCCTCCAGACATGACTCTGGCTAGGAAAAGGAGTTTAGAACAAGAAGCCCAGGATTACTCACTCATTGGTGATAATCTATACAAACGTGGTAAAGATGGTTACCTGAGACTATGTGTCCATGAAAGTGACTATCTCAAGATCTTGGAAACTGCTCACCAAGGTGTAGCAGGAGGATACTTTGGACTAGATCGGGTGATCAAGGCAATACTATTTGCAGGCTTTTGGTGGCCAACCCTTCACATGGATGCACATACCTATGTGAAACGGTGTGATGTGTGTCAGAGAACTCAGTATCCTATACGCAAGGATGAGATGCCACTGAAGCCTATGATGGGTGGACGTGCATTCTCTAAGTGGGGAATAGACTTTGTAGGTCCTATTAATTCCCCAGCTAAGGGTTCACATGCTGAATACATCATTGTTGCGCCAGACTATTTGACAAAGTGGGTAGAGGTAAAAGCTACGACAAAGAACGATGCTCAGACTACTGCTAAGTTCTTATTTGAGAATGTATTCACTAGATACGGGCTACCCATAGAGCTAGTTAGCGATAGAGGCACTCACTTCTTGAATGAAGTTATTGAAAATCTGCTCCAAGAATTTTTGGTAGTACATAAGAAGTCTGCCCCCTATCACCCTCAAGCTAATGGCCAGGCTGAGAGCACCAATAAGATCTTATGCAATGTACTGACGAAATAAGTGAACAATAAACGCTCTGATTGGGACAAACAGCTACACCACGCTGTTTGGGCATACCGAGTCGCTTACAAAACGGTACTGCAAGCCACCCCCTTTCAGATGGTATTTGGCAAAAATGCAGTGCTACCATTAGACTTCTTAATACCAACACTGAAAGTAGCACAAGAGCATGAATGGACAGGTCATGAACTCTCCTCTAGACTATTTGACCTTGAACGATTAGGAGAAACAAGACTGAGGGCGGCTGCAGGGATATATGCAGCTAAGAAACGACAGAAGGCATACTTTGATGCCCACGTGAAGGATAAAGGTTTGAAGGCAGGCGACCTAGTACTAGTCTACACTTTGAAACAACACGCGAAAAAACTAGAGAAAAGAGGCTACGGACCTATGATCATAAATAGGATCTCCACAAGTGGAGCAGTACAACTAGCCACTTTAGAGGGTGATGTTCTCCCGAGCTACATTAGCGGATGCAGAGTCAAGTTATATCAGGAACCTCTGACGGAAGAGATACTAAGTCGACTCAACACTGCTAAGAAATGCAAAGAAGAAGAAAAGCGAATTCGAGAAGAAGCCCAAGCAGAAGCATTGGAACGCATCCGGAGAATGAAGTTGAGAAGACAGAATAGGGAGCAACCTAGGACGGATGCCTATGCAGATCAAGGATATCATGTGGCTATGTGTGAAGTTTCAGGTATCAGCACTCAAAGGATAATTGATCGACGTCCTTTTATAACCTTAGAGATAGGACAAAGAAAGGGTGCAAGGACTATAAGAGCCTTGATTGACTCAGGTGCAGCCACTAGTGCTGTTAAATTGTCTTACTGTCAAGAATTGAGATTAACTGTCAATCCTATAGAAGCATATCTCATAGGCTTGGGAGGTGTGGAAACACCTTGCATGGGCGAGGTGGATCTTCCCATCTCCATGCAAGACGAAGTAATGATAGTCAAAGTATTAGTGTGTCAAGATGAGGACCTCACTGAGCCTCTTGTCTTGGGTCAGGACTAGATCTATGATCATGCAGTCAACCTAAACCTAAGAAGCGGACTTCTTCAGGTATGGGTAAATCATAGCCGAATTACAGTTGAATTGGAAAAGGAGGCACTCAAGGAACTAGGTAAAGCACAAACTCCTGGTCCTTCCAGGGGCGCACATGAAGTTGACAATGCTATTCTTGTCCAAAACTGTATGATGCAGAAAGAGTCTTGTTTCAACAACGGAGTCAAGGAGAAGACGGCACTCCCTTATTTTCCAAAGGCCAGAGAGATGCGGCATCCAAAGGCAGATCAAATACACAGGAAGCAGAGCACTACCTACACTGGAGGCCAACAACACGTGCGAAGAAGAATATCTCAGCCAGTGAAACAAGTATGGGTGCTGAAAGGCGAACACCCTGGTGCGACCATGCCAAACTCATGGCCGAAACCTCTTATTAGTAATCAACAACACAATACTAATAAGAAGCCTTTCATAAGTTCTTCTGCGAAAGTAAAGTCTATTTGGGTACCCAAGAAGTCAATAAGGGCCAGCCCACAATCACGACAAATCTAGGTGCCTAAGGCTTGCTTGCGGGCTCAAATAGCTACACCAAAGCCACACCCAGTACAACATGTTTCACGCACTCGAACATCTGAGGCCCAATCTTACACATCACGCATGGACACGTATTATTCCATGCGCAAAAGTAGAATCACTCGTAAATGGGTCCCTAAAAAGCCTCATTTCAAGTAGATACCCCTATCAAACTCTTCAGAGTCTCCACAAAATCAAGATCAAAGCCCATCCGTTGCATTTGGCAACCTAAAACTTGTAATAAACTCACGGATCCCAGTTGTAAATCCATGTCCACCTACTAACTACGTCACTCTCACACTACATCATTCCACTTAGTTGTTAGGTCTACCCAATTCCTAACTACACACACAAGCATCGAGCACTTACTAACCCCCTAATCTCTCCCGAACCTCCTGTTAATGTTGTAATGGGGACAAAAGTGGTTCTATCTTGTCCTTTACAATGTTAACACATGTTTCTATATTCTCACAGAATGAGGAGGCAAGAAGTAACATGGCAGATACGGCAGGAACTAGCTCCCACGCAGGCACCAGCCCCCAAGTCGTGGATATTGAAAGTCTTCCCGTTGAGGAGGAATTGAAGGAACGCCCTGTAGCATTGAGCGCATTACACGCCATACCGGTTCAGAACCCTCCACAAGGGCACACTATGCCAGTTAGTAAAAACTCTCATTGGTTCAGTGATGTGGCAGGACCCCTAGGTGAAGGCACTTATATGTGGGAGGCCGAGATAGAATTCAATGGGCGCTAGGGCAGGTATCACTTTTTCACTAGGGAATTTGAGAGACTGCAGAATAATGAAGGACTGAAACCTATATAGAAGAAGGCAGGACTCTACGAGTACTTCAAATTCCAGTTGCCAAAGCCGGATTTTCTAAGATGCTCTTATTTGATTAGCACCCTCACTCCGAGCAAAGACAAAAAGGGATACAGCTCCTTTGTCCTCCCATCTCTCACAAGGGGCAATGAGCTCAAGCGTTATAGATTAACTATCAACTTGGTAAGGGAAGCTCTAGACATGAAAGGTATGCACATTCCTACGGAGAAAGAGACTATGGTCCCCGATAATATGAAGAACAGGAATCTGACAAAGTTAAAAGACATGGTGGCAATGACGCCTACAATCGCTATTCATTTGCGAATGGTCATGCAGCACTTTGCATTTCCCGCCCAAGAGAGGTTCACAATGCCACCTAAAAAGATGTGGTTTAATTTATACTTGGCTGATGCCTTTGATTTGACAATCAACATGCCCCACTGGATTATCGACCAAATCCACTTGGCTCATCAAAGGTGGTATAAAAAACAAAAGTCTGTACTGTACGGATGCTGTGCTCTGACCAGGATTGTGTATAGATGTCTCGCGTATGATGTACCAGTGCAAAGGGCACTCATTTGGACCAGGGTACAAGAGTTTCAGCGCCGATTATCCTCCGCAGGACCACCATCCAAGAAAATGAGAGGCGCCGTTCAAATGCCCTACGCACAAGCCCGCGGTGAGACATTGACACCAGAGACAACCCAACGACTTCCAAGGCGGGTGCAACCCTTCACTATAAGATTACCAAGGCACAGCACTGACGGACCTAATCTGGTGTTCCCACCCGTACCAACCGACCTAGAGTTTCCTCACGGATTCACTTTAGAAGACCTAACTGATGAGGAGGTAGCCAGAATCATCGACGCTGTTAATGCAGAAGTTGAGGGAGAACAAGCTAGTGGGCAACAAACGGCTATAGACCAACCCCATACCAGACAACCAGATGTTGTCAATGTAGAGGGTGAAGAAGAAGGAGGACAAGAGGAGGAACATGATGGACAATCCGAGGAAGAAGAGCAGGAATATGATCAGGAAGCTCTGCAGGTACTTGAAGGGGCCCCAACTTATACGAAAGCATTGAAAAAGCTCTATGACACCATGAACAGAGTTCAAGAGCAACATAGACTATCCCTAGCAGCAGGCAAGGCCCTTATGAATCAAATCCTTGAGGAGGAAGGCGTCGACGAGCAATATCGTGCCACCTTTGACATGATATCTGAGGCATTAGGCGTCCCTGAAACGGTGCATACCGCCCTTGCACAAGCACGAAGAACGGAACAAAGATATGGCAGATGCCCCCCTCGAGCAAGAAAGCAGATGAATGTACTAGTATCAGAACCACAAGGCACATCCACAACCACGGGCACCGCACACACTGTCCACGATACTGAGGAAACCCATGTATCAAGTGCACCTCTGTCACCCCCGTTGCCACCCCTGCCTCCATCTCCACCACATTCACCTCCCACAACCAGTGTAACCACTACTGTCACCACCTTTGAGTCCACTACTCATACCGAAGCACAGACCGTCACTCAACCCACACAACCCACACACCCTATCTCCACTTCTTTTGTCCATACGACCACTGAAACAGTAGTTCTAACTGCTGCCACAGAAAATCTCAACCCCCCGATCACACTTCCGGGCAATTCGTATTCACAAGTGCACACACCACTGTACACTTTCACCACTATCACCACACCCACAATTCCACTATTCAAAATCACTCCCACTACTGCATCCACCGTTGATCTTATGGACATCTCACCCACCTCCGCACCTCTCCCTCCCCCCATGCATCCACCATCTCCCATTCCCCCACCTCCCACTTCACCATTTTCCAGCACCACATCCACACTTCCATTCCCCTTCCCCTTTCCCTTCCCTTCTGCATTCAACCCCCTTCCCGCATCCACCCCTATTAATAATGTATTTAATAATATGTATCAGTGTATGTCGCAACTGCAACAGCACTACCAACATCTTGATAACCAACACACACAACTCTTTCGAAGCCATGAGGAACTTCAACTCCGATTCATTGATCTCGAAAGGGAAAAGCGGCTACTACAACAACAACATGCCACTTTACAGGAACAACATGAACAGTTAGTAGCCAATCCACCCCAGTCAGATGCAGAGGAAAGACAACATATGGATGAATTGCTACACTCCCAGATAACGGAGAATCTCAAACTTAGACACAACCTGGCCCTCCTACGAAAACACATGTCTACAGCTCTCGAAGAGAATAAACAGTTGCAGAAACAGAATGAAGAGAACTTGGAAGCAGCCATGGAGGGATCCCCGCAGGAAATCGACCCAGAAAAATTCAAGGCCATTCCCTCAGAGAGTATGAAAACTGTGTTAGAAACCCATGCCGACCTCCTGGAGGCCCATGCAGCGCTAGAACGAGAAAGGGATGATCTACTTAAGCAACTGGCAACTCAGCAGGGCCACAACCACAGACGACACATCCGAAGAAGTCACAAAACTCAGAGCAGAACTTGAAGAATTACGCAGCAAAGTCATGCAATACGAACGTCAGCCCTCTCCCCTTGTCGAGCCCGAGCCTGAAGATCTAGTGCCAATCGAGATAGAGGAAACTTTCGAAGACCCGTATGTTCCCATGCCTGCACCAGGGGGCAAGCAAACAGACGAGGGCATGGACACCATTGAAATAGAGGCTCCAAAATGGATGCAGAAGTTGGAAAAAGTGGCCACAACCCATGATGATAGGGTGGCAGTCCAGATAGCATCTATGTCACGCTTGGAAGAGGTAGTCATAAAATCGGACTATTTTAGGAACCTCTCTCATCATAGGTGGATCGGCACATCCGACGATTTGTATGTTCCCTTCTGTATCTTAATGGCGGACTACAATGCCGAAATAAAGCAACATACCTCAAAGGAACCAACCTCCGCCACACAATTTGCACCGGAAGACATCCCAGCGAGTGCCAAGCAGGGCAATATTCATCAACCGATGTGGAGGATTCGTCTACTGGAAACCTACCCAGAAATGGTCAGAACATGGAATAACATGCCTTTGTATATCAAATACAACCCATGCTACTGCCCTGTGTTTCGAAAAAGGTCATGGCCGGAATACACAAAAACGGTGCTGACAAACAAAGGATGTGAGAAATGGCTCAATTATGTTTACTTAGCACCACCCAAAGGCCAACCTACCATAGGATACATGATCTCGACGATTCGGCATTGGGGGGTCAGGTTTAAAAATGTGCGTGACGTCATGGCCCAAATGTGCTTGAAAATTTTTGAGCTCATGTTGGTCACATTCAGGACTTTCAAAAATGTCAAGGAACCTCATCTGTCAGCCCTTGGATTTAATGAAGGAAATCAAGACCTCGTCTACGACATGAGCGCAACCCCATCTATTAATGTTGTATATGCATGGCACGCGCATATCAAGTATCTACCAGCCTGCTTCAAACAGACGTTTGAAGAAATGTTCGTCACGGGATTCTGGGAATATCATTCAGAGATATTCATTCCTAGACCATCACATTTATTGCAGTTCTTTGCAGTGGAACAAGCTCTTCATTCAGAAAAGTTACGTATACCACATCCAGAAGTTCCCGGGCCGGTAGATTGGGATGCTCTACTCACGGACTTGGCCAAAGGGTTGCGGATTGCAGAACATCACTTAGCACAAGACGTTGTTGAGTACTACATCCAACGACCCACCCAACAAGGGTCTGTCAGGGACGACAGATGCGAGAGAGGGGGGGGTGTTGGAACTGAAGGACTCACTAGGCAAGGAAGCTTAAGAAGGGAGTCAGAGAGAAGAGAAAGTACAAGCAGACAGAGCAGTCAAGGGCGACCTGGCAAGTAGGCCAATATTTTTTCAAGACACTAATGCATATAAGAGAGGTGGACACACAAGGAGAAGGAGCAAGTAGGGAGCTCCAAGAAATGTATGTCAAAATGTTAGAAGAAATCCCTACAACAATAGTGATTTTCATCACTAAAAACCATTGTAAATACCATTTCATATTTTTGTAGCTCCATTTTGTGCAAGCCAAGGAGTCCTTGAGCTTGAGGAGCTTTAGAAGTACCTACCTATCAGTTTTCACATTTTTTAGACTTCGTTTGAACCTCCAAATAGGGTAGAGAACCTAATTTTTAACTAGGCCGGACACTAGGTCTGGACAAGGCCAAAACCTAGTCAAAAACTATAAAAAGAGCTAGAGAGCTCATTTTTGGGAGCTAGCTTGTAATTGAAATAAACTTGTAAGAACTTTTTGAAAGGAATCTAAGAACTCCATTGCTTCTCACTCTTTGTCTTGTCGTGTGTGCGCGTGTGTGTGTATGTGTGTGCATGTTTGTGTGCTTGTCACTCACGCACTTGTGCCTCCACTTGCTCGAGGTCTTCATACCATCCTCACGTCTTCCCGGATTGACATTAAAGGAGGTGCTACTCATCACTGAGCTACACCATGTGAATCACTCCACAACGGCTAGAAGCCCTACATAATATCAATCCAATCTTAAAGCCACAACACGCCTCTGGTAAAATGGATCCTAATAATCTACCTTCCATAACGAGGACCATCCATGCCATCAAGGTTATTCATGATGGATTATCTCTCGAACTTTACTTTGTTGTATATTCCAAAGAATCCTTTTGGAATCCACAACCACTTATGTGTATATATCTTTATCGTTTGGATATTCATGAGTTTAGATATTCAGATCCAATTTTTCTCGCGTATGAAGATGAAAGGAGTCAATCATATTATCCATGTGAGGAGAATGGCCAACAATACTTTACACATAATGGCGTGCCTATATTTCTAAGTGGCATCCCTAGGGAAATAGCCACTTTGATGCATGTTCCTCGTAATCCAAACCCCTTGATCTCAATTATTCCAACCAATCCTATTGCCATTACTATAACAAAAACAAAACATGTTTCATCAAGAACATCATCCATTGTAATTCAATCCAAGACAATCTAGTTTCTCAAACATCCTTATTTTCTACACCGTTAACTAGTGTCACATATGTGCCCATAAGTACAACTACCACGTGGAAACTTGGCTCTATTTCAACTTTTGGAATAGTGCCAATAACAATGCCAGTGCAAGGTATGCCACCACAACCTCAGCGTACCATACCTCCTACGTTCCCACAATGGCCATCATGAATGCAATATTCGATAAAGTCATTAGGCCCACGAGTGCCTATTGAGCTTCCAACCACTTTCATTTCTCAAAGCTTTGCATAACCAAAACGTTAGACTCAAGAAATGATAAATAGGAGATGGTTGAACCACACCCTAAGAGGGAGGATTAGGAAGTAATCCTCAACCATGGCTTTTAGGGCAAGTGGTTATCCCCATCATACTCCTAGCTAGTAGGTCATGAGTTCAATTCCCACGATTGATATCAGAGCCAGGTTGATCCTGGGACCTATGGGTTATGGGCCCACATGCTTCCACTACATTGGTCGGATTGAGGCATGTAAGGTACTGTTGGAAAGCTCTCGGAACAAAATTTCCGATGGAAGAATTAGATTGAGGATCCAAGTTACCTAGCATAGGTGAGAACCAGTATCAAGATACTCAGGTTGAGATCAAGGGGCTCAAGAGACCAAGGTTGTGAATAAGGCAAGTTCGTAGGCAAGTGGCCAAGAAGCAAAAAGGAAAGGTTCAAGAGACCAAGGTTCAGAGCAAGGGTTCAATAGACCAAGGTTGAGAACAAGAAGGTTCAAGAGACTATGCAAGGGTGAGGACATCAATTCAAGTTGGAGATCAAGGATTGATCATTGAGCACAATGATCTCTATAAGGGGAAGAGAGTGTTAGACTCAAGAAATGATAGGTAGGAGATGGTTGAACCACACCCTAAGAGGGAGGATTAGGAAGTAATCCTCGACCATGGCTTTTGGGGCAAGTGGTTAGCCCCATCATGCTCCTAGCAGGTAGGTCATGAGTTCAATTCCCACACACAATAGTTGCCACAAGCTCAAATTTTGAGACTTGATTTCAATATAAGATTACGTCCTTTGCAAGCAGAAAAATGTATCTAAGAGTACTATTAGGGACAAGGTGATCCTCATGCACAAGTCTGAATTCAAACATGTTGCAAGTAGAGAACGTACATGGATTCTTTACACAATATGAGGCGTTTGAGCACACCTTGAAAGGAATTGTCTTAGCATCGTTCCAGTCATTAAGCATACAAAATTTCCAAAACATAAGATCAACTTCAAAGAGCCTTTTTAACATAATTTTTCAAAAGAAGAGTGATTTAGGACACCTCAACAATGATTACAAGCTTCAAGGAAGGAGCTAATGAGGATATTAGATTAGAAGGTCATATCTACAAGAAATATGTGGCATGATCCACATGGTATACAAAAATGCATTCATATAGAAGATGCCTTGGGTAATTCTATTCAAGTTTTTTCACCAGCCACAAAATGTACTCCAAGTGCAAAGTCGAGTTCCTCATCCATAGATGAAATGGTAGATTTTGTCAGCACAAAAATTTGAACTTACAAGCTTCTAGGCCTCAACCTAGATAATGCTTGTAGAGAATAGGAGATCATCCATCTCATGCATGTAATAGCAAATCACCTCTTCTTGCGCAATGAAAACAACACTTTTGTGAAATTGAGTGGACAAATTACTCAATTACATAGTTTCTTTATAATAAACAACCAGGTAGTCATTTCTCTACATAGGAAGGCTAGTTCGTCATACCTTGTTAGGCCACATATGCCATACCTACCTAGAACTATGTTGGAGTATCTTGCATACCTAGCAAGACCCGTGTTGAGTCAATAGCCACCTACTCCTCCACATATAACCCCAATAAAAAAATAGACATTCCCAAGATCAAAACAAGTAGGTATAATGCTATCATTTCTAATTATTATGGAAATCATAAAGCAAGAAAATTTGCAATGAAATTAGTCAATGAAATTCATCCTCACAATAATATGACCAATCCATAGATTATTTGAACTATCTAGATTACTTAAGTGGATATAATGACTACTATAATCAATGTTATGGATACAAGAAGCCTAAATATAGCCAGATATATTACACAAATTCTCAACAAGTGAGTACAACTAGACCTAGTTCATCAATAGATCCATGCTATGAGTTTAACAAGAACCATTTGATTAGATATTTTCCACATGCACAAGCAATCAAATTGCCACCCATATTATCTACTAAATCTTCTTTTAATGGTTGTAGCAAGACTCATTTGTAAAAAGATTGTCCTCAAAACCCACATAAAAACAAGCTAGCACTTGCAATATGGTGACAACTCTTCCCTCTAACTCTATTAGTAAAGGAAACAACAACATTAGTATAGGTGCTCATGAGGGCACAAGCCAAGACTAAAAAGATGGATAAAGGAAACAAGGTCCTTGAACCATCCATCTCAAACAGTGATCAGGAGCCCACCAAGGATTCTCCACATGCAAAGGGAAATGTGAAGACTCAATAGGGCAGATAAGTAAGTAAATGGAAGAAAAAGTTTTCCTAGCTTGAAGAATCTCTCAAGCAAAAGCAAGATGAGCTCACCAAAGAGCAACACCAAAATCAAATGATGATAGTGAAGTAGTATAGTGCTCCAAGGATATCACAATAGTACGTGAATCCATGGCCTTAGTGTGGATCAATCCTTGATCGTCCTCTAAATAGTGGGTTAGAAGGATAACTAAAGTGTATCATGAAAGACTTAGAGCACGTCCATCAATTGAGCATCGTGAAAAATGTTAACAACGAGGGAATTTGGAAAAGGAAAGACTAGCTATTTGCCAATAGATGATCATTTACTACAAAAAGTTCCTAATAATGTTCTTCACATTACATGCCAAAATTTCAAATCTAAAAGCTAGTAAAACCCCATTAGGAAATATTACAAGTGCACCAACCCAAGTATCTAGTCCCTAAACCCTAGGTTGCTAAAGTAGAACTAGGACCCATCTAGATTAATGGTACTCCACTTCCTCAAGAGGATATTGTTGTACAAAAATAGAGGGTCCTTGGTAAGGTAAATTTTGGAACTAGTTTTAGAGCCAAAATGGAAAAATGAGGCCCTTGCACCACATAAACCTCCTTTCTCAAGATTCCAAACATGCAATAATTTAGTGATAATTGACTTACCTCTTGAAAAGTTAGTAATTACGTAGTCATGTGCTGATGCGGCTACACACTTATAGTCCCGACCTTCATACATTGGAGATGAAGAAGTAGCTTCCGAGTCAAAGAAAGCTAAATCCTTGAAACTAGGCCACCTATTCCAAGGACACAACAAAGATATTGAGTTATGCATTCTTGAAACAATACGTTTGGTGATTGTGGCGAAGGGGATGAGGGTAATACATGGTTACCAATCAAATGTAATGATGAGAATACTCATGCTATTGTAGAGATAAGAAATGGAGTATCAATTTCTATCGAGAAAATATTGGAAAAGTGGGGTAAGCTAGCCTTCCTCCCAACCCCCAACTAGAATGTGTCTAGAATTAGCCGATGGACACATGGAGAGACCTTAGTTCTCCTTCAAAACATTGTCTTGACCATTGATGGCAAATTCAAGCATAACATTTCTATTTGTGAATTTGGCAAGGCGAGCTATTACAAACTGCTCTTAGGATGACCATCTCTAAGATATTTGAAAGTGGTTCAATATTGGGGATGAAATTCAACATTTTACATGTAGAATCAAGGCACAACCTCAAAGATAAATTTGTAAACTAATGCTTACATAGATGTGACAACTCTCCAACGGAAAGTGATACGCAATGACAGACAAAATCTCTCTAAAGAGTAGAAGCTACATTCAACCATCGTGGATACACAAAGACATAGTTCTTTGGTTTTTCCAAGAACTTAATGCAAGGACAAGTCAGCCAACAAAATGATAAATTGTGGATCTACATTATAGACCCACATCTAATCCAAGAGAGGATGAATTTGGTCCTTCAGGATCACTACATAGTTTTGGAGCCATCAAGTTAGTTATAGATGAGAAAACATTAACACATCATTTTGATGAAGATGGCTATGACTTGGATCTTTTTTTTGGTAGTCCTGTTGGATCTCATTGAAGAAGACCTAGCTTGGGAGATGATGTTATCATTTGAAGTGGTAGCCTATTGAACAAATAATGCAAGTCCAACCATTCATGATTACTTTAGTCTCTATATGGATGGTCCCTATGATAATGAAGAGAATTAGATGAATGCTATGGGGACCCTCACTAAAACTTCCAACATGGATGAGACAACATGAGCTAATTTTCAAATTCATGAACAAGAAGTTAGATCAAACAAGCTTGCAATAAGTCAACAAGGACATTAGGTTTTGAAGTTCTTGAGCATTTTGTGAAATACTAGGTCAAGGATACAAAATCATTGCTACAATACCTAAAAGAGAAAAGAATATGGGAGAAAGTTATGAAAAAAAAGAAGACACAAAGAAGTGGTCATGACGGTTGAAGATAATGAAGAAATATGATTTTACATTGCAAATAGATTTTCAAGTTATGAGGGAGAGGATCTCATATTCCTCCTATCAGAATATCACGATATCTTTTCTTGGATATCGAAGAGTATAAAAGGGCTTGATCGAGACATTTGTGCACATTGCATACCCATGGCACAAATGCTTAACCATCTAAATAGAGACCATATACTTATAATGAAACATGCTTTGCTAAAATCAAAGAAGAATTGATATAATATTAGAAATTTGTTTCATTTATGAAATCAAACATACAAAAGGGGTCTAGACTATGGTGTTTGTCCCAAAGAAGAATGGAAGACTTGATTTTTCATGAATCTTAAGAATATTAATGATGCCACTATAAGGGATAGCTATCCATTACCAATAGAGATCATTTGTTCGAGTTGATTTCTATTCGTGAAGTACACATTTTCATTCATGGATTCTTGAGCTATGAGCAAGTGTTGATAGTAGAGAAGGATCAACATAAAATATTCTTTGTGACTTATTGGGAGCTTATTTTATTTTGGAGTAATGACATTCGTCTCATCAATGCCCCAAACACATTACAAATGCTCATGTGCTAGATCTTTAAGTATTTTATTCAAAAATGCCTAGAATTTTATCTCAATGACTTATATGCATGCTCTGATGAACGAAAGGAACGTGTCTTAGACCTCATATGAATTTTTTTGAAAAATGCCACTTTTACAAGTGTGTTTACACCCAAAAAACTGTGTTCTCTGTTGGAAATTAGGTAGGCCCATAACTAAATTTCAATCTGAGCCACCACTCCCAGACATGATACGACCTACAACAAGTATCGTGAGTGTGGCATCATGGGTTTTGGAGATAGATTTTGCATCTACATGCACATAGGACTAACAAGGAGGACCTAAGGTACACACATGTGCAAAAATTATTGAATTTGGACTTCAAAAACTCCAAGTATTGTGTTTGGTTGAGTTTAGGTATCGTGATACCAGAACTCCCGTGTATCACGATATTTGTCGAGTATCGTGTATCGTCTCCCCGTGTATCATGTATCATGTGATACATGATACATGATACACGGGGAGACGATACCAGAACGATATTTGTCGAGTATCGTATATCGTCTCCTCATGTATCATATGATACCTCACATGTATCATGTATCGTCGGGTCGAGTATCATGTATCACCTAAGTGTGTATCCCAATACTTCCCAAGTATCGTGTATCACGAAGGTGGGTATTGTGTATCACAATAGCTCAAGTATCGTGTATCGTGAAGTTCAAGTATTGCTAACCTCAAGTATTGTGTATTGTGTGTCATCGCCCACCAAGTATCGTGTATCGTGAAGAGCCATAACATGTATCGTGATACTTACAAAGTATCGTGTATCACCAAAAAGGTCAGTATCGTGTATCACAGGAGCACAAGTATCGTGTATCATCTACCCTTGGTATCGTGTATCGCCCCGATACTCATCAAGTATCGTGTATCATCTGAAACCAAGTATCGTATCGCTTCTCCTGTGTATCATGTATCGTTTAATTCAGATATCGTGTGTCATAGCAAGGCAAGTATTGTGTATCGTCTGCTTCCAAGTATTGCTGATACTTCCTAAGTATCATGTATCACCTGTTCTGAAGCAATCCCAGAGAGGTCTTGTTTCCCTGTTTTAACCCCCAAAACCCTGAACTGGCATAACTTTCTTATACAAAATCCGTTTGTTGTGATTTTGGGTCCCAAAGGATTTTGAGCAATACAAGAGATCCTTGGGACCAAAAGACAAGGCTTATGAGCTTGAGATCAGGCAGACTTTTAGGCAAGGATAGACAAAGCATTAGATCATCTGAGCCTAGTGTAAACCATACAGCTAAGTCTTGGGCACAACAACTAAGTGGTTATCCCTACGTGTTAACTTCAGACACAAGTGATTCAGAAATGTCTTTTAGCATGGAGAGACCCACACGTACCTCAGGTACTGCCTATTTATAGACACCAGAAGGTCCTTATAAGACTCAATTGGAATATATCAGGACCAACCCGTTAGGTGTGCACATCTATGCGGATGGTCTAAGATGATCAGTTGTCCAACTCAAAAATCCGGATCAACCCTTTGGACTTGAATATCCAGTGGTCAAATTCGAAGAGGGGTCATACATTGATAAGGAAGGAACCATGTATGTGGTTACCAACTTACCAGACAGGATAGATGAGTTTGGAAATATCATTCCTGAAAACGATATAGGAGACCTAGAGCAAGGAGACCTAGGATGAGAACCCAAGACTCCTAGAGTAAGTCAGTCTTGACTAGAGTAATTACTCTAGAGTGGATTCCCCAAGACAACAAAAACATAGAATTTTTCTTGAATAGAGAAACAGAAGAAGCCTTTTGAAGGCTCAAACTAGATCAACCAAGTAAAATGGGCGGACTCACCATCTATGAATTCAAAGACCCTCTGGCACCAAGCAAAGTTGTCTATCTAGATAACACATCTAAGAAAATGTTCTTGGTAACTAAGCATGATAGGCATGCATACACTTGGCAAGGTGAATCGATTTTCCCTCCACCAAGATCCATTGTTTCCCATGGCTTCCAAGGAGCAGGATCATCCAAGGTTCATGAAACCCAACGATAATGAACTAGAGAGAGACCTGAGGTAAGCTTTGCACACACTGGGGATAGAGATAGATCAGGATTTGGAGGTGAAAGACCTAAACAAGAGGGACACCGAGCTCAGAGACATCAAAGAGATGAACATGATTTTCCATTGCATAGACCCCGAGAGCATCCAAGAACCCTTAGACCTTCTCAAGTGGTTAAGGCAATGAAGAACTATTTTGATGGGTTTGGAGATTCTTATGATCATGTGACTGAGTTCAAACAAGTGTTAAGAGCTGAACAGGTTGAGGACTTGTTCATGGAGTTTGAGGCATTTGGTTTGACCCTTAAGGGTACTGCCTTAGCTTGGTTTCAACCCCTGAATAGTAGCAACTATCGAGATATAGGCCAACTGCTAGAAACATTCATTGTAGAATTTTCCAAGAGTGGCATCAGGCATAGTACATCATCCTTGATCCACAGCTTCAATCAGACACCCCAAGAAATAGTGCGACTTCCAAAGGGAAGGTTTAGATAGTACATAGAAAGATGCCCTATTCTAGAGTTACCCACACCGACCAAACAAGTGGCCTTGTTTTTTATGGAGAGTATTAATCTCCAAAAGAACAAGTTATCCTTGATTTTAGAGCACCTCTATATCAAGAATAACTCAAAACTCTGCCAATTTTGGAAGACCAATGTCAAAACATCAAGATTTGCACTAACTCTGGAGAGAGTTACACAAAAGAAGTCTGCTGCACTTAACTCATTAATTGACAGACCAAATGTGTAAAGTTTCTGATGAAACTTTGTATAAGGTGTTGTCTAAAGGTTATGTAGCTTCTCCAAGTTAAAACATCTCAAAAGATTCAGTAAATCTTGAGATATGATCCAAACAATCAGCCTATGTCAGGACCAATGCCCATTGATGACCCTCCTATGGGGTACACCAAAAACTTTCATAGTAATTCTCATTGGTTCCAAGGTCTAGCAGGACCCTTGGTAGATGCAAACTTTATTTTTGATGCCATGTTGAGTTTTGACAATATTAAGTGGGGAAAGTATCAATTTTTCTCCAGAGAATTTGATGCAATTCAAAATTCAAAAGAGTTAAAGCACATTTGGGCTAGAGCAGGTTTTACGAAATATTTCAGTGATCCATTGTCGAAACGTGACTTTTATAGATGCTACTACCTGGTAACTACATTGAAGGCCTCCAAGAACAAGGACTTGCCCGAAACTTTCATTCTTCCATCCTTGGTAAATGACTCCCCTTACAAGAAGTTTTATCTTTCAAAAGACCTCATTCGGGCAGCAATTAAGATCCATGGGACTCACACACCGACAAAGCACGAAAGGCTGATTCCAGAGACCATGAAGCATGGTGATGTTTTGAAGTGGGTGGCTATCTCGACCATTACACTGGAACTCTCTAAGCCGTTACGCATATGCATGCAGCATTTTGCATTCCTAGCCGAGGATCGCTTCACCATCCCTCAGAAAACACATCTGGTTTGGATTATATCTAGCATGTATTGGGCCCCAAACCATAGATCTCGCTAGTTGGATTATTGAGCAGTTGTATTTAGCTTAGCAGAGATGGGAAAGAAAACATGTCATCCACGATTGTTGTGTTGTTAGTCGAATTGTCTACATGTGCTTGGCATATGATTTTCCCATAGAACGTATGATGACTAGCGAAGAATTGAAAGCATTTAAAGGAACTACCAAGAAGGCCAAGAAAGCTAGCAAGGGACGGGCAAGAAAACGCATGCGTGATTATATCCCATGTTTGCAAGTTCCAAAGTCCGCATCACCTCAGCCGTCCCCAGAACAGTCACCAATGGAACCCCCCGCACCTATACAACCCATTCATATACGCCTTTCACGATTTGTTATCCCAGAAGGTACTACCAGTGCAGTGACCTCTCAAGCCCCCACAATTGAGGAACCCACCACTACAGCAGGAGAACTTCCCACCACCATCGGTGTGGAAGCATTCACTTTCCCTATACCCAACTTGGAGGCAGAACCAATAAACACCGCCTTTGACTTTGAAATGCATGATGCTTTCTCTAGTAAATTCAAATTTTCATAAGAGCAATTTTTCTCACAAGAATATGAACGACCAAGTTATCCTACCACACCCCCTGATCAACCACAAGAGCAAGTACTCTCCAGCTCAGAAGACGAGAGAACCGAAACTAACAATGAGGACAGTGATGATGAAGCTAATCAGGCTAGCCACGACTCTCAAGAGGATGTGCAAAATGATGAACACGAACAACAAACCAAAGCTTAAGGTGACACAAGTACGCATGAAGACGACACGTTCGAAGCGGCTGCCTACACTTTGGGAATCAAGAAACTATATCGCATTATGCAGGCAGTCTAGGCACATAGACAACGCTGAGAAGAAGAAAGTCAAGCCATTCTAGAACAAGAACTCACCACAGGAGGGTTCAAAGAAGCTTTCATTCAAGGCTTTAGGGAATTAGTTAAATCAAGTGGAACTAATGAAGTACTACGATATTTGCAAAGAAATCCACTACCGAAGATTGACCCACGATGAATTCGTTTATTATCCAAGCCAAGTCAGTATATTCATGTACCAATGGATGCCCAGTCTTCACACCATGTGAGGGAAGTGCGACTCATTCCGGAAGATCCTCTTGAAGAAGCGACCATAGTCATCGACTCCCTGCCTCATCCTTCTCCTGTAACTACCACCACCATCGTCGAAGTACCCACCACTCCACCTGCTCCTCTTTCACCTCTTGCCCCTCCAGTCTCTCTTGTACACCCTACCTCTCCTCCTAGATCGTCCACGTCTATAGCAAGTATGGTAGCAGAAATCCTTGTTGCCTCAACCCCTCAAACTCTTCCCACACCCACTCAACCTATCCTTCCTCCTATGGCTCCCACCATTCCTCCAAGTCCTTTTCTCCTTCCATCCTTTCCTTCTTTTCCCATCCCTCCAAGACTTATATTCCCATTTCCCCCTCCAATGACCTTCTCACCCATCTCACCTCCCCGCCCCATTGTATTCCCTCTCTCCTCCCATCTCCACCAAGCAATACGTGAAACCCAATCTGTAATTTATTCATCAACCTTTGTAAATCTGGTATTCACACCCACCCATGCACCCACTATCACACCACTCTTCATAGTCACTGCACTCGACACCACATCCACTGACATGGACATCTCACCACCCACTACACCATCACTGACCTCATCTATTTCACCAGCCCATTTAGGCACATCGCACTTCTCCACAGTCACCACTACATCCACCTTCCCATCCCTCTTTCCCCTTCCCCTTGCATCAACACCCACCCCCACAGCATCTTCACTCACTCCACCATTAATATTGTCACCCACAATCGACACCGCTTTCCTCCAGATGTTCTCTTGCATGAAACAAGTTCGAGATGAATTCGCATCTCTCAGCACCAGCTACCAGACACTATAGTGAACAACTGTAGATTTACAAGTGCAACTAAACTCTTTAACCATTGAGAACGCCTCACTTAATGTGCGATATCAAGAGCTATGCGAGGCCGATCACTCCATTGAAGTAGAAAGTGAATAGAAGACAAACAAAGCCATTATCGATATTGACAACATATTACGGGCTCAAACAATATGAAATGCTACTCTCACTAGAAATATGGGATTGTTTCGATGCCACCTCACAACACACAAGGAAGAGAATCAGCGATTGCAAGAAAAGAACAGAGAAAATCTTGAAGCAACCCTAGATCAAACAGATGAACCTTTGAGTCCTAGCTGCTTTAAAGCACTCCCCTCTGAATCTATGAAGATATTATTAGAGGATCATGCATGACTCTTAGAAGATTATGACAATATGAATGAAGCATATCAAAAACTCCAGGCCAACCATAAAATGCTATTGTTGTGCACACTTGCACCACAACCACCACCAGCTCCTGAGGTCACACCTCCAGAGATCATAAAGGAACTCAATAATTTATGTGCTCAGGTACTTACTCTTCAAGCACAAATTGTTGTTTTCTTCGAGGCCGCCAAGCCTGATTCTCCACCCGAACTCCCAAATAATGAAGAAATTGTGTCTATCACGGTGGAGGAAACTTATGAAGAGGCCTATGAACCACAACCCATCCCAGGCGGACGTGTCACGACCGAAGGCCAAGACACTTTCGAACTCCCTACACCCGCATGGATGAAGACCATAGAAGAACTTGGATAGACCCACTCAGCATGCGTGGAGGCACAAGTACATGCCATGGCTATGATAGAGGAACACATTTTACAATCACCTTACTTCGCTTACTTGGCCCCTCGCAGGTATATCTCAGGCCATGAGCTTCACTATAAATCGTATTTCATGCTAATGGTAGAATATCAATTGGAAATCAAAAAGGAGACGGGCAAGTAACCATCACATGCCACTCAGTTCGAGTCTGACAACTTGCCATCGGCAACACAAAAAAGTCAAATCTTTCAACCAAATTGGCACCAGGAGTTGTTACAAAAGTATCCAGAAATGATGAGCACATGGGTCAAGGCACCCTTGCATTTGAAGTACAACCCATGTTGGGGACCTATGCCAAGATGCCGCTCCTGGACGACATTCCCAATCGAAGTTCAGAATAATAAGTAGTGCCAGGACTGGCTTAATTATCCTTATTTCACTCCACCTCGTGGAACCCCCATAGTCGGATACATGATGGCCACGATTCGCCACTGGCTCCCCCATGTACACAGCATGGATGATGTTGCTGCACATATGACTGTCAAAATATTTGATATGATGTAGACTCTATTTAAAATATTTCGCCTTGTCAAAGCACCGCATGTTAAAACCTTGGGATTCGAGCATGGTAACTAGCACTTAGCATATGATATGAGCACTACACCATCGCTCCATGTGTGCTATGCTTGGCACTGTCGAATCAAGTGTTTACCAGAATGCTATAAGACGACATTTGAAGAGATGTTTACTACCCAATTTCGGGAGTACCATTCATAGGCAGTTCCACACACCCACTTCAATTATTTGCCTATGAAAAAATGGTGTACTCCACACACTACCAACTTTCACGTCCAGATGAACCTCAACCCCTAGATTGGGAAAAACTTGAAGCTGACCTTGCAAGAGGCATTCGCATCGCGGAGCACACCCTCGCTCACGACCTCCTACAAAACTATATCCGACAGAACCCGCAACAAGGTTCTGTTGAGGACAACAGACGCGAGAGGGAGGGGGGTGTTGGTAGTAGCCAAAGACATAGACGACGAGGAAGCATGTGAAGGCGGATTACGACAAAGTCGTGGGGAGCTAGGTGGTTTATTTTTTCCAAAGAAATATGTTTTATATTACTTTCTCAAAACCCTCAACAGTGATTTTCATCACTCTTGTACCATATGTATCATAGAAGCACACACTTTTGTAATGAGCAGCTCCATTTTTTGCAAGCTGAGGAGTCCTCCAGCTTGAGGAGCTTAGGTAGAACAAGCATACCAACTTTTGCTATTTTTAGATCTCATTTAGACCTTCAAATAGTGCCTAGAACCTATTTTTTAAGTATGCTGACACTAGATGTGAAACCAGTCAAAACTAGTCTAAAAACTATTAATAGAACTAGAGAGCTCATCTTTTAGGTTAGCTTGTATGAGTAGAGAAGATTTTAGAGCTATTTTGAGCTTGTAAGAGTGATCTTGAGTAACTGAATCTACCTTCAACCTTCCATTGTGTCTCCCTTGTCTCTTTCTTATGTGTGTGTATGTGTGTGTGCATCTTTATGCTTCTCACCTTCACTCTAAGTACATCTCGTGTTCACGATATTCATATCATTCCTATCTCTTCCATGGATTTACATGAAGGAGGTGGAGCTTCTTAATGTGGTGCTTACCATTGTACTAGAGCAATAGTAAGCTCAAGAAGAGCTTGTATGGACTTAAACAGTCCCCTAGACAATGGTACCAAATTTTAATGCTTTTATGAAATCTCAAGGCTATTCTCGAAGCAATGAGGATCATTGTCTCTACACAAAGAGTTGCTCAGATGGCAACTTGATATGCTTGATACTTTATGTCGATGATATGTTGATTGTTGGGAAGTCCTCTTATGACTTGTCAATTCTCAAAAAGAAGTTGAGTCAGACATTTGATATGAAGGATTTGGGGGATGCCAAACATATTCTTGGCATGTGCATTAGTCATGATAGGAGTAAAAGATGCATATACTTGTCTCAAAGTGAGTACATATCCTAAGTACTTCATAGGTTCAATATGCAGGGTGGAAAGACATTGAGTACACCTTTACCCACATATGTGAAATTGACAAAGGATGATTGCCCCAAATCAGATGAGGAAAAGGAATTCATGACCAAAATTCCCTATCAGTCTGCTGTTGGTAGTCTCATCTATGCTATGGTAGCTCTGAGACGAGACATTGCATTTGTAGTGGGAGTTGTGAGCAGATATATGTCTAATCCTGGAAAGAAACACTAGGAAGTGGTCAAGATGATTTTGAGATATCTAAGTGGCACTAAGGAAAAGTTTCTATGATTACGTAGAGGGAAAGCATCCATTATTGGTTACACAGATTCTGACTATGCTGGTTGTGTAGACAATCGTAAGTCTACATCTGGGTACATTTTTCATTTTGATGGAGGTGCTATCTCTTGGAGATCTCATCTTCAAGAATGTACAGTTGTTTCCACCATAGAAGTAGAGTATGTTGGAGCAAGTGAGGCATGTAAGGAAGCATTGTGGCTTTCTTGTCTTGCTTGTGATATGGGTTTATCTGAGCATGTACATTGTTTGCTCAGTGACACTCAGAGTGCCATTGCTTTAGATAAGAATCTGGTCTCATGCAAAGACCAAGCACATTGAGGTGTGGTATCACTTCATTAGAGATTGCTTAGCCACTGAGCGCATTATTCTTGTGAAGGTTCACACTCGAGATAATGCTGCAGATGCTTTGACAAAAACTCTACCACAGGATAGCTTTTGACACTGCTCTCACTTGATGGGGGTTACTTGATTCATGATCTTACACAGTCACTTGTATATTGTGTAACATGCCCATCTGGTGGGAGGTATATTTTGTATACTTACACGCAGGTATTCTTTATCATTCTTTATTTTTCTCCCATAGTTACTTTGGCCATATTGGCCTTTACTGGGAGATTGTTAACGTTAGTGTCCATTTGAAAGGCCAAATGGCCACTGGACACTTCTTTATATATGTTCTTTAATAAAACATATAGTGTTCTGGTCAGCCACAGACCGTAAGTTTGACCACATTTATAAGACCTAAGAAGTTTGTCTATGTGCTCCCTGTGTACTGTGTTTTTTCCTACGCATTCTGCAGCCTCTGTGCAGACTACCGTGTGCGGCCCTAGGAACTCAGTTTTCTACTCAAAGGATATCGTCGTGCAACTCTCGAGAAGGAGCATGCACTATGGTGCATCGCCATCAAACTACTTCAATGTCTTCAAAACGTGCACATGTTTTACTACCAGCATAAAGCTTTTCTTTACCTTTCTTGGATGTATTTGATGAGTTTGCTGGACTACAATTTCCATGCAATCTTCCACTCCATAGATTTGAGTTGGAACTATTGCTTGGTGATGCATCTGGTCCATTCAAAATTTGAGATTTTGCACTCGATTTCCCAGCATTTTCTTTGCCATTTCATTCACAATTTAGTCCACCTTTGGCATCTGCATAAAAGCTTGTCATTTCATCAGATACCACATCTCTTCTCACTTTCACCTATCGTGTGAGTGGGTTATAAAATTTATATCCCTTTTGCTCAAGGGAGTATCCAATGAAGAAACATTTTTTTGCTTTTGGATCAAACGTCGTACTCAACTCATTTGGAACATGTACATATGCAATACAGCTAAAAACTTTCATATGTGAGTTTTCCTTTTTACGTGTGAACTTCTCTTCAGATGTAACTTGATGTACAACAGTAGTTGGAGTTTTGTTCATGATTTATACAATCGTATGCACAGCTTCTGCCTGATAACAATGAGGCATATTCTTCTCAACCATCAAGGCTCTTGCTATTTTTGCAATATGTCTAGTTTTGCGTTCAACAATGCCATTTTGTTGTGGTGTTTACCTGCATGAAAATTCATGCCAAATTCCATGATTTTTTAGAAAATTGTTGAACCCATTTGACATGTATTCACCTCCTCCATCAGATCTTAATGTCTTAATATACTTCCCTATCTGCTTTTCCACCATAGCTTTAAAATTCTGGGAGTGAGTGAACACCTCACTCTTCTCTTTCATGAAATAAACCCACACTTTTCATGTATGGTCATCAATGAAAGTAACATAAAACCTGCAACCACCATTGATGTGGTCTTTACAAGACCCCAAACATTTGTATGTACTATTTCTAACACATTCTCACTAACATGCTTATCATGTGGAAATGATGCTCTTGACTGTCTTCCAAATTGACATGATGCACATAACTTTTGCATCTCTACAACCTTGAAATTTGGTAGTCCATTGACGATCTCCTTTGACTACATCAATCTTAGCCTCTGTAAATTTGCATGTCCAATTCGTTCGTGCTAGATCTCTATATCAGCAGTAACACCTCCACCTTTTACAAACATGGCTACATTCATTTCAAGAATTTTCACATTTAAGGTGTACATCCTACCCACTTTGTTTCATTTGGAAATCAATCGTCCACTCTGTTTGTACTCTTCTACATATAACCCATCAGCATTGAACGTGACTTGTTATCCTTGGTCAACCATTTGTTCAACACAAACTAGATTCTTTGTTATATTTGGAACATGCACCACATCAACAAGGTGTTTTACCTTCCTGTCCTCCTTAGACAATGCTATGTTTCATGTATGCTCAATAGGGTGTGATGTGTCATCACATGTTTCAACATATCCAGGAACTAGCAATTTCTACAAACTAGTAAACCATTCTGCATGACTCGTCATGTGATTTGAAGCATCTGAATCAACATACCAAACATTACTGTTGAATTTTGAAACACCAGCAGACATCGTCTTCATCATATGATGTTGTACTATTGTGGATACATAGCTATTTTGTTGCCTTTTGTTATTTTGATTCTTCAACCTGCAATCATGTTCAAAGTGTCCAGGTTTACCACAATTCCAACATCCTTTATTGTTATTACCTGAATCACTTCTTTGGAAATTTATATGACCTCTTTGGCTCCCCCCACCTCGCAATTGTCCTCTTCCTCCTGCATGATTCTGTTGTTGACCTTGGTCTCGGTTATTGTCTTCTCTTCCGCTTCTGAAACCTCTACCTCTAGGTCTTCCTCTTCAAGAGTAGAATACCTACTCAGAACTGCATTTTCCTTGGGAGTTTGAATCCTCACCAAGATTCTTTTCTTCAATAATCAGCATAGATGCTAGATCATCAAAATTTGGAATATTTTCTTTGGTCTATATAGAAGTTATGAACTGCTTATATGCAGCTCCTAAACCATGAAGGCATACTTCCACCTTATCATCATCATCTACGTTCACGCCAATACATGCAAGTGACTCACATATGCTTTTGATTTTCAAAGTAAAGTCACTTATCGACATGCAACTCGTTCTTGAGTTGCAATTTTCGTGCCTTTGTATTCGTCTCACACAATGTGACCAAACTCTTTCAAGCCTCTTTCGGAGTCTTGGCATCCTGTATGTGCCCAATCATGCTATCCTCTATGCTAATAGATAACCAATACATTACCTTTCGTGCTCCTTGATTCCATTCTTCATACGCTCTTTACTGGTCTGCAGCTCGATTCCTCTCTAGTAACTGCGGAGCATTTTCTTTCTCTCCTTTGATGTACTTCTCATAGCCTTTTCCCATCAAGCAATTCTTCATCCTCAATCTCCAAGCATGGAAGTTGTTCTTGTCTAGCTTATCACTCATAAGCTAACTCATTCCATCTATGTTTGCCATTTTTGTAGTTATGCACAACACTGCAAAACACTAAAAACAGCACTTCTGCTTGAACACTGTCACACTATGATGTGACAGGATCTCAGAAAAACACAGTTTTCATGTACCAACAATACACAAAATCACTTGAAATTCTTGATCTAGAATATATGAGTGTTGTCGAACATGACACAAGTTATAATTTTGCGAACTGACCTAGTTTTTCTATGGGCTCCACCGCACAGGCTCAAAACGGAGGTCAAGACAGCTTCGAAACTTTGATCTGACAAAAACAGGTGACCCTAAAGGGATAACTCTAGAAAATACTTTTAGGTCTTCTACCTTCACGCCAACTTTTGTAGCAATCTAAGGTCGTTTGTGAATCACGCTTCCTCCACATCTTCTCATGTCCTCTTCACCATCAGCCTTCTCCACAAGCTCTCTACAGCCACACTGGCTCTGATACCATGTCATGCGGAAGGAGATAAGGAAGAGAGCTCACACGCACTCTCACACTCAAAGAGGAGCACACACACAGATTGTGGCAAGGAAGACTACACTTCTTCTTCTATTACATAAAAGGAATGTACAAGAATGACCTAAAACAAGAATGCAACAAGTGCAATATATAAAGATCAGTATAGAAGGAAAAATCTAATGTCTGCAAATGAGTGAGCTGGCAAGAAACAAATGTGCCATCACTCTCTGTAGATAGATCTAGTACAGCTCAATGAAGTATCCCTAACATATACCGGCATGACCACTATACATGTCAGAGAAATAAAAACACTGATACATATCATTATGGATCATCACATGTTGAGCTTGATATCTCAACATATATGAGATTGCATTTAATGTTGCCTGATCAAAAGCTACTTCTTCAGTAGTAACACATGCATATGAATCTACCTTTGAAGATTTAGGTTTTGGTTCATCATCAGCACTATTACGTGATGTTTTTTTCTTCTCATTAAAAATCACTCCTTTGTATTCTGCTATGAAATGACCTAGTTTGTTACAATAATGGCATACTCCTTTCTTTGAATCAGATGTAGTCGAAGACTTTTCTTTGGGTGTAGAGGAAGCATTAGGGGTAGGACTAGAAGGGTTAGGATTAGAAGACTTACTTTCCTTCTCAGATTGCTAACTCTTCTTCTCCTTCTTCTTCTTCTTTCCCTTCGATAATGATAACATGGCTTCATGATTCTCTTTCGTACCCTTTTGTTGATCTTCATCTTGAAGTATTAGGAACTATAGCTCTTCAAATGAAAATCCTCTATCTCTTGTAGAGAGAGATAAAGAAGTAACAAAAGCATGATATGTAGATGGAAGTGATTTTAGAGGTTTATTTACCATCTCTTCATCTCAAATGTTTACTCCTTTCTTTGAGCTTCAAAATATGTGCCTGAACTAATTCACCAACTTTCATCCTTGTGTTGGCTAGTTGTCTCCTTAGATGAGCTTTCCTAGCAGGTTTTTTGCTCTGATACAAATTCTCTAACTCCAGCCAAGCCTGAGAAGAGGTTCTTCATGGCTTAATTCGGGGTATAATATACCTCTTAACTCCCATAGCAATATATAAAAATGCTAAAGCATCCATTGAATCCCATTTGGATTTCTCTTCTATAGGAAATAATCTGATAGTAGTACCACTAACTCGTGATTATGAAGTGATCCCTTATTCTTCACTAACGTCTTGTTGCACAGAAATAGGAACAAGGGTTCTTCTAAAAGATGAAGTAGCCTCTTCTTTGACTTTTTCTTGGCCTTGCATAAGTGCCATTGATAATATTCCATAAGTCCTTTGTTACTAATAGATTCATCATCATAAAATTCCACATTGGATAATTAGACATGCCCTCCTTGTCTTCATTCTCAAGTCTATAGTCACTCATCTTGTTAAGGATGTATGTCAACTATGCTCTCATACCAAATGTTGGTATTCTACGCTCTCATACCAGATGTTGGAAGTAGGGTGGGCCACAATAACAATATATCACAGGTTTACAAGATCTTCCAATAGATGAACCTTAACATACACACCTTAATACTCAAAAGGAGATGAGTGAGATATAGGGAGAGAATAGACAGGATTTCAAGGTGTACAGTAAGCTATGAGGCTCATCTACACTATCTATATTCAAATGTCGAATTACAATGTGTGAATATGATACAAACTCACAATATCAAAATCTAGGCAAAAATAGGAACTAGATCAAGAAATTGTATGCCTAAGAGGTATGAAGAGAGAGAGAGAGTATGTGTGTGTGTGAGAGAGAGAATATAGAGAATATAAATAGTTTAGAACAGTTCTACAACAAACCCAAATTTTGATCAACCTAAATCATAAACGAGTGACCTAGCAAGTAAGAACAGAAATAGACTTCTACTCACAGTAAATCGACAATGGATGTTGATGGTAAGCTGGCAAAATCTCCTCCAGATAATCACCAAGATGTAGACCACAACTCCTCCAAGACAGTGAGAACTCCTCCTCCAAGATGGCCTCCAAGATCTTCTCCTTGCTCCTTGAGAGTGAGAAGATATATCCTCGATCACCAAGTCTAGATCCTTGAACTCCTTGAGTGATGCTCACATAATGAGCCTTGCCCTCCTTATATAGTATTAGAAGCCTTGCAAAAAGCATATCTAAAAGCAAGTAAAAACTCTACGATCAATCATGATCACAAATCGGCATTGATAGATTTTTTTGATATTTGTAGGCTTTCGAAAAAGATTTTCATCGAAAAACTTTGTCGTCACCGCCCATGTTTTTGTGGAGAAATTTCACCCCAATACACACAGTGGAAGTTAGAGAACCTCTTCTAGAATCTGCCTTCTAAGACACATGCTTACTAAAACCTGATTGAGTCACATCTCAGAAATCCAATAGCTCCGAATTTTTTTTCGCACACATTAGGCTCTTGTAACTTTCTAACAAGCTATATAACACTCCATTTGGACTTCATTTGACTAGGTAATCGACTACACAAAGCTAGACTACCTGTCATCTCGGTTTATGCAGAAAATTGAGGGTCACAAGAAATGTTCCCTGTCACTATTGAAGAATGGTCTAGCAGAGATATTTGAAATAGAGATACAATGGGAGATAATCTTTCCAACAAGATATCATATGCATTACTTGGACAAATACATAGAGAGATATCACATTCACAAGGTGGTTGTGTACAGAAAAGGTATGTGGCTGGAATACCTTTATGCATTGTAGTTTCCAAATGAGGTACCTTCTGATCTCCATTGTGTGAGAATGACCATCATATGCTTCTAAACCATCTCCTTTTCATTTCCACGAATTTCCACGTTCAAATGAGCTCTACTTTGAGAGGTATGCGCATGGGACTTTTCACATACCTTTGCATTTTCTCTCACCTCTTGACTTTCCACTTCTTGTCCTTTGTCCTTCTATTTTCTTGGGTGACTTTTGGTACTCCAAATCACTCCATATGGATAAGTTCACGACTCTTTTGAGTATTCCATCTCTATATTTATATTTTGGATTTTATCCAAGCCATAAATATGTTTTCCCTTTTTAATTCAACACTGTACTCTAAGGTTATGAGTGTAGGCTTTATATTTTCAAGGCTTGGCTTCATTTTGAGCTTACAACAAATGCATAAATGATGAAGAGGTAATAAATGAGAGGTGAGGATGTGTCAAGCCTCACAATTGGAGCTTGCACATGTTCCATATTTTTCAACACTCCCCCTCAAGCTACAATTCGGAGTCCATGCTACTCTCCAATTCTCCTCCTCTTCATCTTTTGCTTCTATTGCCCTTCTATCTCTTCCTTTGATTGGTTGGTGATCTTCAATATTTTGTTCCAAGCTCCTTTGGCTTCTTTTCAGCTTCATCCTTGCTTCTTTGGCTCATTGCAAGAGCTCTCTTCAACACCTATCAAGCATGCTTTATACATACATTTATAATATGAGATCACCTTGGCTTCATATACCTTTGTTGCTTCACTCTCTTTCTTGTTGTCCTCTCTTTTCATGTCTCTTTGCTTTGTATACCTTCATGGCTTCATTTCTTCTAGGCTTCCATGATTCACTTTCATCCTCATTTGCCTTTGGATCATCTTCAATCTTTGTCTTTGGTTGCAATTTGTTTTGCACCTCCTTTTGAAGTTGTCATGGTTTTCATGCTTTCTTCCAACTTGTGACTTTTTGTGCATCATGGCTGCTCTTTTGCCTTCTTGGCACTCCTTCCATAGTGGTGGCTCCTCCTCATGCTTTCAATTTACCTTTGATGGCTGCTCTTACTCTTTCGTTGAGTGTACCTACTTCTTTTGGGTACTTTTCTCTCCTTTGGACTTGTCTTGGATCTTCCAATCCATGGAAACTAACTCCCCCTTGCTTCATAATGTTTTCTTCACTCTTCATGGCTGATTTTGGACCTGCAAAATAAACAATGGGCTGATCATATAAGAACTCTTTCATGAGTTCCTCTTCATGTGAAGCATTCATAGCTTACACATCTTCCAAGCTTTCTTCATCACCTACATAAGACACGAGAAATTGTCAATGTGAAAAATGGTGCCTCTTGCACCTTACAAGGCTTGCCATTCCTCTTGGGATGGTCTTACTTGCCTTCACATAGGCTTGCCATTCCTCTTTGAATGGTTTTACTTGCCATAGGCTTGCCACTCCTCTTGGGTGGCTTTACTTGCCTCAACCTTTCACTAGACCTTCTCTTGGTCTTTGGTGCTTCTTGCACATAACAAGGCTTGTCATTCCTCTTGGGATGGTCTTACTTGTCTTCACATTGACTTGCCACTCCTCTTGGAATGGTTTTACTTGCCATAGGCTTGCCACTCTCTTTGGTGGTCTTACTAGCCTCACACTTTCACAGTACGTTCACATAATTTATGCTTGGAACTTACCACCACAAACAATGTGGATTTTTTTCATCAACCATTTACATCAGCCCTTACCTTTGCAAATGCACTTCATTACCTCCAAATTCAGCCATTTGTCACACTTCACATGAGTGACTCTTTCTTCTACCTTGCACTTTGCTTGTGCTCCTTGAACTTTGGGAGGTGTCTTCAAGTCCAAACGGATCTTCAACACTTCATGGCAACCTTTCTTTGGAGTCTTCTACTCCTCCTTGCACTCTTCAAGAGTCTTCATAAGGTCATCCTTGCCTTGGCCACCTTCAGCTTTGCTCCAATCTTCAAGTGTTTGATAACCTTTTAGCTTGGGCTCCTTCCTTCACTTTGGCTGCAAACTTTGCATCCTTTCTTCATCCAAGCTTTTATCACTTTTTGCTTTGGCTTCTCCAATGTGAGCATTGAGTTGACTTCCTATATCGCAACTCAAACAGCAAACACATTTAGTTGGCATAACATGTGCACAATTATAGTTGCCTTTTGCAACTCTACCTCAATGGGTTTTATCCACAACAAAATACATCCACAAATTTCATACATAGCAGCCTTGCATCTTAGCAATTTCCATGGCATCCAAACATATGTACTTTCAGCTCATCTATGGCTGAACATGAACAACCTTTAGTGTTTCATATCATGCTAACACATTCACATAAGCATGTATGCAAATCAATAATCATTTGAGCATATCTCCAGCTCACTTTGTGCCAATTCATATAACTACATAGACCTACAAATTTCAGCTTGTATAGGCTTTATAAAATAGCCTATTACTCATCCATACATTATCAAACATGTGTATATAAAATCCTTGACCACCTAAGCATACACTCTTTCATGCTAGACATCAATCGTCAACTTTAAATTCACTTTATATTCAGCCTAAGCATGGCTGTCCAAAATCATCATACATCTTGAGCATAACTTTCACAAGCATGCATACATAGACATCTTTGTTGCATAGCATTTCTTGCACCAAGTAACAAGCATAAAATGCTATCCAGAAGCTTACATATAAGCTTCAACCTTCAGCCATATACATATTCAAAACTTGCACTTCATTCAATTGAGTGCACTATCAAGAGCATTCATACAATGCTCATATACAACTATATGTAGTTGCTCATCCAAGATTCTTTGCTTGAATCTTCCACTTCTTCTATAGGCTGATCATAAATCTTCAACCAAGTGATTGGCATCACTTATACCAAGATTCAATGATGAATCATATGTAGAGAGAGTAGGACAAGAGAGTGTATCACTTCAAATAACATAAAGCAACAAACTTGTCTTACATACAAAAGCTTCATCTCTATAGCTTTTCCAATGCACACTCCATGGGCTCATAGCTCCAAGCTTTCCTTTGCCATCTCTGCATCTTCATCAAGATCTCTTGTGCATCTATGGGCTCCACTCCCACTGCTCTGCAACTAAAGCTCTGATACCAAAATGTGGAGAAATTTCACCCCAATACACTCCAATACATGCAACGAAAGTTAGAGAACCTCTTCTAGAATCTGCCCTATAAGAAACATGCTTACTAAATCATGATTCAGTCACAATTCAGAGATCAATAGCTGTGAAATTTTGTCAACACACATTAGGCTCTTGTAGCTTTCTAACAAGCTATAGAACACTTCATTTGGAGTTCATTTGACTAGGTAAGCGACTGCACAAAGTTAGACTACCTATCATCTCAGGTTATGCAAAAAATTGAGGGTCACAAGAAATGTTCCCATTCACTGCTGAAGAATGATCTAGCAAAGATATTTGATATATAGAGAATCTGAGAGATAATCTTTCCAACAAGATATCACATGCATTAATTGGACATGTACATAGAGAGATATCACCTTCACAAGGTGGCTATGTAGAGAAAACGTATGTGGTTGGAATACCTTTATGCATTGTAGCTTCAAAATGAGGTACCTTCTGATCTCCATTGGTGAGAGAATGACCAGCATATGCTTCTACAACATCTCCTTGTCATCTCCACAAATTTCCACGTTTAAATGAGCTCTATTTATAGAGGTATGGGCATGGGACTTTTCACCTACCCTTGCATCTTCTCTCACCTCTTGACTTTCCACTTCTTGTCCTTTGTCCTTCTATTGCCTTGGGTGACTTTTGGTTCTCCAAATCACTCCATATAGATAAGGTCATGACTCTTTTGAGTATTCCATCTCTATATTTATATTTTGGCTTTTATTAAAGCCATAAATACGTTTTCCCTTTTTAATTCAACACTGTACTCTACGGTTATGAGTGTAGGCTTTATATTTTCAAGGCCTAGCTTCATTTTGGGCTTACAACAAATGCATAAATGATGAAGAGGTAATAAATGAGAGGTGAGTATGTGTCAAGCCTCAAAATTGGAGCTTGCACATGTTCCATAATTTTCAACAATTTTTGTGGCCATTGTTTTTGAAACGCATTGTGATCTGCCAAGCTACAGCCAATGGTTTCGAACCCTCGTCGCCAGCATGCAAGTGAGTTAGTCTATCCAACACGACTCGTGACTTTTGTTACATAATATTCCAGAAAGGTCACAACTAATGGCTACCAAATTGGACTTTCGGGACATTGTTTCTAACAAAGGTCAAGGTAATTATGCATCTACTTTAAATGAGAATAAGAGTATACTAGCTATGATGGAGATGAGTGACTACAAGACACAAGGACCAAGCACCTAGTACATTGATAGTGGATGCAGCAACCACATGAGTTGCAACAAGGAGTTCTCAAACATGCAGCTTCCATCAACCAAAGGGCATGTGGAAACACGTAATGATACACCTCATGCTATTACACACAAGTGATGTTATGTTGGATGGCTCTCACAATCACAAAGAATCTATTCTATGGGGCAAATGGTTAAGAGAGGATTGCAGGTCAAGTTCAACCACAAGGGATTCTTTGTGCAAAAACGCTAGAGGGGTATAGGTTGATAGTCAAAGACAAGGAGGGAAGGCTATTCACTTTGGATGTGATGCCTAACTTCAATCACACAACCTATTTCACATTTGGAAGCAAGAAGGTAGCTAAATTGGATTTATGGCACAAAAGGTATGGACATATCAATACTCAAAGACTGACGGACATGGAGAGGAAGAGGTTAGTGCTAGGGTTACCTAATATCTATAATCAAAACCTTAAGAATTTGTGTGAAGCTTTCCGATTGAAAGGGAAGTCTAGGTTGGCATTTAAGAAGAGTAACCATGTGAGCTATCATCCACTTGACCTATCCATACAGATGTTTGGGGACCAACAAAAGAGAATTCAATTGGAGGTAATAGGTACTTTGTAACTTCCATTGATGATTGCACAAGGATGACTTGGCTCTATTGCATGAAACATAAATTAGATTTTTTTTATTACTTCAAGAAGTTCAAAGCTACATCAATTGTTCAAGGTCAGATGGAGGAGAATACTTCTCGCAAGACTTCTTTGATTTCTTGGAAACTAATGGCATCAAGAGACAAATCACATGCAAGTACATACCACAGCAAAATGGTGTGGTAGAGAGAAAAAATAGGTATATTGCAAAATGTGCTAAGGCCATGATGAACAAGATAGTTATGCCCAATTGCTATTAGGCTGATACAACAATGATAGCTATATACACCATGAATAAGGCTCGCACATAAGGTATGCATGCTACCACACCCTATGAAACCTGGTATAATAGAAAGAACATACCTAGGGTTCCACATTTATTTGCAATCAACAAGGTACTCAAATATCTCAAAGGTACACTTAATGAAGTTCTATTATATCCTTTTGAAGATGAATTGCATGTGAGCACATATACATATGTTGATTGGGTTAGATCCAAAGAAGATAGGAGTACAAGTGGATATGCAATGATGCTTGGCAAGAAGATCATCTCTTGAGTTGCAAAGAAACAACCCACAATTGCTAAATTCTCCATTGAAGCTGAATACATGACTTTAGCTCAAGTGACTTGTGAGCTTATGTGGCTCAAGAAGCTAACGATTGTATGCAAGTAATCAATTTCCAATCATGTGTGACAACATGAGTAGTGTGTTCCTATCTACCCGTCCTATGGTACATGCTAAGAACAAGCACATAGAGGTACACTATCAATATATCAGAAAGAAGGTGTTGGCCAAAGAGGTTCAAGTACAACACATAAGTATCAAGGACTAGTGTGCTAACATGTTCACTAGAGCTTTGGATTCAATGAAGCTTACCAAGATCAAGAAAGGCATTGGATCATTGGATTGTTGAAGCTAGGTTGAAGATTTGAAGCTTAAAGCTTGAGGGGGAGTATTGAGATTCAAGTTTCAAACTTAATGCATTTTAGACCAGTGGATGGATGCCACTTGGAGCACCATGAAGCAGTACATCAACACGATAAATCAAGTTCAAATTTGAATTTGAAATCCCCCTCACAACAACCATAAGTCATCAATCACACTTCGATGTGATAAAACCTATATTTTAGGAAAAGTGATTCCTTGCTTATAGGAAATCTTTTCAAATCTATATGAATAAACATTGTACTTCAAACTTGGTAACCCATGTGTGTATGAGCTCTTTGAGCATTTGAATAAGCTAGGAGACCACTTGCTTAGCAAGCCCCCTGCTTGCTTGAGTGATCTCACTCGACTTTGTGAAGCCATGTCTAGCTCGCAGATTTCTGTATATAAGCTAGATAGCTCTGAGTGTTAAGCAAGGTTCCCTCATCGTTTCTCACTTATATCCTGTAATCTTTGGTTTGTTAGAAAGATATTCTTGTCTCTTAAGTATGCCGAGTGAAGGCTATAATGTGTCTATCTTGGAGGCATTGGTTTTCACAGTCGGAGTAACCATTTCGAGTAAAGTAACTTTCATAAGCAAGGTTTGTAACTATACTTTATGTGTGCAAAACCTCTTGGGTTCAATCCTCAAGAGTTTAGATAACCAATAGTTTGAGTGAATAGGTGTCCGTGAGGCCACCTATGCTTCAAGACTGCAAATGGAAGTTGATTATTCTCCCATCAAACTATATGATTTTCGTATCCATAGTTGGCATTTAGGTGCTTCTAGTTGCTCCTGGTATGATTGAAACACCATGTACTTCTAGGATTCTGATAATTTATGTTTCACCTTCCTCGCGCAATCACTTATTCATACCTCGTTTAGTCTTCATGGAAGTTATATGACTTACATGGCTCATCTGCTAGGGACTTCTAGAAGACTTATCATTTGATGCTTCGCCTTTTCAATGTAGTTGATTTCTCTTACATTATCTTTTCTTCATGGAGGTGATATGACTTTGTGGCCACCATTTCTAATTAACACAACCACCTCCCAATGTTATGTATACTTAATTCATATATAACCCCAAACTTTGGTAGATAGGGGTATTCTTGTACAATTCCAGAAAAGAATCTCGGTCAGAGCGATGAACCATTTCAGATAGTCACTCCCAACACGTTAAACGTCATTAGAAGGACAAAATCATTTCAGTATAAAGTAAAATTATTCTTGTGTTGATCTTCCATATGTTGGTCACACGGTTCTCCCATTGTTCAAGTCATATGATAGACTCCTGTGTGCAACACTTCAAATAAAAGGATAGCAGACTAAGAGTTCGGCATTCAACCTCCAAATGCGGCAAGCAGGAATAATTCTCCTCGTATTCTATAGCCCATAAGAAAGAAGTTGCACCAGTTGATCTGTCTAGACTCTAGAGTGCGTGGTTTAGCGGATGTGCCTTGCAGATGGCCAGGGAAAAAAAATTTGGTGTTCACTGTCCAAATATTTCCGATTCTACAGAGATGGACTGCAAGATGCACATGTATACAAACAATCAAACGAAGATTAAAGAATTGATGTCGACGAACTGATCCATCATGAGTGATCGAACTGTCATTTATCACAAATAAATCCTAAACAAGATGTAACCATAACGTGAAACAAATGATGCGATTGAATTACTACATGCTGCAAGAAGCAGACAATCACATTCAATATCTAAAACTATTACCGCAATCAGACATAATCTGCTAAAACTCCTGCAATTCAACCACGTACTGGATAGAACTGAAATTGCACGAGTTTTATAATGTACACATTTTGGTAAAAATATATCAAATCCTGAATATATGCTGCTGGCTATAAATCCGATTACTTTGACTCATGGAATACCACAGCATAGTCTCAAAGGTAATGTGGATTTGGGCAGGGCCAATAAGCCTAGCCATCGGAATCAGAGCTCGCTTCATTTCCACCACGTCTGACACTCTTCTTTTTTACATTGTCCCTTGGCATTCACATCTCACCATCTAATGTCAACATGTTAGACTTTGCCAACCTCGCCTCAAGTTCTTCAGTGGTGAAATCGTCAGTTCCACCCAACTCATCAAAGCCCACCTGCAATTTACTTGTGAGAAAGGCCCTCTCTCTCTCTCTCTCTCTCTCTCTCTCTCTCTCTCTCTCTCTCTCTCTCTCTCTCTCTCTCTCTCTCTCTCTCTCTCTCTCTCTCTCTCTCTCTCTCTCTCTCTCTCTCTCTCTCTCCCCACACCACGCATGGAATCCATGCCTCAAAACCATTGGCAAGATACCGATTGCTGGGAGTTAAGGAAGCAATTACGGATCTTGGAATACAGAGGGATATCAAACACAAACAGGAACAGCGCCGCATGCAGAGCTTTACCATCACAAAAGGCAGGAATGGGAGGAGAGACAATATTGTGATATCTATCACTTGCTCATGAGCCAGGACAGTGCAATGGCATGGGGAGGTTTGAGAGAGTGGAGACAGCAAACACCCATTCAAGAGCCGAGCACTTGGCATAGCTATGCACAGAATCTATATCAGATCCTGGACCAGCCACCCATTTCCAAGCCACAGAGCTCACACCGCACTACCTCAGATCTTCTCACATCAGCTATGGTGAACCGCACCATTCCTCATTTACAGCACGACAGCGTGATGATCATGATTGGCCCCACATTGGCCAAGTTATATGGGACAGTGCTAGAGACAGAATTAAATGCCAACACCTTAATGCCACAAATGAGCTTTTACACAAGAGCTTGAACATGTGAAAGTGCCTTCACAATACTTGCACTTCCATGTATTTGACCCGATGGTTTGCACATGAAAGCAAACAGGATCTGGCTGCCTACCTATCTTTTAGAGAAACTTGTAAGCTGAAATAATAACAAGTGATAACATAAAACTTCATTAGTTTCAACTTTCTATAGAGTAGATACTAGAATTAATGAATCATGATGTATACTAAAGCAATGTGCATGTATGTATGTACTATGTGTGTGACATCGCATGTGTGTTTACTCTGTGTGTGCAAAATGCATGCACACTTGTAAGTTGTGGAATTTGGATACATAATGCATGGAAGGCTGCAGCTATGCATGTGTGACATGTCACAAGTGTATTTGACATCATACATGTAATGATGTATGATGTGTGTGTGTGTGAAACATGTGTCATGTTACATGTAAGATGTATGTGATT